>OY744515.1:56343647-56396147 GCA_963556195.1 Sepiola atlantica
ATTTTGTCCGTTTGTTCATGTATATATATAATATATTATATATATATAAAACTATATATATGTGTATATTAGATAAAATGTGACCCGTTGGGTCATCCATTAAGCTCTGGTTAAATTGTTTGAATCAGAAAAAAAGTGAGTTTGCAAAGTCAGTTAAATATACAAAAATAAAAAGGAAAAATCCAAAATTAGTCTCTCTCTCTCTCATCTCCAACTACGGGTTAAATAGTATTAAAACTTGTGTTGATATTCCCTTTTGTCTATAATGGCCCATTCAAATATTTTTATTTTTATTCTTTATTACCTTAAATTGTTAATAAATAAACAGAGAAAGAGTGACAGAAATGAGAGTGGTAAATGCTATTTAGAAATAGGTGGTCACAAAACATACAGCAAGAGAGAGTGAAAGCGATAGATGAAAAGTTAGTAAGAGATGGGTCACTTGAGTAATTTGTAAATTACAGTTAATTAGAGCAATTAAAATAGAAAGTTTTTCAAATATACTTCATTCTCAAAACTGACGAAGATTTTAACATGTATTTTGTGTACGTAAAATATATAGGAAAAAAGTCCAAGGGAAGCAAATGTGAATTAATTGTAATGACTCGGAGAATGATATGATGAACAAACATTACTCCCCCCCCCCCCTAAAGGAGGAGTTAAGTCCTGGGATGAATGTATCATGACGAATGAAAATATACTACACTACCCCCTCCCTCCCATGGAGGAAATAAAGCCTTGGAGGATTCTTCCCCTACCCCAAAAAGGAAATGGTAATGCCTTGTAGGATGGTACCATGACAACATAAACAGATATTACAATAGCCCCTTCCAAAATAGAGAAGGTAATACCCCGGACCCCCCCCCCCCCTCTATAAAAGGAGAAGGTAATGCCTGCGAATATGGTATCATGGAAACATAAAAGATACTACACTACCCTCGCCCTTCCTAAAAAAAAGGAGAAGATAGTTCCTGAAAAGATGGTTCCATGACAACAGAACAGATAGTACATTACCCCCCCCCCCCCAAAAAAAAAAAAATTAAAAAAGGATGGGGTTAATGCCTGGGAGGACGGTCTTATAATAACAGAAATGATACTACACTACCCGCCCCCATTTAAAATAATACAATAATAGATTTAATAGTGTTTTTGTTTTGTGTTTTCATTAATTTAAAAAGGCCTAGTTATAAAAACATTACTTTTATATTTCCTCGGCCTTTTGGCTAGGATCAAAGTGTAGGATAGACATTTTTTTAATTTCTGAATTAAGGATGAACAATGGCCCCCATTTTCCCCACACTTTTAATGGCCTTGTGCCTAATTTGTTACATTGTAAAAATGTTACCGTATAGAAAATAAATAATTCAAAGTGTAGTATCTGTTCTCATCATCCTAGCAACATCAGGCGTTTTACGATCGATGAAACGATTGTATATATATGAGAAAATATGACAATGCAAATTGCAAATGTATATTAAAGAATAGTAATTTATTAGAAACTGTTTAAAAAATAAATATGCAAATTTGGAATGCCAAAAGGTGATTATTAATGTTTGCAGATTACTATATATACTGTATTACAAAATCTTATGTTGCATCATAGAATTAAATAAGCATATCTCATTTTGATGTTAATATAGTTAGGATATGTGGAAAAAAACTTTCGCATTTCTTCATTTACTAGCAAAACCTACCCCCCCCCCCCCTTCAGGCAGCAATTAATTGGCATGGGAGGCCGTTAATTAAAAAAAAAATTTACTCAGAGAATTCAAAAATTTTAACAACAAACTTTGGTAAATGTGTAGGTTAACACACTCAGCTAAATTATACACGACCCCCCCCCCCCCCCCAAAAAAAATGAGATTCTTCTTTTTATGGTCATTCTAAATTATTGGGACAGTTAATTAATATATTTTTAACACTAATCCTAAGTTCGACTCGCAAGGTTGTAAAACCACATACATTCTTGCTCTTTCTCGTTAATTATATATTTTGCATACCAACGATTTCTCCTGTTGAGATATTGATTGAAAGAGCTCTCGAGAGTAAATTTTCGCTTTTATTTAAAACCATTTATAATTTTGTACCTCATAATATATATATATATATATATATATATATATATATATATATATATATAATTTGCAAAAAAGATTTCATTTAAGATATCGAGTTTCAATTATTATAAACATTTTACTGGTGATAAAATATAAAAATAACTCTTCTCTCCCTACAGTCACACTCTCACAGAAGAGATGTTGCTAATCTTTCTTTGCTCTACCGTTATTTGCATGGTAGGTGCTCGACTGAGCTTAATTCTATGCTTCCCCCTTGTAAAACATTCACAATAAGAACCCGCCTAGCTACTACCACTGTCAATGATTTTTCTTTCTCCCTCCGCGTGCCCAACACAAAATGAAACTTCCATGAGTAGAGCTCCTTTCCTAGAACTGCTCGTCTGTGAAACACAGTGCCGCGAGCCTGCTTCTCTGCCGACTACAATATTGTCGTCTTCAAGTCCAATGTAAACAAGTTCTTGTTGAACCATCCCCGTAAATAATCAATTTCTGCCCTGCTACAACCATTGTCTCACACTTCATGCACAAAAACTATAAATTCTCAACCTACCAGAAATTCTACTGCACTTCTTGTGTACCCAATTCTTACAAGTACCACAAAAATTGAGTTGCACCTCACTCCTTTTCCACAAACCGAGCAGTGGAACTTTCCTCTTTCTGGGAGCTTTCCAAGATTACAACCACTGATCATCACTTTGATTTTGGAAACATTCACTCTCAGACCTTTACTCTCCATAGTATTCTTTCAAGTTTTTATCTTAAGAGGTAGACCTTTCATTGTTTCACAGGCAAGTACTAAATCATCAGTATCCCCAGTTTAATTAGTATATACAATGACCCGTGGTGCAACGGATAAAGTGCTAAGTAATAATCAGCTCTAAGTGACAGTCTTCTGGAGGTTGAAGGATTCAATCCTCAGTACAGAGAAAATAATACAATTACAAATTACTTCTACCTGCTTATGGCTAATGGAATGAGAGCAAGCTATCCCTGTACAAATTCCCGAGTTTTACAAGACACACCTGAAGAAGTTCGGAGGTTACATCGGCCGAAACGTTGTGAGAATAACATCCAGGATGAGAACAGTAGTCCAAACAATCAAAAAAATACTAATTATCAATTCTCATCTCAAAAATTTAGAAACAATATCTAATTTAGGTCCTTTTCTATCATTTTAAAAATTTCAAATCCTAGATTAAAAATTTTTCTTTAAGAAACTTTTAAAACAGATAGCAGTTCTTTGTTCTTCTTTCTAAACTTAATATTTCTTTGTAAAATTTATTATGTTAAACATAAATGATGAATGCAGATGTCAACATGTCAAATTATTGGACCTCGAAGCTTGTCTAGTTTTTATTGTTGCTTAGAACTATTCAAACAAAATGTTTATTTTTCACCGGATTGATTTTCTTAGGAATGAAAAAAAAAAAAGTCTGATCGTCATCTTTTTTTTTTATTGCGTTAATTTAATTATGACTTTTGTGTTCTGTCTCATTGTCCAGATGACAAGAATATCTCAAGTGCACAAGAGTTCACCCAGCCCTGCAGCCACCCTGCAGATTCTACGTCCTCAACCAAACCAACAAAATCTGACATCAACACAAATAACAAGTAAGTGTATGGCTTGATAAGAAAAAAAAAATGGAAGACAACTTGTTGATGAAAAAAATGGCTGTCTTAGAAATCTAATATTCGTAAGTGTCTCTTGTTTTTGTAACATTCTCTGAGGTAGTTTGATTTTCAAATTACAACTTCACACTTGTCTTTAATTGAAACTGTTTTTCTCATTACGTTATATAGTGTCCGTAATCGCCGATGGCCAAAGGTGACTTATGTACATTGGAATTGTCTTATATATTTACACCTTTTCTAAACATACATGCTTATAAAATATCGATCTTTTGAAGTTTTGTACTTATTGATACCAGAAATATCATGTATATATATATATATATATATATATATATATATATGAAATTATCACTTGCCTACACTGATGAGAGCATACGCTTGAAACGATGTTGTATGTAGGTATAAGTAATTAAATATTTATTTATGAATATATATATATGAGTGTACACCCTCCATCAAAAATAACGAAAAATGATTATCCCTCTCTAGTGTTCACACTAATATTCATATACATATAGAATAGCATCTCGGTGAAGTTAAAAGAAAAGAATAATGTATCAATGTATAGAAATGTAGGAAAAAGAAGAAAAAAAAGATTGAACATGTCTCGTTATGGAAATAAAGTGGAGGATTTCCTTCCAAATTCATTTCAAACAGCAAGATTGTCTAACGTGCTATTTGCATTCTCCTTTCCTCTAAACACTTAAAATGGCTTCGTCCGGCACGCTTTTTGCTTGTACAACAGGAGAGAAATACATATATATATATATATATATATATATATATATATATATATATATATATATGCAAATAAATACACATTGGTCTTTATTATAGAGGAGAGGATACTTATTTTATAAAATAATGTATATATTTGTTTCAGTATTTACTTCAACACGGCTCAATAAATTAGTAGAGCTTAGTAAAAGCATAAAAATTATAATTATTGCAAGCAAGAACGTTTGCATTTCACTCCGAGATAAAGTTCATCAGGCTAACTTCATTTTGTAAATAAAACTTTTTTTAATAAAAAAAATGTGTGTATAGTATCTGCGAAGGCAAATGTGCATATTGTTTTGTTAATAATTCAACCGGAAGTCAAAGAAATCAGTGTCAAGGCAAAATGCTTTTTGGTCGTTGTTAATTCTGGGGTGCCTCAAGTATAATTGATCCCAAGCAGATAATGTTTATACTAACTCCAACAGGTTCTGAAGGATAAACTGTATTCACTTCGTCAGCACAATCATATGACCTATTTGTTAAATATAATGATGTATTTTTGGAGTCTTGTCATATTTTTTTGCCTCTTATATGCACTAAAATATGGATTTTAAATCCTATAATACTACTCCTAGTAAATTATTTAGTTTTATTATCTCGCCACTTATAACAGCCAATTGACATTTTCTTAGATTTTACTAAGAGTTTAGATGCACTACGCTTTAAGTGGATTATTATATATATATATATATATATATATATATATATATGAGAGAGAGAATCAACATTGATAAATAAATCAAAAGATTTATAACATTATTTATTACATTTCATAGAATTCAATGTCAACAATAGTCTGGTGTACGATCGTTTCAGAGATGATTAGGAATCATATTTAATTTTCTTGTTTTATATATATATATGTATATATATATATATATATGATTCACAATAAGTCTCTTCCTCAGCGCCTTATACTAATTGACAATGATAATAATTTCATTAATATTAATAATAATCCTTCTTCACTCAATAATAAGATGATAGTAATAATAATTATAATGAAACTAATAATGATAATAGTAATCTTATTAGTGATAGTAATATTCTAAGTTAAAGTAACACATATTGAATCGGTTAAGTCTATATTGGATATGAATATAAAATAGAAATTTAGCAGATAAGAAAAAAATGATAGCAATCCAAGAACATCACAGTAATCATGACTGCAGTATGAACAATAAAGTTGTTGCCATCACTAAAACTGGATTATGTCAGATTTACTTTTAGTAAAAAACAAAACTAGTCAGAGAGAACTTAGACAAAATTTTCCATGGGATTAACATAAAGATGGAAGTACACCATGGTTTTTTCAAATATGAAAAAAAAAACGAAATACAATTTCTTAGAGCAAAATACATAAGTCAAAGGTATTACATATAAGAGAAGAAACAGTTTGACAAAGGTGAGCATAAAACCAATGAAACAAATATGATTGAATAAGAGCAATAAGAAGTCCAGTTTCAAATGAGGTTATTTTCAAAGTGTGTGTGCGGTTTGTTTGGGGAAGAGTGTGTAGTACTAAAAATGACTACCTGTTAAAATTAATTCCTTCGCGGTGATAATCCTGGTAATTGAAAGTGAAAAAAAAAACAGTTTCTCCACACTTTAATTCGATTGGAATTGTCAAGAAACCAATCCGTCATCAATCTAAGGATTTTTCCCGATAATAGAAGGATTAGAATTATTAGCCAGCCTGTAGAGTCAAGAGAGTCACAGAAAACAAGTGACCAGGTCAACACCCAACTAGAAAAATATTTTTCTACAAGACCCTTATACACATTTTGTACTGTTCTGTATGGCAGAGCAGAGGTTCAAATGATAGGATTTTTTTATTGGGCTAAATACAAGCAGTGATCTTTTACAGTGAAAGGTTTTAGAAATAAAATGTATCTTTTTAGCTCTGCCAATGACTTACAGCCTCTGGCACAAATATGATAAAGATGTAGACCCCTTGCCAAGGGAACTACTTCATTGCTCTGGTAGACCCTCATCTGACGTTTAAGGCCTCTAACAGAAGTGCATTCTTTTTCACATATGCTGCACAAAGAAACAGCATTCAAACCATAGTCAAAAAGTTATTTGGTGATTCTAGGACTGCAACAAACTTTTTCACATTTATTACAACTAAAATCAGTTTGGGATCTCTCGAATTCTCATAGAATAATGTTAGACTTTTTGTGTGCATTTATCTTGAGTTTCTCAACATAAATTTCTTTTAAATCATGTCGTACCATAATGTACTGACTTCCTTGACAATGGACAGTCAACAGGTAAATTCTCTCAGCCATTATCATGAGGGTTATAATCTGAACTATTAGATGACCTCAACACAATTTATTGTGAAGAACAGGATTCTCTCTTTTAACCAGGCAAGTTCAGATTGTACTTGTACACAATGTACGCAACATAACAGAGACCTAGACCAGATTTTATTTCAAAGTTTTTCTTCTGGACTCGTTGCCTAACAAAGAGAATGTAGTCTACCTTACTATTTCAGTCATAGCTGGGAGGAAGAGAGAAGGATTCTTATTTTTCACAAATGTATTAGTGAAAATTATGCAATCGACCTTGCAGAATTTGAACACGGCATGCTGGCCCACAATCCATGCTAGTAACTGCATCACCTCAATCTTTATCTTTATAAAGTTAGGTATGTGTATATTTTAATATGTTTGTATGTAAAGAATTCACTCCTAAACTAATTATGAATTTTGGAACAAAACTGCTAGAGGTAAGAGGTCCAAATGCAGGCTATATTTACTTTAATTTAGTTTTATGTAAAGGAGGGTTAAAAGGCAGGGGAGTCCCTTAATTAAAATTCAGATACTTTTGTTCTTCGTGAAATTTGAACAATATGTATTCGACATAAATTTATAAATATTCACCAAATGTCAGCTTCTTTGGAGTATTTTAAGGGTGGTTTAGGGGGCATAATATAACCCCTTAAGCCTTAAATATTACACATTTTTTAGAATCAAAATCATGTAATGGATTTTGATCCAAATTAGAATAACGATGTTAGAAAAGGTTTAGTATCATTATATTTTGATTTTAATCCTCGTAAGAGGACATAAAAGTGGTGCAAAACTGTTCTGTTTATGGAATTCATTTTGCCCGTCTTAGGACGACGGGTTTTCTTTTAATTCCATATGTAATGCACATTTGCATGTTCATATGCATATACGTATTGCAACATTTTATAAAAATATTTTTATCGCTTTACAGTAAATTATTTTACTCTCTGATTTTCTGCGATTATTACGATCTTAGAAATGATAAAATACTTATCTCAAATGATGCTTGGAAAATCGACTTATCCGACTTGTTTTCTTTTTACTTTGATTTTCCAATATTTATTCATGTGAAGAATCTTAAGATGAATTACAATTTTCCACTTTTACTTACTGTCTTTTTTTTATTTTGTTCTTTAATGAAGTTGGCATATTCAGCCTTACAAAAGCCAGTTTTACGTTGGCACTGGCCAAGAAATGTTTGCTTAAAGTTTTCAAGTTGTTCTATTAATTACGCATCAATTCAACCTCGCTTTGATTCTGAACACATTTTTATTTAAACTTCACTTGGCTTTTATTTTTAATTCGATTACATTTACAACATTTTTTGAGGATTCCCATCTATAAATACATATGCATGCATGCACACACACACACATATATATATATATACACGCACATATTTATATGCAATTATGTACAAATTCAATATCATATCTGCACATCTTTAAATTTATTATACACATACATAAATAAATTCAATATATATATATATAGATGTGTATATAATAATAGTTGGTTTTGAATTCTTGGAGTGATGTTCACATTTTATTGATATCAACTAACTTTAGATGTATGTATATATATATATATATATATATATATATATATATATATATGTGTGTGTACAAATTAAATATACATGCGCAGATATATATATATATATATATATATATATATATATAGATATATATATATATATTACATATCATATGCACGTATCTTCAAATTTATTATAGACACACATCAATAAATTCAATATAGATATATATATATATGTATATCTTTCTTCTATTCATTTAAGGGGTCAAATGTTTTCTGATATTACCCAAGCTCACTCTCCACTTCTCAGTGTTCAGCGGTCTGACCTGATGTGTTGGGTTTGGTTAGATTTCACATTGCAGATCCATCTGATCATGGATCTGTCATTGCGCTGCAGACGGGCGAGAGAGGACTGGGCAAGGGCCCAGCATTCACTACCATATATCATGACACTACTGACGCAGCTGCTATACAACTTACCCTAGATGTAGAGAGAGACAGCTCATGAGGTTATTGGAGGCAACAACTCACAAAAGTTCGGCCAAGCTGCCTTCACTCTTGTGGCTGTACTGAGTTCACATCCACCACCTGCACTCAGCATATCTCTTAGATAGCAGAAAGAGTCTACTACCTCTAGGGTATTGTCATCTAGTTCCATCTCTTTATGAGGAAGACCGTCAATAGGATGTACCTGTCCCATGCATCTCTTACACTTGAAGTTGGAGTTCGGGGCTAACTTAACCTTCATGTCTCCAAACTTTTTGTGAACCCATAATAGGCACAGGTCCCACTGTATTTCATTGTTTATAACACCCTTCAGGCACAAAGAACAAGGATACTGACCAAAGTCACACCCCATCACTTTGGTTTAAGGCAAGTTCACCCTCAAACCCTTTACCTCCAGACATTTTTTCCATATTTCCAGTTTATCATTTCACTGTTCCAAAGACTCGGCAATGATAACTAAGTCATCAATATAGAGTAATTCTGATGGACAGCCCAACCGAAATTATCTTGACAGTGCCTGCAAGACTATGATGAAAAGTAGAGGGCTAAGGAAAGATCACTGGTGAACTCCAACCTTGACATTGAAGCTATCATTGTAAGTGTCATTTACCTCCACTTTACTACTCGTGTTCATGAACATAAATTGTACGAGACAGATAAGCACCTCGCCTACGCCCACCTTACGCATTGCCCACCATAGCACGTCTCTGGGGACCATGTTGAAGGCTTACTCCAGGTCCTCAAATGCCATGTAAAGTCTCCTGTCTGCACAGACATATCTCGCCTGTAGTTTATATATATATATATATATATATATATATATAATATAGGTATATATTCGATATCATATATGCATACATATATACAAATTCTATTGCATATACACATATCTGTGAATGTGTATTGCCTAGACACATGCAAATATAATATATAAATATGTAGGTATACATACAAAGTAAATATGCACCCGCATATAATTTCTCGTAAAGGATAATGCATAGGTATAATTATTTTAGTAGATGCTGTCTGTAATATTTGTGTATTAAAAAACAAAACAATTCGAAAAGATAAGTCTTTATTCCTTTACTTGAAAAGAATGAAAATACCATTTTTGAGTTTAAACATTTAAATGTATTTCTTCGTAAAGTCTTGTAGATTTTATCATGGAAACTGTTCAATTTATTAATGTTTTGTTTTGTTCATGAATAGAATTTAATTCCTTAAGTACATGAGTTTATTTTTCAAGTACTTTTAGTCTTCACTTTACTTTTATATGTGCATGGCTTTTAAAAGAGGAAGATGGTTTTAATCTGTTAAGCACTTGATTAAGACCCATAAGACTGTATTTGCAGGTTTAATTATTTTCTCATTCTTATCATAATTTTCTTCTTTTTTTTTAAGAAAATGCTAGAATTATTCCAGCTTTTATTATAAATTCTATTTTCTCATGAATATTTTGTTTTGCAGTAATCTAGCATAGCAAATCTATATTAGATTAAAATTTCTCATTACACGATGGGTTTGCCTAATGCATAGCATCATGGTCTATGGAATCAGCTAGGCTGAGTTCAATTACCATTGGATCAATTGTGGTCATTAATACATTAATATCGTTGGAAAAGTCAGTAGGGTTGAAACTCAATCAGGGCACCGCTTACATTTATTTTGACAGGACTGTTAAAGCTCAATTTCACCTGATAAATATGAAAATAATAATGGACTTGTTGCCGCAGTCAATAAAATAATGCGGCTCACAATCACTGAATGTTTTCTCTGACTTCTCTATTTGCTGCTTCGTTGCCTCCAATACACGTTTCAGACATTAAATAATCTCAGTTAATTCTTTTTAACCAATTAGAATACAGATAATTTGTGGCTTCACCTTTTTTCTTGTTGAGGTGGATTTGCTTATTGCAGTGCAATAACCAGTTCTTCTGATTCTCTTATATAGTGAGTTCGATCCTCACTAGTAACCTATGATTTCGACATTTCCTTAATTTTCAAACAACAATCTAGGCAAAGACGAACACTTTTATGGCGGAGATAAGGTAAGTTGAGGCCATTTCAACTGTTTGATCCAGTTTCAATCTCATCACTCCCACCACAGCAAATTATAAACATGCAATGTATGTATGAATAAATTGTTTCATTAATCGTTTCTGTCGAGTCGGTAAGCCAAACATGTGATTCCAACTTCTGAGGTCAGATGTTCTAAAATCTAAATTCTGAAATCTTAGAACGTCTGTCTCAAATTCCTGAAATTTTAAAAGGTCCAACTTCTACTACTGAAATTTCTCGAAGGTTCTACTCCAGCCAAAGAAATCTCTTTTATTTTTGCATTAATAATAATTTATATATACAACTAGCAAACCTGTGTTCCGCCATTGCCATGAAAAATTGAGGAATCGAGAATTGCAAACCCCAGAAGTACATGTACCTGAAATTTACAATGTAACAAAAGAATAACATGGCTGACAAATTTACGAATGAACCAAAATGCATTATGGTGAAATTTAATTTTGTAATGAAATAAATGTGTGCATGTGTGGGGGGGGGGGGTACTTTAGATTTGTTTACTTGGCGGCGGTATATGTGGCGGTTAATTTACAAGTTACCAAAAGAATAAAGTGACTGACTTTTTGATGAATGAAACATAATGCATTATGGTGCAAATTAATTCTGTGATGTAATTAATGGTGTGTGGGTGGGTAAGAGTTTCACTGAATTTTTTTCTTTGATTTACCCGGTATGCGTTGGGTTGGACTTTGTTTTTAATTTAGCATTTTGAACTGATCGCAAACCCCAAAAGTAAATTAGCCAGAAAAGTCCGAAAGACTCTTTTCACCCAAAATGTGAAGCTTTTATCCACAATATAAACAATATTTGAAAATAGAACTGTGTTATAATAAACTCAAAACGATCAACGAATTAGAAAACAGTAAAAATGAATAATGAATTAATGAGATGTCTTTTTGCAAAGCAATATGCAAATTAACTTTACGATGTCAATCGCATACACATGATCACTATATCAGAAAGCTCTTGGTCATCTATTGTGAATATGAATTTGGCGTTTTAATCTCAGTGTCAGTGTGATAAATGTGCAGATATATTATTTTTTTAAGGCTCTATAAATTGAACGTTTTTTTGTAATCAACAATATTCTTCTCTATTTGACGTTACTTTTCCCTTGTCCAGAGGTCAGACATATTTTGATATTTTGCAAGCTTACTCTCCAGTCCTCATGGCTCAGCAGGTCAACTGTATCCAAACTCCACTCTGTATGGTCTTGTCCAATTACTTGCTTTTGAGTCTTCCTTGGCTGGTCAGCCTTCCTGCAATTCAAGACATCCATGCTTCTACAAATTTATCTAGGATGACGAATGCTGTACATGACCGTACCAGCATAACAGATCATCCTTAGGATAACATTAAAGAATTCAATAAAAATAAATTGAGACATAATAAAAAATGCCCTCCAAAAAATATAAAAATTATTTGGGTCAGCATATAAAATAGATGATGATGATGACGACGATGATGATGATGATGTGGTGGAGGTGGTCATCTTTCTTATTTTAGTAATTTTTCATCATGTATCACTATTTAAAAAAAAATTTTTACATTGGATTTCATTGCACAGTGCTGCTTTTCAGACACTTGTGTTATGAACATTTTGTTTAAGTCTAGTTTCTATTCATTCTCAGATGTATTTACCTGTAAAACGTAATCAGTTTTGCTTATTGAACTTTTTGTCTTTTTCGAATTCACCATTGCCCTCAACAAGCATTTTCATGGCTTAGTTAATAGTTATCTAGATTTACACTCACTTTAAATGTAAATTCCCTGTCATCGAATTTGTAGGTTTGAAATTGGTTTCTCCAATAAGAACTTCTTGTTTTAATTTGAAATGATACTTTATTTTTGTCTGTAGATTATAATGCAAAGTTTTTAGAGTTCAAATACTTATTAACTCTAAAATTCTTTAACTGCTAAATAAATGCTGCACTTTTTTTCTCTCCCAAACTGGTTTTGTTTGATTTACAGCATTTCGGTTATTTAACACCGAAAAGAATATGCATTGTGCACAATTTATTTTTGAACATAAGTTACAATTTGACCGATAAAGAATAAATGGATCGACCATAGTTCGGGGTGACCCAAAGGCTCATTTTTCATTGGCTACTATACCGAGATGTAGGGGAGGGTACCACTCATTTCCATGGATTGCTCCACTTACCCTTGATTCTCATCTTAAAATGCTAAGTGTCTAGCAAGGCGGCATCAAGTACCATTTTTTTTAGTATTTGGTAAACCGAGGATTGAACCTCAGTCTCCTGGCCTATTAACAAACACTCTCACCATTATGCCAAACGATAGAAGATTGTGGTTTCATACCTTTCCCTAATGGAATTAGTACATAATTGAAGACACTAGATCTGAGAGGATTTGAACTCAGCATAGTGGACTCAATAGTCTGTGATACCATCTATGCGGCTAATGAGACCACCCTCTTTTCACACTCCAACATTTATTAGACTTTTATGAAAATTATTTAAAAAGATATTGATAGTAATTTTGTTGTACATCATTTGTTGCATCCAGCATCTATTGCAATTTATTGCTCACAATGTTTTATGAGTCATAAAACATTGTGATCTTACTATTTTATTTATATATCATTATCTACGGGTCTACGTTAAAGTATATTGAATCTATTTTCGACTGGGGAATAGAAGAAAATATACTGTCAGTTGTCTTTTTCGACTCCTGATACTATGTATTTAGATGGGTGACTATTTTGGAAAACCAAGTGCTACATATAAGACATGGTCTTAGATGCCTTCCAAACCGAGGACCAGTACCAATCTGTGAGTATAACAAGCATAACACACAGTCCTGGCTGTTCATTGTGATCTGTGCCAACCAGACAATGGTCGATGATAACAGATAGAATTCAGATTTACATTCATTGTAGGACATAGATTGTTAATTACTAAATATATATTTCCAATATTGAATTTTAACAAATGTTATACATTGTTTATATGTTTAAATATTAACATTTTTAGTTAAACAAAAAGCATACCAATCTTGGGACGAATAAAATTAATTCTCCCCTCCCCCTTATCAAACAGAACAGTTTTGCACCACTTTTATGTTCCCATATGAAGATTAAAATCAAGATATAATGGATCAAATTCAATGCAAATCTGCTATATTTGTATTATCAAATAGGAGGGTGAGCCTATATTATGCCTCCTAAAATCCCTTTAAAATATTCTAAAAAATGAAATTTTTGGAATATTTATTAATTGATGTCTAATATGTATTGTTAAAATTTCACACAAATTGGAGATATATGAATTTGCAAGAAGGGTTTCCACCCATTTTTTTACCCCTTTTGCGTAAAACTAAATTAAACTGAATATAGCCAACATTTGGACCCCTTACAGCCAGCCACTATGTTGAAGAATTTATGATTGGTTAATTAGTTTAGGAGTGAATCCTGTACATACAAATATATAAATATATAAACATACCCAACTTTATAAAAGTAGAGCTAGTTAAGATTAATAACTAGTTAGTCGGTAAGTTTTTGCTGACCCTCGTTTCAGTATTGCAAGGGTTTCTTCTTATTTTGACTCCAACTTGTCACATTATGTTTCTAAAGAAACAAAAACATCAGTTTGTTTATTTTGTTTTATACTTTTTTTAATTGTTCAACTTGTTGTCTGCAAGAAAACAGTTTTTTGTCCTTATTTAAGCAAAGATAGTCATTAAATTTCTCGAAATAGATATTGGAGAAGTGATTTTTTGGGGAAAATAATCTATCCTACTTTTCCTCGACACCTGATGGATCATGTGTCCATTAAGTGTATTAATCCGAATTTTCTAGTAAAACTACAACATTGAAATGTAGAGGTATCCAAAATGCATGCATCGAATATGCTATACTTGCTGTTTGATAATTGTATTGGAGAAATCAAATTTGATATTCTTATTGAATGAGTGTGATATTTAATCATCTGTTTCTAATTCTGCCTATGATTGAATCGAAATCCATATCTTTTTAGATGGATCTTTATAGATCAAAGTGTCTGCATACTTTATTTCACCTTTTTTGTTTGTGGTTAATTATGAAGTATTATTTGGACTTTTCAGACTACTATTCTCCTCTTGGTTGTCTGGTGATACCAGATCAGGCTGCCCTGTGGCTCCCTGAGACGAAATTCACCTACATTGACGGTTTTTTTTTTTTTTTTTTTTTGTAAAACTTAATTATGTTCTACAAAACCAAAAACAAAAACAACAGCCCCTCTCCCTTTCTCCCTCCCCTTTTTTATTTTTATTTTTCCTACCCTACTCCCGGTCCTGGATATGACCTTAAACTACATCCGATGGTGAGATCCGGCTTACGGACTTTGAGGAATGTGGAGCCTCCTCTTAATTACCATTGCTCCCAGGTCCACCCTGACCCGGAGTGGTAGTACCTGTTAGGGTCCCAACTATGGGTTAAATAGAAACAGATATTAAAAGGGGAAAGAAACAAAAAAGAGAAGAAAACAAGACCAGATTCGGCATTAAATAACCCAAAAAGGGTTGATATGCCGTAAAACAAAACTATCAAACCAAAAACCATGATTAAACATTTGAAGATATAAAGAACTTGAAGCATAAAAACTTTCACCAAAATGACCAGATTCGGCATTAAATAACCCAAAAAGGGTTGATATGCCATAAAACAAAACAACCAAACCAAAAACCATGATTAAACATTTGAAGATATAAAGAACTTGAAGCATAAAAACTTTCACTATAATGACCAGATTCGGCATTAAATAACCCAAAAAGGGTTGATATGCCGTAAAACAAAACTACCAAACTACCAAACCTCTTAGTTGTTATTTTCACAACGTTTCGGCCGGGGTAAGCTCCAACCTTTCTCAGGTGCATTTTTCACATATGGGAATCTTTGTCAAACTCAGGAACCAGTATGGAATTTTTAACTGAACCCTCTATTTAATCTATTGGGATAGATTATTCTTGTTCCATCAGCCATGACCGGGTAGAAGTGTTAATTATTCTATGTTATTCTAAGTTATTATCACCTGCAGTAAGGATTGAACTTTCAATCTTGAAAAAAGAACTACTAACTGATTGTTAATGAACACCTTTAACCATTACGCCACAGATCCAGGACATTCTTCTAGAGGTTGAAGGTTCACTCTTTACTACAGTCAGTAATGTTTTTTTTAATTAACAAGGCATATTGCTACTATGAATTAGGGGCCATACCTACAGTGGCACTCTAAGTGGAGAGTTGTGCAGCAAGGTGTTTGTTAACATTACATTTAAATTTCTGCATGTTGGTACAGTTGAAGAAAGAGTGAGCAGGGAGGGGATTCCAAAGGCGAGCAGTACGAGAGAAGAAAACTATTAGAGTAGAAAGCTTTCCGGCATCTCGTGAGCTCTACAGTTAAGGGGTAGGATTTTGCTGATTGTCGGGTTGGTCGGGGGTATTTATGCTGAGGAGGCACCAGTGCATCAAGTTCCTCGGAGCACATTCCATGAAAGTACTTGTAAAACAAGCACAAGGATAGTGTGGAACCTATTAGATTAGACACTCTTTTTTGGACCCTGTCTAAGAGGGAGAGGCTAGTAGTTGGTGCCCTCGCCCAGATATGATAACAACACTCCATTCATATGTAAATAGTGGCTTTAAAGAGATATAGGATACTGGCAGGCGGGAGAAATTTTTTGGCACTGTAAAGGGAACTCATTTTCTTTGCAGCAGCCTTGGCAATGTCTTCTATGTATTTGTTCCAGTTTATGTTACCTGTGAATGTTTGGTCGAGGAGTTTAATTGTGGACTCTCAGGTAGGATGCCATTAGCCATGGCAATCGGTGGTTGAAAAGGTTTCTTATAGTTGTTAAAGGAAAGCAGCTTTGTCTTAGTAGCATTAAATGTTACCATCCATTTATGCTTCTATTACACTACAGACTGGAGGTCATTTTTTAAGGATTTAGCTATTGTCTTGGATATGTGTGTGTGTTCGCTTTGCCTGCATGTCGAAAATAGTGTGTGGTGTCGTTAGCAAATATACCCATCTCAGACACAATTGTATCAGAGAGGTCGTTTATGAAAATCAGGAACAATAATTGTCCAAGGATCGATCCCTACTGTACACCTGCATTAATGTCATGTTGTTTAGAAGTACGGCCATCAAGGACAAACTGGATCTTTCTTTTGGCTAAGAAGGATTTGATTATATTTAATATTCATCCAGTAATACGATAGTCTTCTCATGAAAATCAATTCTTATCAAGCCAGACCTTGTCAAAAGCTTTGGACATGTCAAGCGCTACTACCCTAAATTCACCAGCTTTGTCCAGTGTCTGGTATATGCATTTAGATATAACCGTTAGGATATTCTTTGGGTGGGGAGAGTAAAAAAAAAAAATTGGGGGGAGGGGTCTTTTTTTTTCTTCTTTTTCTTTTTCTCTTTTTTTTTAAAACTAAACTTATTTCTTTGGGTGGGGGTTGGGGGTGGGAAAATTTTTTTTTTTTTTAACTCAAAATATTTCTACAGGTGGGGGAGGGTGAATAAAAATTTTCTTACAAAAAAATAAATATTTTTAGGAGGCTTGGCAGGGATGATAAAAATGTTTTTGTTTTTAGGTGCGGGGTGCAAGAAATTTTATTTTTCTATTTTAAACTAAAAATATTTTTGGTCGGAAACAAAGAAAATCAATGTGTAACCACCCAAGAAATATGACTGGGGCGCCATCGGTCTACGGGTGAGCGTGCGTTAATTTCTGACGCGGCAGCCTAGCAAAAATAGACGGATCGTAGAGAGGCTATTTTGGCTAGTAATAATAATAGAAAAAATATAAATAGAGAAAAAAACAATAATAATAAATGAAATAAAAAATAATATCAGAAAATAAAAATGAAAGGTATATATAGGAAAATTGAGAAAAAAATATATAAATAATTTTTCTAAATGAATAGACAACAGTATCTTGGTAATATTAACCAAATATAATGTTAACAAATGTAAAATGTAGTATAAGATTCAATAGTATAAGATTTCATGTACCTATATATATATATAAATATTTTCTATATATATAAAATAAAAACTAACAATACCCCATGCATGGGTGAACGAATGGTGACTTTAAACAGTCTTGTCAAGTGTACTTCAATCCAGGCCATCACAAAATTAATTTGTACAGTTTATGGTTCAAAAACAAGGAAGTTATTTAATGTCTCTAAACCAGAAATGATTCTAACAGTCAAAACAAGTTAGCATTTTAAACCATAAACGATCGCTTATTCTAGTCACTTCCGATGGGAATGAACTCAAAAAAGCTGTGCAATGATTTCAATTTACTATATATTATATACTTATCATAGTATATAATAATACTATAAGTAATAATTACTTATTATAGTATTATTATATACTATACTTATTTCAGGTTACTTAAGTGTGGCTAGACGAGTGAGAGCTTTAAACTGAGATTTGAAATCCAATTGGTTTGTCAGCAGTTGGAACCCCTTACCTCTATGATATCACTCTTGCTATATATATATATATATATATATATATATATATATATATATATATATATATATATATATATAAAGTAAGATGATACTTTAAAAATATGAATAATATCTTTAACTAGTAGACTATCAAGATAAAAACAAAGCTCAATATAGCTACATATATATATATATATATATATATGGTATGCATTTATTTCTCTCAGCATATTCTTTTTGCTGCTTTCTCTACTTTTTCTCCCTGTTTACCCTAAAGACAGATGGTATCCTTAAAATACGTATGGTTTTATTAGCATACACATAGAGATGGAAAAGGTATTAGCACAAGAGGGATAAGGAAGTCAGGTACCACAATTTATTAAAAGAATGCTAAATAGATTCGAGTTTCTGCACAATGTGGCTGCTTTTACTGAAATGAGCAGTTCTGGAATGAGTACAAGCTCTATTGCAGTTGCTTAGAAACGGTGCTGTACACATTCTCCACGCGCAACTCTCTCTCTCTCTTTCTCCACTTCCAATTTCCTTGCCGCTTGCAAATGAAAAGCCATGTTTTTCACTGTTAAACCAAGCAGAATCTTGTTTTTCTACCAAATGGAATTTTTTTTTAATTGAATAATTGATTTAATTTGGATTAATTTTGAATGCGCCTGAGGTAAATCCCTCGATTTGCATTCCTATATTGTTCTTTTGGGTTTATTTCTGTGATTTTTAACTCTTTTTTTCCCCCTCTTGCTTTTCTCTTTTTTTTTTAATTTTTAATTTTTTTGTAAATTTCACGTTTTTTCAATTTTTCTCTTTTTAAACTGTTTTCTTCTTTCCAAAACTTGTGTAGTTAACTACATGATGATCATCATTTCAAACAATCCGCCAGCATTCCCCCTTTCCCCAACCGTTGACTACCGCTGTTCACCATCATAGCTCTGCTAGCCGCCAGTTCGCTGCACCATCCCCGTTTCGGCAAAACAAGTGCCGAAAAAGAGCGTAAACAAATTAAATTTCAGAATTTTAAGAAAAATATTAGTAAGAATGGATTACATCAAATGCGCATGCGTGATTAATCTGTTTTTTTGCTCTTGCGTATTGAGAGGATTTTTTTTTGTTAGTGTTTAAAGAAGGTTGTTTTCGTAGTGATTGTAGAACTTCTCTTGTTTTTTTGTTCAGTTGATGAAATGATTGGCTTATATTTCCATGCAGAAGTTGTCTTTTGTTTTATCCGTTACACCATCGTCATTTCAAACAACTCCCCAACTATTGATAGATATTGTTGTTTAATCGATAGATGTCAAGATTAGGGCATGATCTTAAAGTGTATCCAATGGTGAGACCCCAAGTTGGGACTACCGGAAACCGTCCATTATCTTTAAGTTCCAAAAAATATATACATGCATATATTAACAAAAAGGTATGAAACAAAACCTATTTTCTCTGATGAGGGTGTCTATTACCGAAAGATTTTAGATTAAAATAAAATTTTAAAATGTTAGCATTTTATGGCTTCTAACGGCTTTATTTTTGAATAATTCAAGTTTCAAATATCAACAATGCTTTATAAAAAACGAACAATTTCCAATTATATATATATATATATATATATAAAAGGTAAAGGCGTGTTACTGGTGCCATAACCAGTTGCTTCGGGTAGGTGGAGCTCGTCAGCCTTGGAAGGTAGTCAACATAAGGGAAGATAAAACCTTGATTTCAAACCCCGCTGGCTTGTGGAATACCCATTCATTGAGAAAGGCTTCAGGAGAAAACCTTGAGGAAAAATCCGAAGTGGAGACCCTTAGACAGTTGAGCGTTATCTACAACTTTGTTACATCAGCTCCTGCAACGGCGTCGGTGCCAAACTGTAACACTAACAGTCTTGCTGTTCTTTTGGATCCATCAGTGACATGCAGAGGAGGGATGTGCTATGTGGGCAACAGTCGGTTTTCCATATCACACCACCCAGGCTAGCATCAATGCCAACAGTCCAGAGATCACACATGTTGGTGGCCTTTGCGACAAAGACTGTCACTTCCACATTTGTCTCTTCAGCGACAAGTGGTGACTAGGCTAATGGTCGACCCTGACCGACAGAGGCCTACTACTATATATATATATATATATATATATATATATATATACTAAAAAATACCTGTCCCAGGTAAAATTAATTCTCAGAACAATTTTGCACCACTTTTATTAGTAATAGCCACCGACCATAAAACGGTTTGGATAATCACAGATTTCAGGATAATTCTACTAAAATAGTCATATAGTCCTCAAAATTCCACCATTTTGTTTGTAAATGAATATCCTTTCACATGCATTAATAAATAATAATCTACATTATATATTTGAAGAGTTTTCAGCAAATAAAGTCATAAAAATGTTAACGCCATTTTCAGCACTTTTTTTAACACCCCGTTCTTTTAAAAATGCTGTACCATTCGACTATGAGGAATTTTGTCATGAAATTTGGAAAACAGTCAGGAAAAATATCAATTTCAATTAATGTCGGAGTACAAAATTAATTGATCCATTATTTTTTTTGTAATCTTAAAAATAAAACGTCAACATAACGTGTATCGAACATTCAAAAAAAAGATTTTTCCTACCCCAACTAGTAAATAAATCAATCTTTGAACTTTTTTTATGCATTAAAATTATAGTTGCATGTTATTTTGTCTTTCGGTAGTTGTAATTTTGAATATCTCTATCTGAAAAGATATTGTCAGCTTTTGAGCGAAAGTCAACAATCGCTGCTGGTATTGCTGATATAACAATCAATCATCATCAGCAGCAGCTAGTTATAAACAGTATGCTTCGTAAAATTTGTGTATGACTTCTTTTGAAAAAAAAGACAAGTTAATTCTGTTTGTTGTTCTTTTATAAAAATACTTCAAGAAATACTGCTTTACAAATATACTTGAATTCTAGTACTAATTACTTTCTAGCTGCCAATTAAAAAAAAAAATTTACTTTTTTTAGGTGATTACGTGTGAACACCCTAAAAGTCTTAGCAGAAAAAAGACAAAAAACTAATTTAGAATTTAGAGTCGGGGGATCAGTTCTGCATATAAGTTTAACATAAAATGATTTCCCATTTCTCGGCCATTCTTCCTTTTGTTGCAATTTAAAAAATATTTTTTCAAGCTGAAAACTTGATATAAAATAAATAATTACTCTACCACTAACTCTAGGTTCGAGTAACAAGCCCACCTCCTAAAAATGCCTTCTCTTGAATGTGGCGTACCATTAACCTTAAATCTGAGTGACAAGCCACGCCCTAAAAAAATCTCCCTTAACCGTGGCCTATGTAATATAGTAAAGTAGTTTACTATTATAATGGCTACGCCTTAACACTAAGTCCCTAAGTCCAAATAGCAACTTCCGTTCAAAACAAAACCCCTTCCTTAATCTTATCACTAACCCTAAGTCTGATTTGCAAGCCCTCATCCTACAAAAAGCTCATTAAAACCACACATCATCATCTAAAAAAAATGAAAGAAAAAAGCAGACCTCCACAAAGAAAAACATCCAGGATTTATTTCCCATAGAAAAAAAATTGATTAACTGCCCTAAAACGCTAGAATGGCCTTGAAATGGTAAATTATTTTACATTGAATTTATGTAAAACTAATCCACCACTCTAAATTGTAAAATAATTGTTTTCTTTCTTTCTGCTAAGTTTTCAGGATGTTCACATGTAATTGTCCCTAGCCCTACCACTAAGTTGAAGTCCGAGTGGCAACCCCTCCCTTCCTTCCACAAATACCCTCTTAAAACTACACATAATCGTCTAAAAAAGAAAGAAAAAAAGGAGACCCCCCCCCCTAAAAGAAAAACAAGAAAAATGCATATGATTTATCTCCCATTGAAAAAAAAATGCTAAAATGGCCCTGAAATGGGAGATTATTTTACATTAAATTTATATGTGAAACTAATTCCCACTCTAAATTCTAAAATAATTGTTTTCGTTTCTTTCTTTCTGCCAAGTTTTTAAAGGTGTTCACATGTAATTGCCTAAAAAAAAGTAGAATCTCATATTTTGGGGAGGCAAGGTGGCGATTTAGCGGAAGGTGTTAATCTACAATAATACAAAAGAAATCTTGCAAATATTCGTTTTTAAACAGTCTTAGTATTAGATTTCAGTTTCTTGTACATAAAATACATTACAATTCAACTTTGATTTCTCTAACTTCTTTTTTTAATGGATACATGGTTGTTTTAAGGCATTGCAGCATATTTATGTGCATTTACTGCAGATTACTTGAAAACCATTAATTTCTGGAGATTTTCAGCGGCAAATTCCGATTCCTTGCACAAAAATACACTTGTATGGAAAATTCCATTGTTTAATCCTATGTTTTAACAAAGATATAACAGTTTTACTGAAAAATTAGTGTAAAAAATGTGACGAAACGCATAAAAATATTGAATCGTGCGAGGCACAAAAATAGTCATAACTTCCTTATTTTTAGTCAGATTTTAAAAAATTAAAAAGATTATTTCTTAGATCATCAAGATCTTTCTATGTATGCTATCATTGATATATTTTAAGCAATTTAAATTTTTTCATGTGTATTGCTACTTTTATGTTGCCTTACAAAGATTAAAATAAAGATATAATGCTACTAAATCGTATATTTAGAATCCCTATTCCAGTTTTAATCAAAATCCATTACAGGATTTTCATTCTAGAAAATGTGTAAAATCTAAAGCTTAAGTTTAAAAGGTCTTAATAAGAAATTGAACTTCAGGGAATCTTGCTTAATCTATGGTTCATATTTGATGCAAATCTGAAATATTTTAATTTTCAAATGAGAGGTTGTGCCCATATTATGCCCCCTTAAAATACTCTAAAGAAACATAAACTTGTGGAATATTTATTAATTGATGCCTATATCTCCTATTAAAATTTCCCAAAAATCAGAGATATCTGAATTTTTTGGCCCCTTTACATAAAACTAAATTATAAAATCAATATAGCCCGCATTACCCACTGTTACACCTAGAAATTGTGTTGCAAATTTCATAACAATCAATCATATAACTAGAAATATATAAATATATGCACATACCTAACTTTATATAAATAACGATAAATATATATATATATTTCTTTTACAAAGACGATTTGGAAGTTTCCCACATTTTTGCAATCTATAACAATGCTCATGCTCAGGGTCTCATTCATGGGTTAAATAGAATCTGTCCCTACCCCACCATCCAAAATTCAATCTTTCCCAGCCCTTTTACTTCTGCCTACCCTATTTCCCAACCCTATCAACTACTCAAGCACTTTCTAACTCCAACCATCCTGGGTATGACACAAAACTGTATCCAATTGCATGGTCCCAATTATGGATTTTGGGTTGCAATTACTCCCAGGTCCACTCTGACCCGAAGTGGTAGTACCTGTCAGAGTTCCATCTATGGATTAAATAGAATCTATCATTTATGAACTATTTGTTTACAAAATATATGCCTAAAAAAATGAATCTACAAACGTTCATGTACAAAATCTATATTTACAGCATGAATAAATTATGTAAAAATATTTAGAATTAGACGCATAAAATCTTTCACCAAAATCACTGGATTCAGCATTAAATGAAAAGGTTGATATGGCATAAAACAAACCAACCATCAAGCCTACAGCTATACACATTGAGACACTGGTTCTTGCTGGATCACTGAAGTTAAGCAATGTTGAATCTGGTCAGTAAGCAATATGTTTTTTCATGGAAACTGCTCCAGACAAGGCATGAAGCAACTTGATGTAAGGAGCTAAAAAGAACGAAAGATGGTCATTGCAAAGATAGGAGATACCTATTGACCTTATTCTTGAAAAAACCAAGGTTATAGGTAAGAGGAAAACAGTCAGCAGGAAGAGAGTTCCACAAGCCTGCAGTTCTTGGAAAGAAGCTACTGGAATAGTAAGCTGTATTATAACGAGGTATCAAAACAGTGAATTGATGATTAAGACCACTGGACCAACCAATCAAACGAGCTGAAACAAAGGAAGCAGGGAATAAATCAGACAATTCTGAAGAACACATGCCATAATAGTAATATGGAATCAGGAGAAGTGTAGTTGGGGATTGTGAAACTATTACTCTACTGTAAGCTCATCATCATGCAGCCATTCTTTCAGGGGTTATCCATTGTCTCCAAAGGCGGAAAAAGGCCGACAAGAAAGATAGGCTTCAGTATTTGAGGAATTGATATTTGCATTATTTTTGTTTGAGCTTTCTATGTTCTTGAATTCCTGAATTAATTCGGACTTGAATAGAATAATTTAAAGAATTATCTCAACATGGAAGTCTTGTCTTTTAAATGGTTTCATGAAAGCAAATGCATTAAACAATTGTTAAAAAGATCATCTTGTTTATGATCATAATACAATGATTTCTTGTAAATGAAAATCACTTGGAGATTTTGAATTAAAGAACTGATTTCCCATTTTCTTTTTAAAAGAAAAATTAAATGTAAAAATATTTAACAGCTTCTCTCTTTTCATCTTAAATATCAAAAACCTCCTTCACTTATGACTGAGTTCTTCACTGAAGTGATTCTTAAAAGCCAGCTATTTTTTACTCAATATCGTCTCAATATTGAAGTGGATATATATCACATTCAAAGGGTGCTCCTCTGAGTTCAAATATCTGGTTCCTCCTTGTAAGACATTCACAGCCAGAACTCATCTCACTATTACAACTGTAAAGAACTTTCCTTTCTTCCTTTGTGTGTCTGATATCAAACACAATTTCCATGAACTCTGATTCTTTCCAAGAATTTCTCATCTGTGGAATCCATCACCATGTGACTGCTTCCCTGCAGACTACAGCATCTTCATCTTCAAATCCAATGTCAACAAACACTTGTCATAAACCGTCCTCACAAGTAATCAAATTTTGTTCATTCTGTTTGTCAGTTTCAATCCTTTCATAATATTCTTCATCATTTCAACTGACAACCCATCCATCTCAGAAACCTTTATTCCTCGAGTGACTTTTGGCCTTGATAAGTGATGTGTTTATTTACCTCATCGCCAGGGGGGTTAGACACAAGGTTGGGTGAGGTTTTGAAAAGCCAGCCCCCCAAGAAAAGTGCTCTCTGGCCTACAAAAATGCCTGAGCAGCCCCGTCGGTATTTCCCGGTAGGGATGTTTCAGATATTTAGCAATAAACTAACCCCTTCTCAAAGAGAGACAGTAAAGCCTGAGAGGGTGGACCTCCTATGACTGAATAGAACCATACCTCAGTTAGACAAAAGTAAGGTCATTGTCGGACTGATTGTCGAGGACGTATGGACAACATTTAGTGACTCATTCCTAAAACGATTGTGATTATATATGAACTAATGCTGTTGGGAAAGGTATGAACCTACAATTTAACCAAAATTATAGAAACTTGTGTTCAATGAATCGTTTTTAATAGGTATTGTGTTTTGGCATTAAATTAATTCTGGCTGATTTTATGGCAGATCAACCATTTTTAGGTTATATATAACCTAAAAATGGTTGATCTGCCATAAAATCAGCCAGAATTAATTTTTCTTTTTTCTTTAAATCTTTAATGGTTAAAGTATGTTAAATAAAATTCTGAGATTAAGATGCTTTGTTTTATTCGAATAATTATTCAAACTAGTATCCTTATCTTTGTTGTTTCATTTCTTAGTATTTGTTAAATATGTTCCTTCGACTTCCTCAAGTATAAATACCCCCTATACCTTGCCATGAATATCTTTTTTTTTTCAAATCAACGTATGTTGCATAATGAGAGCCCAAGTCTTTCATTCTAGAATCGAAGAATAACAGATCGGGTCCCAGAATGAATGACGAACTAGGTAAATGATTGACAGGTGTGAGGTCAGAGTATGACCTCGGTGGATGATGAAAATCGAGGAATGACATCATTTCCGTCAGAAAGTAATGTGAACCCTTCTCTTACTTGACAACTATCAGATATGTGAAGCGATAACTTGCTCCAAGCCCCGGTGTGGGTGAGGGCGGGGTGTCATGAAGTTATTCTGATAGCTCTGTGCTTTTCTGTCTCTCACACTTGCTTGAATATATTTCTCTCTTTTGGCTGGCTGGCTGTCATATTGAGTAAATGCCTATCTTTCTCATATAAATAAAACCTCTATTTTAAATAAGACTTGTGTTCCTGTAATCTGTCAAGAGAAGAGATGACACATGTGGGTCCTAAAAAGGAGTGTGTATTGATATTATACACACATCACTGCACCGGGAGGTGACGGTGGTTAAGTGGATAACGATATGGATTGACGACCTGGGTGTGCCAAGTTCGAACTCAGTCGATTCCATAATACCACTTTCACTTATGGATGTTGACAACCATTATGTGGTCTCTCCTGCAAGAATGCTGACAACAGAATCAAACCGGTCAACAAAGTTGTACCATTATAATTTATACGAATTTACTTTTTACTGCACATAAACATTTATTAATTTCACAGATGCTTTCTTCATCTATCTGTATAATTTGCTGTTAATTATAATATTTCTCCTTAAATAATAAATGTAAGATTTAATAATATTAATAAAAAAAAATTGTCTCATCCTTCCGTAAAAAAAAATTGTCATTGTCAGTTAAATACTATATAAATAAACTAGCAAGGCTACCCAACGTTGCCCGAGTCACAAAGTGTAACATATTTTTATCTCTCTCTTCTCGGGTCCCCTCTTCCCCCTCCTAACCCCTTTCTTCTCCGCCCAGCCTATTCCTCTTTCTGGACATACACTTTTTATAGAATACTCGAGTCGGTGTAAGGGTAATAACTTTTTGAAAAAATCATAATTACTACCCTTTAATTACGACATGAAAATTACAAGAAAATCAACATCTTGACGTTAGTTGAAAGTCAAAGAATGGGTATTATTTTCTAAATTTGAAATGTTATTCATTCCGGATAACGCTGATAAAGAAAATATAAACTTTGTGGGTGTTGTTCAGTAGTTTGAGAGCCTTGGCTGGACATACACACATTATACTTCCCTTTATATAATAGAAGAAGATAAAACAATTTGTCTCTGTTTTATTTATTTATTGAAAGTTGTAACAGTTTAAATATTATTAAATTAAATTATATTTAAAACATTGATATTCTAATTATTTTTAGTGTAAAAATAATTGTCTGCGAAATATTTTTAAATATATGAAATAAAAGTTGTTAATCTTTTACTTTATTTATTGTTACAAAATAAATAAATATTTTTGAAATAAGTAATCTTTTTCTTCTTACCACAAAAATAATTGTTAACTAAATATTCTTTAAATAAATAAACGAATGTTACTTTTTTTAATTGATTTGTTTGAAATTATAACACTCAAATGTTTATTAAAATGATATTGAAATAAAATCAATTCAGTGAGTGGGACGACAGAATTTGATTTTGAAACAATTCTTTTTAAAATTGGTAAAGTCAGAATTTTATACCTTAGCGAAAGCAGTTAATTACTTGCATCTCATTTTTTTTAATTGGATGTGCTGCTGATCATGTTTGTACAAACATGAATAAATGTATTATTATAGAGTTTATTTAGCATTCGTGTTAGCAGAAGGCAGGATGCTGATATTTCCTTTCGTGACAAGTTTTCTCAATGCTTCAACAAGCTTCCCTTTGAACATACGTGTGTGTGAACATCAAAGTGTTTTTGATACCGGTTCGGTTTTATTGCTTTCACACCTGCCTCTCCAACGTCACAGTGCACTCTTTTTTCAGACATATATATGCATCTGCAGATGTGGTATTTACCCCCCCCTCCTCCCACTGTGGGACGATGTGACACAAGGCCATAAGGTGGAGATTAAAAAGCCAGCAAACAATAAGTTTGTGTACTCTGGCTCACAAAAAATGCCTGAGCAGTCCCGTCAGCATTCTCAGCATAGGACGCCTCAGGTGATTAGCAATAAACTAACCCCTTTTCAAAGAGAGAAAGTAAAGCCTGGGAGGGTGGACCTTGTAGAAGTGCACAGAACTATGCCACAGTCTGACAAAAGCAAGGACACCAAGTTAAAAATGACCCAGACTCTGCCAGACTGATTGTTGAGGTCATGTACTCGACTAGTATGAAGAATACTAACTCAGATTGACCACTTTCTTTTCTCAATTTTCTTACCTTTTTCTTTTTGCTGGGGATGGGGCATCCTATTGGATGCCAGACATTCACCCGCTATTTCAGAGACTCAAAATGAGAGATCTTTTTAAGATTCTAACCGACCCTTTAAGCGCAATTGTTTGTATCTCTCTGGCACTTGGTTCACCGGATATATTCGCCACATGGTTTTTAAAATTCTTTTTCATGCGTCCGGTTGCTCCTATAATTACTGGAATGATGGAGATCTTCGTGAGATCCCAGTTTCTTTCATGTCATACATAAGACCTTAGTATTTTGTTATCTTCTCCCGCTCAGCTCGGTTTAAGCCATTATCGTTAGGTACACTGGCTTCGACTAGGGTTGCTACTTTCTCCCACTGATAGAAGCACATTTTCTCACATTGACATATCTTTTCATCACATTCAAATTTTCTTCCCTTCCCTGAAGAGAGACTGGAATAAACTGGACTTCCTGTTTGCACTTTGTGACTTGGCTGAATTCCATATTGATAATGCAAAAGTATGGAACGGGCACGGAACAAATGTATTAAACGTATTAAAACTTGAGAAAAATGTTAGTCTCAAAAATGCTTTCCTATAAGCTGTAGAAGTACAGTCTTTGAGCTGCTTGCTGCCCACAGGCCACATCATTGAGACCCCTGATCTATACCATATCCACCATCACATATTTTTTAAAATCTCCAGCTTCTTGTAATATAGTAAGTCACAACACAAGTTGGGATAAAGCATGGAAATGTATACCCATAATTCTCCATATTTACTTGCCTCCCTAGGAGGACAGAGCTGTACACAAGGTCTGATTTTAGCGACGGGAAAATCCAAAAGGGACACTCTGGATTGGGGCAAAAATTAAAATTGCCTCAGTCTCGAAGGATTTCTTCTTCACTGACCAAAGACAAAAAAGGTTTAGTATCAGAACAGATATTACACTTTGCTCCTAGCCAAAAGATAATTGTCAATCAGCTATTATTAGGAGAGATTTGTTAATTATTAATGATCTGGAGCAGGAATTGAACTCACTATCACCAGGTAACTGAAGACACATTGATGAATGTTTCCACTACTTGGCTATGTTTCCAGACAGAAATAATATAAGTCTCAATAATTTTTTGAATAATAAAAAGCAGAATATTTTATCGAACCTTTTAGATGTTGATTATAAGTTCATCCAATTTTTGTTTTTATATATTGTTTATTTTCTTTACTTTCCATAAATTAACCATTCTTTTGTACCAAAGTACCAACGAAGTAGATTGAACCGAGGCCCTTGTAATCTCCAGATAAATATTCCATCAAATTGACTGAATAACTTGCCAACTTATATTAATTGCATCTTAGCGTAAGCAGTTTTGTGGAAAATGCTGGTTGATTTTCTGAAAACCACAACTTATAACCAAAAAGATTGCATTAAAAAAAAAAAAGAAACACACGCACACACAAGCAAGGAAATGATTTCTAGCTGATTCCATTTTTCTTCCAATTTTTCTCCATCTTATAACTTTAACCCGCGAGCCATCTTCTTTTTTTTTTTTTTTTGCTTTTTTAGTTTCTCAGTGTGTGTATGTTTTTTTTTTTAATATTTTTTTTCTTACAGCTTTTCGTTTGAGAGACATTTTACGCCAAAAGAATGATAGATTATGTATACTAAATTATTGGTTCTATTTTTATAAAGTTGTTAGCTACAATGCAATTACATCAATTCTTTTTTTTTTTTCTTTTCCATTTTTATCTTTTTTGCTTTCTTTCTACATTTTCAACTACAATGTCCAAACAAGCGGAATCTCTACAAGAAAAGAAATTGTCAAAATTAGAAAAGTACACACAGAAAATAATACGCAAGCAAACGGGAAAGAAGTTCTTGACAGAAGTTTGAAACAAAGAAATCTGTTTAACTAAATGGAAATTAAGTGAAAGATTTATGGTGAGAAAGGACATGGTCATCAAATGGGTTGAGTCTTTTACTATGAAAACCGAAAACCGGTGCCAATCATATTGAACGTGTTTATTGTTTATTGACTAAAGTAAAATGGTCTCAATAAATGAGCTTTTTTTCATTTTGCGGCTTAAGCCTAAGAACTTAATTAAAACTTTAAGAAAATGTTTGAAAATTAGGTACTGATATCGAATATGAACCAGTTTCCAGGAACTTCGCGTCGGCAGCGTTTGGGCATGTCACATAAACACCTGAGAGATGCTGACGCGAATGTTGACAGATGATAATTTCAATACGTTGCTGCGTCGTATTTTTTCAGTTTTATTCTCAAGAAAGATAGCAAATAACAAAAAAACGAACAAAACATAGTGAAATCACTGTTAATAATTTTTTTTTCTTTGATTGTTTAACAAAACAATGCTAAGCAACTGTTGATGAATACATTTTTATTATTTTTGTTGGATAATGGCCCTATGGGAATGGGCGTATCTGTTGGAAATCGTTGGCTTGACTTGCAGGAATTAGCTCGGGTGGAACCGTGCAGTCGAGTGCAGAATAAGGCCTGTTATCACAGTCGGAGCTAACAGACGTGACAGGGTCACCGCATGACGAGACCTCAGATCAAGGGTCAATGTGCACCTGCGAGAGGCTCTGTGACGTCACGGGCCTTTGCGTGGGAAATAGAGGGATCCGTGACGTCACTCGTTCTTCGTGAGAAGCGAGTTTTAGCAGTTTGGGTTTTGGAGGCGAACCTATCAGACGTGATTTTGATGTAGTCAGCAATTTGATTAAGGGAATTAATTCCCTAAGAAAATACAGGCTAAAGATCTTTCCCCCCCCTCCACGAATGGTTAAGATTTAATTGATAAGTAATTACGAAAGCAGTAATTTGCTCTCTCTCGACGTTAGTGAATATCTCCCAGCTGACGGATAGCTAATGCTTGAAATAAAACTGAAATTAAATTTTAAAAGATTGTTTGTCTTCCAACCCGATCATGAGACTTTGTGTTGCAGCGGCGTGGTTCACGGCAGGAAAGAAAGAAGAAAGAATTCAACCACTAGACAACACTGAGACGGCGCACCCTCTACGTGGCGAGGGAAAAATTTAAAGGTATGCAAACTATATGATGTTTGATGTTTTAAAAATGACGAGTTAAACGGGAACTACCACGGCCCGTTCCGGGACGAGTATACGAAACGAGAAAAGCCGCGGGGGGGCATTTCTTTTAATATTCAGTCAACTGGTTAAAAAGTAGTTTTTTCTGTGTTTCTTACAACTGAAAAAGAATTTTGTTTGTGTGTTCTTGGGGGCCTTTTTTACGTTGTTTTCTTTAATCAGTCAGGTTAGGGTTATGGTTAAGCAGAGACTCGTCTATTTCAACCATATGCCCTGGACATCTGATTTGACAAGGATTTCGTAACAAATGGCCTTCACAGACCTCCCTAAAAATAATTATTCTAATCGGTCTGCGTGTTCAGTGATCCAATGCCGCATTCTTTCCATGCCGTCTGCCAGCTGATTGTCTAATCACCTTGGCATCTCTCGGGTGTTTACGTAACATATCCAAACGCTGCCGATGCAAAGTTCCCGGAAACTGGTTCATATTCGATATCAGTACCAAGACTTACAAAACAATAGAAAGGTTGGATTATTTGGACAACTATTCTGATTTTAGTTGTTATATTCGCAAGGTTTTAGCCGATGTGATTTCAGACGTTCTTCAGATTCATCTCGTCGAACTTGGGAATTTTATGTCGAACTCAGGAACCTGTATGGAATTTCGAACTAAATTAAATAAAAGATTCAGGTTGAAATTCTGTACAGGTTCCCGAGTTCGACTAGAAGGTTCCCAAGTTGGATGAGATACATTTGAAGAAGGTTGGAGGTTACATCGGCCGAAACGTTGTGAATATAATGACCTAGATGAGAATAGTAGTTTGAATGTCAAAAATTCTGAAACATAATAGAATGGTTCAATGTATCATTTGACAATTAGAAATAACTTATTTATGTGTCGGTTTAAGATATGATATATGCTTTGTTAGAACCTTTTTCTAGTACTTTAGCTAGCAAAGTAGGCATTTTTAAGGAAAATAAAAAATGGGGAGATGCCACGCCTTTCCCTGGATTGCTTCACTTACAGTTGATCCTCACCCCATAATACTGAGTTTTTTTTACTTCATATCAATATAGGATCACAGCCAATATTTACATCCTATAGCAACTGAAAATTAATGAAAATCCATATAAATATATATATATATATATATATATATATATATAACTTTACTCCTGAAAAAACATTTTCATTTACTTTTTACTTATTTTCGTTATATCATATTTAGTGTTCTATCTTTAACTCATAGATTTTATTGATTGAAAAAAAAAAAAAAGAAAAAAGTCCATCCATGTGCTAGGTTGTTCCAACATTATCAGTCAATCTATGAATTCAATAGGGAACCTGTCCTTAGTATGACATAAACTGCATTTGGGAGTGAGGCCATGATTTTAGGGCTTTTGGGAGTATGGAGTCACCCCTTAGTTACCATTTCTGACCTGGCATGTTAGTACCTGTCAGGACGCATTTATGGGTTAAATAGGATCTGTGCTGGGTATGCCATGAAACTGTTTCCCCGTAGTAGATACACACCAATTCCTATCATGAATAAATGTTTGAAAATATTTTTTTTTAAATTGAAGCAAAAAAACTTTTACCAAAATGGTTAGATGTGACATTAACTCCAAAAGGGTTGATATGCCGCACAAAAAAAAACAACAAATAAACCAAATCAATGTGAGAAACATTAATTAGAAATAACACCAAAAGGTTTTTTTTTATTTTAATCTAAATGTAATGTATTATTTGGATTCTTCAGATTATTATTACAATCTTGGTTGTTATATTCACGTTTTGGCTGATGTAACTTTCGACTTTCTTCAGGCGTATCTTTTCGAACTTAGGAACCTTCTATATGAACTTGGGAATCATTATATGGAACCCAGGAATCTGTATAAAATTTAGAACTGTACACTTTATTTAATCCATGAGTCTAGAGTGTTCTTATTTTATCAACCACGGCCAAATAGAATTGTTAATTTATATAATTCTTAGTTATTATAGCCTATAATAAGGATTGAACCTTCAACTTTAAGAAGACTAACTTAGAACTGAGTGTTGACCTTTAAGCTATGAGTCTTTGTGAACAATTCAATTTTGGGAGCCTTAGACCTAATCATAGCGAAATGTGTAGTATTACTATTTATTACTATAGAATTACTGTTTCAGGTTCGGAAAGATACACCTGAAGATGGTCGGAGGTTACATCGGCCAAAACATTGTGAATACAACAACGAAGATGAGAATAGTAGTTCAAATAAGACAACTTGATTATCACTCCTCATCTTAAACTATCTGAAACTAATTGGAATGGTTTATAAGGTTTCCCTTGCATGTGTTTTCAGGAATTTAAAAATAAGTATAAGTTTATTCGATTTAATAAACATCAAAGGACACAAATAACAAGAATCATATTTAAATATGGGAAAATAATTACTGTGTATAAATGAAAAATAAACTTGAAAAAAAGCGGGAGAGCATATCAGCCAAAACATAATAAGGTGTTTTTTTTATATTAGGACCTGCACTCACTTTGACCCTGTTGTTAGGGTCAAAGTGGGGGTTAGGGTCATGGTCAAAGTTAGCACGGGTACCCATAATAGAAATAGAAATATCAACTAGACATACCCGTGACCTGTTGGGCTATAACAATGACCACAATTAATTTTTGACTTCATTTGAAATTTCATGAACTATGACATGTAAGACATTCTTCTTGTATAACTAAAAATAACAAGTCTCTTTACTTCTATATCATTATTATTATTATTGTAATTATTATATTATATTATTATTATTTATTATTCTGATATAGAAGTAAAGAGACTCATTATTTTTCTATCTTATTTACATATGTGTTTGTGGTGTGTACCTACACGCATATGTAAATTAGATGACTACACTGAAATAAGAGTCAATCTTTTTCTAAATGCTCATAGAAGCATTAAGAAATATTTGAGAATGGTTGAATCAATATAGAGTGAGAGGTACAAGAGAAATACACAAATAGCTGAGAGAATGCGAGATACAGATGTGTGACATGTTCAGTTCATTATAAATTATGGCTAATTAGAACAATTAAAACAAAAACGTGCCTTTTTCTAACTGGACAAAAAACAATTTCAAGTTATAATAGGAAGCGAAAAAAACAAACAGCAAGTCAGGCTTACCCCCTCCCTTGAAATGAATTCAGAAAGAAATCTTTCACTCTATAATAAAAAATCAACGGTGGATGTTTTTTATTCTTTAGGTCATCAGAAATGATAATAATTTATAATTTTATCTAGATAAATAGCAAATGCGAACACTGGCTAAGCATAATTTGTTTCCAGTCATTTTTTGGTAGAGGGTGTATATTTAGTATATTAATAGATGTTGCTGATGTCAATAGTCTGCAGACAAATAGTGTAAATAATGATAATTCCTCGTCTATAAAAAGCAGACTAAAAAAATGGATTATAAAAGAGTAATAATTTCATGGCGGCGTCAACAATCTAAACCAATTCCGGGCCGATTTACTAGAAGGATCCCATGAGTAATTAACGAATGTCAGCATGATTGGCCCCTTTCAATTATATACGTTTTAAGTCTAAGAATATGTGCGAAAAGTGGTAAATGTATTGAATTAAGGACTACTTTCAGAAGCTTACAATTAGATTCTGTGTCGATAGTCGAACATATTCTCACTGGCTCTCTCTCCCTCCGCAGGCAGGTAACCAACTGAAGAAACGGCAGGATTATTTTATGCGTGCTTAACAGGCAATTTATTAACTTTTTCCATTAGAATAGATGCAAACATTAATTCAAACATTCATTGTTGCTCCAAGGAGAACAAGATTTGATGCTTTTCTTTCTTTGTTTTTCTCACTCGGAAAACCCAATTTAGCATTGGTTAATTCAGCTTTTGCAGATATAAATGCATAAATAAATCTAGTCCATTTGTTCTTTCATGACAGTAGATATTAATTAATATACACGGTGATTGAAAAGTAACTTTCTATTCTTACGTGCTCGTAATTTATTTTTGAAATATAATTCTTACAAGAAATGAATATGACAAGAAAGTGCATAGTATAGGGTTTTATAAAGAATTTAATATTGGTGCCAGCATTCGCCACCAGCTTCTTAAACCTAGGGAACTGCATCACAAAGAACCCTTTTTTGTTTACTACTTATTTTTATATCCAGGACAAAAAGCACTCGAGGATAAGGGTTAATGAGATTGATAGATTGACAGTTGAATGAGGATGAATATTATGAGAGGATTTAGCATCTCCGCGTACCATCCACTAAAAACAATAGCCGACCCAGAAAACATCGTTCATGGAATGTGAGGACTATAGGACAAAATAGGGGAGCAACCTGATAACTATTGCCCCCCCCCCCTCATAACCACAAACTTTTAGAACCATTCTTTCCACAGTTTTCTCAACTTTCTGGCATTTAATCAATCACAGAACTGACCAGATGGTTGAGTACTTTCTTGGCTAATTCGGCACAACGTTGTGTCCATCTTCATTATCTCCAAACTCTTCTCTCATTCTCTATGTACTTCCCATAACCATTTAAAAAGAAAAATACTTCCATCATCGTGGATGCTATTCAGAAACAGCACAGATCCAATAGTGGTTGGTAAACCATGCTATATATAAAAATCAGACTTCTATACTTATGTATAACCCAAATAGCATATGATTTTTATCAATCTCTCCTGAACACTAGCCCAGTTTAATAATACTAAACCAGCAGTGACAATGATTGTATAGGCATAGAATATTTATATAATAAAAGAAAATATCAAAACGAGATATCGTCTTGTAGCATTGCCTACCTTTCCACACACTAATGCACTCACTAAACGGCACTCAGACCTAATTATTTCCCTTTTCGGCATGATAGGGGCACTAAGATCAGATACTATAAAAGCTAAAACACAAAAAGATTCTCTTTTTTTCTTCCTTGTCTCGGCAGACATATGTGCACCTAATGCAAGCACAAACTTCAAGGTATGTGAGACACATTCCATTGACTTTGTCACACACTTTTCAGACTTTCTTGGATTATGTATGTATTTTACTCACACAATCCTACTCGGTGCGAGAAAACCTTACTGGGTTGACATTATTTTTAAAATATAATATAATTTGGTAAAACTTGCCTCCTATTTTCTTATCTTTATTTATAAATTGAAAGGTTAAAAAAAATACAAGTCCAAAGTTGTCATTATTTTAAGTTAAATAGCATAATTTTCCGGGAATTAGGTAATTATGATGAATAAACAGTCATAAATAATGATGAATACAGTCATAAATAATGATGAATAAACAGTCATAAATAATGATGAGTAAACAGTCATAAATAATGATGAGTAAACAGTCATAAATAATGATGAGTAAACAGTCATAAAAAATGATGAATAAACAGTCATAAATAATGATGAATAAACAGTCATTAAATAATGATGAATAAACAGTCATCAATAATGATGAATAAACAGTCATAAATAATGATGCATACAGTCATAAAAAATGATGAATAAATAGTCATAAATAATGATGAATACACAGTCATCAATAATGATGAATAAACAGTCGTAAATAATGATGAATAAACAGTCATAAATAATGATGAATAAACAATCGTAAATAATGATGAATAAACAATCGTAAATAATTGTTGTGACCCTGTTAGGGGCCGAAATAAAGACACAGAAACAGGGGGTTACAGGAACAAAGATATATTATTGAAGAAAAAGAATATATATACAAGAAGTGGTATTCTGGACTGCCATCATCGAACTGGGGTGGAAGAAGTCTGTAAGTTGGAATGCTTCTCGCATTTTATCATGGATGGACGAGTCCATTTGTTCTTCGTACAGGTACGACACCATAACATCCCCCTTCCAAGCCTTACCTCCTCAGGAGTCTTAGTAACGTTTCCTTTTCAGATTTATCTCTATGTAGTCCGGATCCATTCGTTTTCTTTTTGGCTGCCGTTTGTGTGTGACTACTTGGGGTGCTGGCAAGTTAAAATTTGGCAGCCATCTTGTGCAGCACCCAAAACCGCCAGAAAAATACCTCAGGAAAAGATTTTTTTAATTCTGGTTGCATTTTTTCCGATTCCGTTGCTCGACTATTTATGTTTTTACAAAATGTATTTATTGGCAATTTCCATAAATCAAATGCCTGCATCCAGTCCGAACGAAAAGATTATTTGTAATCCTTCAGCACGAGTATTTTTAGTATTTCCCATTAGGGACACATTTGTGATTAATTTTTTTTTTTTTTTTTTTTTTTTAACATAGTTCACCCCAAACAAGGCAGGACGCCACTGTAGACGTAAGGGGCTACTGAGAAAAAAAGAGGGGAGAAGGTAGGGGGCAGTCAACCTAGATTGGGATCTGCGCAGCGAGATGTCTGTTTACATTAGTTTTAAACTTCTGCATGTCTGTAGTGTTGGGGAAACAGGGAGCAGGGAGGGAGTTCCAGAGGCCAGCAACACGAGGAAAGAAGCTATTTGAGTAGAAAGCTCTCCGACATCTGGGGACCTCCACAGTGAATAAATGAGATTTAGTTGATTGTCAAGTTAGTCTAGTGAATTTACGTCAAGGGGGCACCAGAGTAGCCAGTTTATCAGAGCATAATCCATTGAAGTATTTGTAAAACAAGCACAAGGATGCTACATTGCGGCGATGGGACAGGGACTGGAGCTTAGTTGACAGTGAGGGACCCATTAGGTTGGCGATTCTTTTTTGGGCCCTGTCAAGGAGAGAGAGACTAGTAGATGATGCACCAGCCCAGATGTGACAACAATACTCCATGCATGGGCGGATGGTGGCTTTGTAGAGATACAGGATAATGTCAGGTGAGAGGAGTTTACTAGCACGGTAGAGAGAGCCAACCTTCTTTGCAGCAGTCTTGGCAATGTCTTCGATGTATTTGTTCCAATTCATGGTACCTGTGAAGATTAGGCCGAGGAGTTTGAATGATGAACTCTCAGGTAGGGTGTTATTAGCCATGACTATCGGTGGTTGGAGACGTTCTTTGTAGTTATTGAAGGAAAGGAGCTTTGTCTTAGCAGCATTAAAAGTTACCAACCATTTGTGACCCCAATTCACTACAGCCTGGAGGTCATTTTCTAAAGATTCAGCCAATGCCTCGGATATGATCGCATCGGTTTTGCCAACATGGCGAGAGTAAAGCGTGGTGTCGTCAGCAAATAAACCAATCTCAGACACTATGTCATCAGGGAGATCGTTTATATAGATCAGGAACAACAGAGGTCCAAGGATAGATCCTGGGGTACACCAGCATTTATGTCATGTTGCTTAGATGAACGGCCATCGAGGACAACCTGGATTTTTCTTTTGTCTAGGAAAGATCTGATTATATTAAGTAATTGTCCAATAATACCGTATGAGCGTATTTTCAGGAGAAGCCCTTTATGCCATACCTTGTCAAAGGCCTTGGATATATCAAGCGCTACTGCCCTAGCTTCTCCTGCCTTGTCAAGTGTATGATACATGCGTTCAGAGATGACCGTTAGGATGTCCGCAGTAGATCGTGCTTGTCTAAATCCATACTGGCGGTCAGATAGAAGTTTAGCATTATCTAAGTGCCTTACTATCGCTAGGTTTATTAAAGATTCAAAGATTTTAGCAAAGATCGGCAGCAGACTGATTGAGCGATAGTTGTGAGGATCGGTTCTATTCCCAGAACTCTTGTAGACTGGTACCACAGAGGCAATTTTCCAGCTGTCGGGGAAGCAAGATTCAGCTAGGCATTTATTGTAGAATTTGGAGAGGACAGGGGCCAGTTCAGCAGAGCATTTCTTTATTACTATTACTGGTATAAGATCAGGCCCACAAGCTTTGGAGGTGTCAAGGTTTTTTATGATGTCTCTGACCTGGGATGGGGTGACGACCAGCTTATCAAGTGTGGCTTCGGTCCGCAATGGGAATTTGGGGAGGGGGTGATTATCTGAGTCTAAAGTAGAGTTAGAAGCGAAGCGCTGGGCAAGTAGTTCAGCCTTATCAGTGGCCGTGCATACAACATCATTGTGGTTTGATAGTGGAGGAATCGTTGATTGACCATTATTCACTACACTATTGTAGATTTTCCAGAAATCATGAGTACCTAGTTCAAAACCTCCTTCAAATTTAATTCTTTCCCCATTCACGGTGCTGGCCAGCCTGTTTGTTCTTAATAAAGTGGGTTTATTTAAGATTCTCCATGTATGTAAATTTATTATGGAGACATCTGAACCCGAATCCAATTGTAATTTTATGTTTTTATCCAGGATTTTCACCTGTACAAATTTTCATATGTTCATGCATTTTTCATTCTTTGTCCTAGTGGCTTGAATCCGTATTTTATTTCCTCTGCCTGTTCTGCAGTGCAAACTTTTATGTCTGACCTTTTTGCAATTCATACAGGACTTAAAACGGAAAGGACAGTCATTGTACCAGTATGGGCTACCACAGCGTGAACAAAGACTCAGTGGCCATTTATTTGTCTTTTTACCTGGTTGATTGGTCTTTGCTCCATAAAAATCACTATTTCTGTTTTGACTTATTTTTTTATAAGGTTGAACTTTTGTTTTTTGATGTACTTTTTTATATGCGCAATGCCGATAATTCAATGTCTTTTGAGTCCTGTTTTACATTGATAAATCTTTGACAGTCCTCGGCCAACTTTTGCAGTGTAAGGCTTGGTTCATTCTCTAATTTATTTAGGACTCTACACCTTATATCTGTGTCATTTCCTGAGACTAACCCTTGTACGAAAATTAAACACTTGAAATTATCGGCACTCAATTCAGCTAGTTTAAAGTCGTCACAATGTTTGTTTACTATCGATGCAAAAGTAGCGTAATCTTCCTCGTCTTTTTTTATCAGGTTTATGCACTTCCAGCGTTTGTGAAATAACGTGGACTTGGGACTGAACAATTCCGTTAATAATTTTACCACTTCTATAAAAGTAAAATCGCTAGTTTTCCGAGGCAAAATGAAATCCACGAATTTTGTATGTTCCGTGATACCAAGTTTCCTAAGTAGCAGGCGAACCTGTTTTGAGTCAGCCAAACTTTCGCAGTCAATTCTATATAAATCTTCATATCTTCGAAAATTTGCTGCAAATGTATTTTCTTCCGAATACATAAAATTATCGAATTGCCTCGTCGCCAGTTTGTTGTGACACTGTTAAGGGCCGAAATAAAGACACGGAAACACTGGGTTACAGGAACAAAGATATATTATTGAAGAAAAATGATATATATACAAGAAGTGGTATTCTGGACTACCAGTAAAGAACTGGGGTGGAAGAAGTCTGTAAGTTGGAATGCTTCTCGTATTTTATTATGGATGGACGAGTTCATTTGTTCTTCATACAGGTACCACACCATAACGATAATGATGAATAAACAGTCATAAATAATAACGATTAAACAGTTATAAAAAATTATGAAAAGCAGTCATAAATGATGATGAATAAACAGTCATATATAATGATGAATAAATAGTCATAAATAATAATGAATAAACAGTCATAAATAATGATGAATACACAGTCATAAATAATGATGAATAAACAGTCATAAATAATGATGAGTAAACAGTCATAAATAATAACGAATAAACAGTCATAAATAATGATGAATAAACAGTCATAAATAATGATGAGTAAACAGTCATAAATAATGATGAATAAACAGTCATAAATAATAACGAATAAACAGTCATAAATAATGATGAATAAACAGTCATAAATAATGATGAATAAACAGTCATAAATAATGATGAGTAAACAGTCATAAATAATGATGAATAAACAGTCATAAATAATGATGTATAAACAGTCATAAATAATGATGAGTAAACAGTCATAAATAATAACGAATAAACAGTCATAAATAATGATGAATAAACAGTCATAAATAATGATGAGTAAACAGTCATAAATAATAACGAATAAACAGTCATAAATAATGATGAATAAACAGTCATAAATAATGATGAGTAAACAGTCATAAATAATGATGAGTAAACAGTCATAAATAATAACGAATAAACAGTCATAAATAATGATGAGTAAACAGTCATAAATAATGATGAATAAACAGTCATAAATAATGATGTATAAACAGTCATGAATAATGATGAGTAAACAGTCATAAATAATGATGAATAAACAGTCATAAATAATAATGAATAAACAATCATAAGTAATAATGAATAAACAGTCATAAATAATAATGAATCAACAGTCATAATCTAGTTTGCTTCATGGCCAGTAATGCATATTTATACTTAGAAACCTCCAAAATATATTTCCCGTCTCTGTCAATGTTAATATTCTGATATTTAATTTATTTGAAGTAGCCTAAAGGCATTTCTATTGTAAGAAGGTAATTTTCTAAATTCAAACTTGATTTGTTTACTTCTGAAATGAAACTGCTGGCAGAACAAAAAAAAAATGAAAATTTAAAACTGCTAACTAAATGCTTTCAAAGCATACATTTTTTAAAAAACAGTGGAAATTCACTAAATATTACATAAAGCTGTTTTAGTATATAAAAGAAAAACAGATTTATTAGGTTTTCTTCTAGAAAAATTCTTTTTATCATTTGTGTGAGATGATACCACTCTGTAGACCAGAGTTATTTCCCTTGAAGATAATTAGTTTCAGTGCAAGATCTTAACAAAATTTGTTCAGAGATTCTTTTACATGTAAGTAACTAACAGCCTCCTGTTCTGCCGGATATCCCTGTACTGTCCAGATTTAATCTTCCCTTGAGCTCATCAGATCTGAGTCTGTCTTTAAGACTTGCATTCAACTGGATGGCCATTCTATTCATCACCCTGCTTGTTTTTTAAATCTTAATGAGATATCTTTGTTAGGATTTCTTTTCTGATCAAGTCAAAGGGTTGACAAAGACCCAAACAAACATTGTTTATAGATTCTCTTGCATGTAAATAAATGTACATATCTGTGAAATTCATACATTGTTTTTCATTTTCTCAGCAATTAGGAGAGTAGAAAGTGAACCTTGAGTTTACTTTCGCCAACCTCGTAACTCTTGCTTCCCTCTATTTTGTTCTTCAGTCCTCACATTCCATGAGCGATGTTTCTGACAAAAAGGGAAGAATTACTGTTTTCTGGGTCAGAATCTATCCACATAACACTTATCGTTGGCTAGGTTTTGACCTTGAAGTTTATTTATGGTTCACGGTTGAAGATCATTTGATTCTCATCTCAGTAGGAAGATATATTCTAGATTGAGTCTTAAAGACAGGCTTAGTTCTCATGACCTCAGAGGAAGATTAAATCTGGACAGGACAGGGAGATGTGTACAGAAAAGTAGACTTTGATGTTATAGCCACATTGAAAGAATCGATTATAGTTCTTGGGTTAGTAGATGTAGAACAATTGAGGTAGCAGGGTCAGTTCACATGAGAGAGGCAAAGAAAACACTGGAGGAAGTGATAAGAATGGACTCAAGAGAAAGAGGAATAAATAAAGTCCTCAGCAGAGATAGGTTAGTTTGAAAGTCAATTTCTGAAAGCCTCTTACACATGCCAGTATGTTACACCGATCATGATGATGATGATGGTTGTAACTTGATATTTATTTGGCACCTCCAAACCAAACTTGAAACTTTTGTTAGATTTGAGACAAGCAAAGTTATTTTAAAATAGTAATCACCAGCAAAATCGGTAGTGTGCCACGTTTTCTGTATTTCTTTCATTATGTAAATAACTGTGAACTGCCGAGAGAACCTTTATTTTCGTGAGCCAACAGTTACAGACGAAACCCCTACAATTTAAACTAACAAGTAGCAAATCGTACACCGCAGATTAGTAACAACCGTAGAAATGTATCTGTTATTTGATTAGCCCACCCTTATTTCTTCTCTGCACCCTCTTTCTCACAGACGTGATGTTGCTAGTCTCAGTCTTTTCTATCAATACTATTATTGCATGTGTTCTTCAGAATTATCTGATCTATTCCCTGCTTCTTTTGTTCCAGCTCGTTTGACTCGTTGGTCTAATGGTCTCCATTAATTCGCTGTTTTGATTCCTCATTGTAATACAGCTTTCTATTCCAGTAACTTCTTTCCAAGAACTGCACACTTGTGGAACTCTCTTCCCGCTGACTGTTTTCCTCCTACCTATAGCTTTAGTCTTTTTAAGACTAAGGCCAATAGGCGTCTTCTGTCTTAAAGATAATTATCTTTTGTTCTTGTTAGCTCCTTACATCAAGTGGCTTCATGCCTTGTCTGGAGCGACTGCCATAAAAAATTGTATATTTCTATATTGTGATGAAACAGATGTATTCGTAAATTAAGAATTTTTTTTTATGTTATTTGTGTGGTTCACACTTCCCTGTGTTTACATGTCTTTAACCTGCCTTTTCATGTCTAGTCGACAGCATTACTAATATAACACTGGCAAGTGTAAAATAAACAAATGCTATTGCTAGCAACTGTTATCTTTTTTTCTGACACAAACATGATTGCCACGTGTGAAGAGAATAAAATAGTCCCAACACGTGTGCATCTGAATAGAAAATGAATAACTTTAAATATACGTTTCACCACTAATTAGTCAGCCAGCCAGCAAGTCAAGAGTACATTTTTTTTCTTTTTAGAACCTTGTTTTGGGTTTTAATTTCAATTTTTATTTTACAGTAAATTTTGTTTGCCAACATATCAGGTTTGAAAAATATTTATGTTGGCTCGTTGTCAGCCTTGAACAATTTGAGATAATTCACATAAAACCAAATGAAGATATTCAATTAAGCCCACTCGGTAATTGTAGTATTTATCTTCATTGAAAAAATTAATTTCATTCATTAAAACGGCGACAGATAGTTAGCGTCTGTCTCTCCTAATGTGTTGATGAAAACAACGTCTGTAAAGAAAATGTTTCGGAAAGACTCACAAATTAATCAAATATTTTATTTTAATCACTTTATTGTTTTTGTTTGTTTTTTCACATAGTAAAAAAAAGTTAATTTCTTTAAAGTTACAGGGTGACTCCCCTAAAAAACGGTTATATAAAATCATTTTTGATCCCGTTCTGAAGGTCATACGAAATCCAAGCGCCCTTGTTTACTATTCTTTTCTTTTTCGTCTTTCTTCTCTTCTTTTTTATTTATTTTTTCTTGTCTTCCTTTCCGCTGTCAATTATATTTCCTTATTCATTTATAATAATATTTCCAACTTGTAAATATCTTTTTTCTCTTAACTTTTGCATATTTGAAGAAGTTATTCAATATACCAAAATATCGAATCTGTTCCAACTACCATCGGCAATAAATTAATCCGAAGAGTATCGTCAACACTGGCCCCATGAGGCAAACAGCATACATAGTCCCTCAATATATACCACTGCTTGACATCTTGTCCCCGTAATTAATTACTCACTCAGTCAAGAAATCCCAATCTTTATTGAGAAGTGTGATCAAATATCATGGAATAAAAGAGATTACAAAATGTTACTAAGAATTGTGAATTTTAATTTGTTATAATGGTGAAAAAAAGTTGATTTCTTTATAGTTACAGGGTGACACCCAAAAATACCACCTGTGGAATCGTTAATAAACTTCATAATCCTGTCTGCAATCCAACAATATTTGAGATAAATAAACTTCAGCCGATGTCTGATTCGTCTCACAAGTTTCAGTCATAAATGTCCGATAGATTTTCTACTCTGATAGCTTCATTCCTCGGACCACTTGGATTTGAAATTGCCTTCCTGATCCATTTCCTCAACATGCTAAAATGTAAATGTTATGTGAGCAAACAATGTCCACCCAGATTGCCCCCTATCACTCTACCCTCTTATGCTTCAGTGGCAATATACTTCGAGAGGAATAAAAGTAAGAAAAAATTTTGAAGTAAGAAAACAAAAAAGAACATAGCTGTACCTATCTTGTACCTATTTTTTTTTAATATGCCTTTTGCTTTACCAAATTATTTTTTGATAGAATTTTGAAAGTTAAATTGATTTATTACAGTATCGTTTGGTTATTAAATTATTAATTGAACCAAATTGTTATCAAACTATAATTAATTGTGTCGAGTTAATTTTGTTTAAATTATTAATTGAACCAAATTGTTATCAAACTATAACTAATTGTGTTGAGTTAATTTTGTTTAAATTTCTATTTATAAAATTATTGGATGTATAAATAGCTTTGAAAACTGTAAATCTTTTAATACATGAGGATTTGCTAAGAATTTTAAAGCCAGTTTCAATGACTTTCTATTCAAATGTTTAAATGCTTCCCAATTCTTTTCAGATTCCGAGGGGTTCAAAGTAATTGATTCTTTTTTCAACTATTTACAAAAGATTAAAATAGCTAAATTATTTATGAAAAAAAAAACGAAATACATTATAGTGGATATAATTATGTAATTATTTTTTTAAATAGGATTTCTAAAATTCTGTTTTATTTTACGCTATTACATTTTTGATTTCATTACATTAATTAATAGTAAATAAAAAATAATAGTGCGTAAGTCACGTAGAAGGAAGAAACACATATAAAAACACACGAGAACTGATTGCACAATTTTTTTAACATAAATATATATTATTACTAATGGAAGAAGATTTTTTTAAGTCGGAGTCAAGTATTTGACCTATCGACTCCACAGCCGTGGTTATATCTTCCGCCATGGTATCAAATTTGTGGATTCAGAAGATATAAGATCCGACTAAAACTCTGACTCCCACTCCTAGGATTAAAAAAATTCCGACTCCTCATTTTTAAAGTTTTCTCATATACAGACTGTCTGTTGATTCTTTGGAGACTTAAGAAATATAACTCTGACTCTGTCTCCTAGCATTTTTACGAATCTAACTCTGACACGTCTCCTTACAAAACCTGCACAACCATGGTTATACTTTCCGATATGATATATAAGAGTTGTGAAGTCAGAAGGTATAAGGTCCGTCTCTGACTCCTAGAAATCCAAAATATCCGATTCTGAATCCTTATTTTAAAGTCTTCCAATATTCAGGCTGTCTGTTGATTCTTCGAGAATTTAAAAAATCTGACTTTTAGCATTCTTTCGACTCTGTCTCTGACTCCGACTCCCAGCATTCTTTCGATTCCAACTCCCAGCTTTTTTTCGACTCCGACTCCTAGCATTCTTTCGACTATAACTCCTAGCATTCTTTTGACTCTGACTCCTAGCATTCTTTTGACTATGACTCTGACTCCTAGCATTCTTTTGACTATGACTCTGACTCCTAACATTCTTTTGACTATGACTCTGACTCCTAACATTCTTTTGACTATGACTCTGACTCCTAGCATTCTTTTGACTATGACTCTGACTCCTAGCATTCTTTTGACTATGACTCTGACTCCTAGCATTCTTTTGACTATGACTCTGACTCCTAGCATTCTTTTGACTATGACTCTGACTCCTAGCATTCTTTTGACTATGACTCTGACTCCTAGCATTCTTTTGACTATGACTCTGACTCCTAGCATTCTTTTGACTATGACTCTGACTCCTAGCATGCTTTTGACTGTGACTCTGACTCCCAGCATTCTTTTGAGTATGACTCTTAGCATTCTTTCAACTCTCACTCTGACTCCTAGCATCTTTCAACTCTCACTCCTTCCAAAACCTTCGACTCTACAACCCTGCATGGTATTATAACATATGTAAATGTAATCGATCCAACTCGATTTGAATCTAAGAACTTCAATCGACTTGTCATACAAATGAAGATGCCATGCAAATTCCACAGTTCATACCAGCTGCTGATAACCATAAATTACAACACCATTTGTGATTTACATTCCTATCGACTATCGAAAATAATGATTATTTCTTGTTTTCTTTCTTTAAATAAAAAAAAAATGGTTTTGATTTCTCAGACAGGAAAAATAGCATATGGCTTATTTATTTGTTATATTCATTGTGTTTGTTTGTTTGTAACCAGCTGAAGTTTATTGCAACTTTACTATTTTAAAAATTGTTTGAATTTTTTTTTTTTTTTAAAGGTCGCACTAATAGAGAGAAAGCCAAACAAAGTTCAGATTTTTTTAGCCGATGCTTATAGACTTTCTTGCTTATTTTCTTCTTGAACTAATTTCCTCATGTAGACAAACATTTGAAAACATCTGCTTATAAAAATAGATTGATATTTACTTATATTTCCCAATCATTGCAAATAAATTCGATGTTATTTTTTACTCAGTAAATAAGAATTTAATTTCGTTTCATGGCATCAGAGTGATTTCTTGGGAAGTGGAATTAGAGTAAAAGAAAAGAATTGGTTTCTTTTTTTAGACGCAAACATGCTGGGAATACATTTTTCTAAGTAATTCCCAAATCTGCTACATGGTTATCCAATCTTATGCTTATATAATACTAGTAAAAATATGCTCCCTCTGATTGTATATTTTTGCTAGGGTGAGAGGATTATATCATGATGAACGAACTACATACCCTGACCTCAAAGGAGGAGGATATAATACCTGGGAGGATATCCCCCACACCCTTTAAAAACGGAAGAGGTAATTCTTGAAAGGACGGTCTTATGACAGCAGAACTGATACTAGACTACCTGCTCCCATTAAAAGATATTCTGATTAAATTAATTTTTTTTTTTGTTTTTCATTTATTTAAAAATGTCTAGTCACAAAATTTTTTTTTATAGTTTCTTGACTTTTTCACTAAGATCAAAGTGTAGTATCTGCTCCACATCTTAGCAACATTTGACGTTTACTAATGCCAGAAGTTTACATGTAAATTATTTCCCTTTGAAAATAAAATTCGAGAAAAGTTTTTAAAGCACTATCCCTTTTTTATAGAATCTCTTTAATTAATTTTATTGGTGTTGTGATTGGATAACCTGACTTCCTCATTCACGAAATAGATGGACTCGTCCGACTACAGCGAGCAGTTCACACATCCGAGTTAAGACACGTGCAGTCTTAACATTCTGTCTTATGTATTCTCTAGTCGGTCTGCCCTGTTACATATTCTGTTAACATATCTTGGATGTACAAGATATATATATTCCACTCGGGTTATTTGTCATTATATCTTCAACAAGATATATCAATTAATAATTATAATAATAGTACTATCGATATAACGATTTTGCATATATTAGAAAATTTAGCAATACAAATTAGAAATGTATGCTACATAATTAATATTAATTAAAAACTTTAAAATGAATAAATATTCAAATATGAAATATTGAGATTTGTTTTAAGGATTTTGGAGATTCCTATATATACAGTATTTAAAAACATTCTTGTATCATTAGACTTAAATAAGCCGAACCGGTTTTGATGTTAATATAGTTAGGATAGATGGAAAAAAACTTTTGCATCTATTCAAATAGATATAAAGTAAAGTCAGTCTCTTTGACATTACTTTGTCATCGATAGGATTTTTTCCTACAGACTCTCTTAGTTGATTCTGGTTTGTCAGCTTTTCTTGTGGATCGTTTCAACATGTTGTCAAGAAGAATAAAATGTAATTCAATTTAATTCCTTCTAGAAAATATTTTGTCTGGGTCAGAATTAATATATAATAGCTGCTATTTTTTAAAAAGGGGCATAGCTCTATAATCGTTTATACATAATTACTTCCCTGTGATTGTAACAAAAAATAATAATTTTAAAAAAGCAAAGCAAAACAAATTGTAAGTAAATACACTATCGGGATATGCCGGATAGAGACAGCTAGTATTTATGAAATAATTCTGGATGACACATCTACAGACATTGTATAAAATTGTGAATCACGACAAATTTTTCCTGCTTTTCAGCAATGTATACATAAAGTAAAGTTAGACTCTTTATCGTTTCTTTGTTCTTCCTACAAAATCAATATTTTATTCTGGTTCATCAGTTTTTCTTGCATGTTTTTAAGAATAAAATGTAATTCGATTTGCCTATCGATCTTTTTCAAATCCTCTCATGCTAGGGTTCGTCGTCCAGTTGACAATCTTATTAATCCTTATCCTCGAGTGGCTTTTAGCCTTGGTAAGTGGTGACTCATTAGTATATATTAAAAAATTCCGTCCAGAAAATATTTTATCTAGATCAGAATTATTTTTCAAATGGTCATCATTGTATGAAAGTATCATGACAAATTCTTCACGCTTTTCAGGAAATTAGTTTTAACAAGTGTGCCAAACAAAAAAAAAGTGTGGTTTCAATTGTTGGAAAGAAATTGAGTAAAGAAATCTGCAATGAACATTCTAATGCATTTGCTGAAGCTAAAAGCCCATGTTGCCAGGCGTGCTTTGTCTGCCATTTTGATTTTGGAAAAGAAGCATGCACAGATTGCTTCACCTTCTATATCTACGAATAAACATTAGTAGTGTACATAACACTACGGATTTGTCTGTCTGTTTTAAGAAAGGTTATAGAAACTTTTCTCATCTTTCTTGCTTTCTTCACAAGATGTTTTTGTCTATTTTTCAAAGGAATTATTGTTTACATTTGATAAGTTTCGACGGGCAACTCTTATTTTCATTTTTCTTGCTTTTTTATTCTCACAACTTTTTTTGTTTTGTTTTTCAAGAGGTGAGGATAAAAAGTTAGCAATTTTTGAAGGGGTCGGGGTTTTCTTCCAACCATTTCCCATCCGTGACATAAGGAGTTGAGTCGGAGTTTTCACTTTCACCATCTCTGCTTCTTCTTTCTGAATACAGATTAAATCTAATTTCCAATGTACTTCATAACACTTCTCAACTGCATCGTTTTGTGTGAAATATCTTCTTCATCATCATCATCATCATCATCATCATCATCATCCGGTTTGGGTATTTAGGTTGCTGCGAGTATCCCAAACTCTGGGATGGGCAAAACCAAGCAACATCTTATTACACCTGCTCTCAATGAAGTCCGATCAAAAGAGTTGATTTCAATCAGATTACAAGCAGCTATAAAACTTCTTGCACACTGAATCCAGGTCTTCCGCAATCTACCACGCTCCCTAGTGCATGAGATATCCAAGGTGGCATGCTGCATATGGCCAAACGACCTGCATAAGGCATCCATAATCCCACCAATACCAAGTTTCTGATATCAAAGACATATTTGATATACAAGTTCTACCTACTCAGCATTGTTCAGAAGTCTTTTTACTTTAATTTTTACCTTGTCGTTTTTTTACCAATTTTTTTTAAATAGGATTTTTTAAAGTTAAATTTAAGAATTTTGGAATCGTTTGGTCATTAAATTATAAATTCAACAAAATTGTTAAAAAACTATTACTAATTTTGTTACGGTAACATTGTTTTAATCTCGATAAAATTATTGGATGCAAATAGCTTTGAAAAAAATCTTTTAATATATGATGATTTTCTAAGAATTTTTAAACCAGAAATGTCTTGTAGAGAGAGTGAGTGAAGATTTACGTTACGAATGCAGGGAAGGGGAACTGGTTATGTGCTGTCGGTTTTGTGTTCGAGCGAAGTGGAGAAGAGCATTTTTCTTTTTGATTAAATAGATAAGAAACTGAAATGCATACTGATGGATTTTATGAAACTAAATTATTTTAATTTCCTTTGATATTATGCTATTGCATTTTTGATTTCAATAAATATTCGATTTATAGTAAATAAAAAAAAATAATATAAATGTGATGAAAACACACACACATGAAGTTGTCTCATAATTTTATTAATATAGATTTGGAGTTTGGAGGAACTTTTCTCTTCATTGCTATTTATATGAAGAGCTAGTGTAAAAAAAGGACGGAAAAAATCATGCTACACCAGTATTTGCATTCGCTATTTATCAAAACATATTACTAAAATATATATATATATATATAAAATCATTGAATTACATCAGTAATTTAATTTTCCATGTATAAATTATTATCATTTCTGATGACCTAAAGACGAAAAAAACACCCATTGTTGACTTTTTATTATAGAGTGAAGGATTTCTTTCAAGTAAGTCTGAGGTGGTTGTCTGACTTGCTATTTGCTTTCTAGCTTCCTTTAACTATTTGAAATAGTTTCGTCCGGGAGCTAGAAAAAGGTATATGTTTTACTCACTAACTTTTGTGTGATTGAATGGAAGTATATATATTTATTTTTATACAAATATCGATCTTTATTATAGAGTGAAGGATAGTTTTTAGAATTGAAAGCAATATTTGAAAATATTTGAATTTCTCTTCTGTTTTATGAAAACTGAAAATTTCAATCTTATATTGTTAACTTCACTTTTATCAACTACCTGTAAAAATCAAGTGCACAAACAATTGAATTTTGACCTTAAACTTATTTCATATTAAAACCCATTATAGCATTGTAAGAAACCCCCACTATTGAAACTGATGTTAATGTTTTTGTTTTTATTTCTTAAGACGGAAGAAACAAAGAATGATAGAAAATATGTGAGTAACGATGCTTCAAGGCCATGTCATAATGGCTGAATTGTTTTATGGTTGTAATCTTTTATTATCATTATGACGGCATCAATCATATAATACAGGCTTTAAATATGAAAATGGTTTAGAAAAATGCCTTGTAAATGCACATATTTAAAAGAGGCTTGTGTGTGCTTAAATAAATGCATTGAATTTTCAAGAAAGTTTCATATGTAAACCTGCTTGTGCATATGCTTATTTATTTGATGTATATACCATTAGTTTTGATGCATACATATTAAGTGATTTTATTGGAGAAATACATTTAAAAACAAAACCAAAACAAGAAAGACAATAAAACAAAGAGATGACAATGCTCTTGTGAGTTGAAGAAGTCAGTCCATCAATATGTTTGAGGATTGTTTTAAAATTGAAGCATCTCCCTTGCCACCCTGATGCTCTAACCACCCACAATATACCCTTTGGTGACACAGTCCTTCCCCCTTACACACGGCGTCCGCTCAGCTTGCGATA
>OY744515.1:56401147-56743647 GCA_963556195.1 Sepiola atlantica
AAATAATCTGACTCACAACTCTAGGTATAGTCTTAAAAAAATACTCTAATCCTAAATCCCCATCTCAAAGATGGAGAGTCAGCTGAAGAGGAATTGACTTGCAATTCTTGGGTCAGTTAAAAAAAAAAAATTCCAACTCTTGATTCCCTACAGCTGCAAAACTTTCAGAATACAGACTTCCTTCCTATGTCTCCTATATAGCGTCGTTTCTTAGCAATTTACTTGACGATTTTCATTACTACATCTATTCTTGACACACCCTTCTCTTTTTCTTTATTAAATACCAGCTGGAAACTAAGGTCCTCTATTTTTTCCAAGCTATCGCCTTTTCCAGACTATCCTTTGTCACTTTTTCCAGACTATCCTTTGTCACTTTTTCCAGACTATCATTTGTATTTGTTCTCGACTATCCTTTATCGCTTTTTCCTAACTATCCTTTGTCACTTTTTCCAGACTATCCTTTGTCACTTTTTCCAGACTATCATTTGTATTTGTTCTCGACTATCCTTTATCGCTTTTTCCTAACTATCCTTTGTCACTTTTTCCAGACTATCCTTTGTCACTTTTTCCGGACTATCCTTTGTTGTTTTTTGCAGACTATCCTTTGTCACTTTTTCCAGATTATCCTTTGTCACTTTTTCTAGACTATCCTTTGTGTTTTTTTCCAGACTATCCTTTATTGCTTTTTCTAGACTATCCTTTGTATTTTGTTCTTGACTATTCTTTATCGCTTTTTCCTAACTATCCTTTGTCGATATTTTCAGACTATCCTTTGTCGATATTTCCAAACTATCCTTTGTCGCTTTTTCCAGACTATCCTTAGTCGTTTTTTTCTAGACTATCCTTTGTCGCTTTTCTCAGACTATCTATTATCTTTTTTTCCAAACCTTGTTTTGTTTTGTTTTGTGTTCTCCCAGGATATCCTTAGCTTATTTGTCCGCTCGTTATTTCTTTTCGCATATACATCAAAATGAAAAAAATTAAAACAGGTTATCATTCATTTATCTATTTGTGCCGTCTCTTTTGCATACCTATCTTCTCAATTTACCCTTCAAACAAATTATTTGCAGAGAAAATACCATACATCGCACGACACTGATGAAAATGGCTGAAATATTAAGGAAAATAATTGAAACATAGTTTGACCCCACCCCCTCTCTCACACACACAATAAAAAATGATAACCCACAAAATAGTTGTGATGGGTTAGGTAGGATGGAAAGACCGAGGAGGAAAAGTGTCCTCCATCCCTTCACGGTAGGGGCACGGAAAGTACGGGAATCTTGAGGAGGTTTATTGTCACTCAACTTCCAGGGAAAGCCAATGGTCGTTATCAGCGAGGTTGTTGCAATAATTCACATTTATTTGAAACGAGTCTCAAGAGAGGTGGAGTGCTGAAAATCTGTTGAGACTTGTTATCACTCAGACTCCAGGGACACCACTTGTTATTGCCAGTGAGCAATTACTGGTAATGACTCATGTGATAATTCCTAGTGAGTAAATAATACTTGGACTTGTGTAAATTAAAAGCTCTTTAGTTGAATCAAATTGACATTTCAAATAGCCAGTAATTGTGTCATTTAGACGTTGATATATTTTTATTATAACTGAATTGTTTTAATGTTTCACTGTTAATCTCTCTTCTGTAAGATGTCAGCCATGAATTATTTGTAGAAAATGTTACTGTCTTTATTAGAAATTACAACATTGTTGATAAGATGACGTTTGATGAAGGGAAATATTTTTTCAGTTTTTAAATTATCGATAAGGTGAGCTCACATTTTTTCACTGAAAAAGTTAAAATTTTTCTAGCGTGGACTGGCGTTCCTTCCCCCTCCTTCCTACTCTCCTTTCTTATCTCCTCCTCTTTCATCTTTTTATCATCTTCCTCCTCACCTACTTCCTTTTTTCCACGTGACAAAAAAGGTACACTTGTATTAATATGTAAATCATCGATATACTCCTAGATTTTCCTATTGTTGCATAGCCCTTCATTGGAGGTTATGTATGTAGTTTGGCTCTCAGGTCAGAGTTGACAATATTGTTTGGTTATTTTTTTCTCAGACAGCTGGAACTCTTGAGAGAAAAAGACAAAAACATGCATTTTATTACGCTTAACTAACTATGGAGCTAATTCCTTTCTAAGGAATTTCTTTTAGCTATCGACAGAAGGGACACATAGGGTATAAACGCCCTTATTCAACTGGACTTCACACGGTGATCTTTTGCGTCTAACTTTCAAAAGGTAACTGTTTTAACCCTTAAATGCTTTATTTTTTATATTGGTTTGAAAAAAAATTTATCATCGAAGATACTGATTACCTATTTAGCGGGTGTGCTGATGCAACATCATACTAATACCTACTCACACTTGCCAACAGGCTCGTTGCAGATGGAAAACGAGTTGCAGTTTTTCACATTTTTGTTTAATATTATATCAAATAAGCATTTTGTTGGAATGTGTCATATTTGAAACAAAAAGTATTTAAAGATTAACTTAAAATCTTTGTGCCATATGACTGAACGAACCGGTCCGTTATCTACCCTTGTATAAGGCGATTTGTCAATCTGAAGTCAGAGCTTGTCAATCTTTCTAAGAACTTCCTATCTGTGGAACACAATACCATGGGACTGCTTCCCTGCACCCTAAAACATGGTCATCTTCAAATCCAATGTCAACAAATACTTGTCATAAACTGTCCTTCTAAGTAATCACATTTTGTTTATTCTATTCATCAGTTTTTACAATCCTCTCATAATATTCTTCATCATTCAACTGACATCCATCCGTCTCATTAAGCCTTATCCTCGAATGGCTTTGAAAAATGGTGACTCATTAGTTACAATCAACTCGAAAAAGCATGTCACTGCTAAGTAGTATGTAACTCTATCTTTTTTTCTTATAAAAACTCGTTTTTTTTGTTTTCTTTTTTTTTTTCATTTTAAAAACTGTTTCTGCATTCTTTCATCTCTATAAATGCCACCTTTTGCAATCAAATTCTCAGCTCAGAGTTCATCGATCCGCTTAACTTGTGCAATTCAATCTCACTTATTTTTCCAAGTCAATCCGGCGATTCTCTCTCTCTCCCCCTCTCTCTCCCTCTCTCTCTCTCTCCTTCCATATTAACCATCCACCTCACTTCTCTACTCTTACTCTTTATCCGTACCACCCAACCCATCATTCAGCTGTTCTTCTCCACATTAGCTAACTCTTAAGAACCCACCTCCCATTCTTTCACTCGCCTACCTTTATAGCACATGCATGCATTTATTTGCAATCCACACACCCCATTCCCCATCAATCCACCCCCTACAACGTTGCCCACCCGTCAATTGTATTGCACACGTTTTTCCACATGCAATAATTGCAGTTTGTCTCTGCACTCCACACTTATCTCTCTAAGTTTTGTGTGCATTTCATGAGTTAAGAGCACGTCGAAAAGATGCACATGCAAACACGTACTTCTTTTTGCGTGCAAGACATGCACATTGCAGGCAGGAAGGAAGAAGACCCCCCCGCCCCCCAACAAAAAAAAAACATACCACATTTTAAAATTGTCATGCATGCTCTTCATTTTAGAGGAAATAACAAAAATAGAACAAGATGAAACTTTAGTGAAACCTTTCTTTCTTTACATTTTATTCCAGTCATTTTTACCATTAAGTTCTTTGTAATACATGTTTCATAAGACTATTTTTTCTTTTTTCTTACATTTTTCTGCAGTCGAGCTATGCAAGACTTGTGCTCAATTTGATTCTAAATACATATAGTTTAGTTTGCTAACTCTCTTTCTCTCTCTCTCAATATATATATATATATATATATATATATGAGGCCTGTCTAAAACGTATCCGACCTTAGGCCAGGAATAATAGTTTAAATACTTGACAGGGTTGGGACCCTAATGCCCTTCAAAGTAGGCCCATTATGCTTGCCCACACTTAGCCCACCAATCCATCCACTGCCGGAAACACCTCTGGAAGTCTTGTTTTGGAATGGTGTTCATCTCCGCCGTCACGTTAGATTCAGCAGGTGTTTGGAGAAAATGCGATGGGTGTAACACAAATTTAGGAGTGGTTCAACCGATTAAAAAATGGCCGCACATCAGCAGAGAGTCACCAGCGTTCTGACAAGCCTCCAAACTGCTCGGAGTGCAGCTGTTGTTGAGATGGTGCGAAAAAAGAGATAATGTGGAACGTGACGGTGGAGATGAACAACACTCGAAAAGAAAGCCTTCCAGAAGTGTTTCCGGCAGTGGATGGATCAGTGGGCTAAGTGTGTGCAAGCACAAGTGGCCTACTTTGAAGGGGATTAGGGTCCCAACCCTGTCACGTATTTGAAATATTTTTTCTGGCTTAAGGTCGGATACTTTTTAGACAGGCCTCGTATATATATATATATATATATATATATATATTAATGTTCAGATGATAAATCTTAATCAGGAATCGAAAAAATTGGAACTTTTTGGGGTATCGGAATCGGAAAAATCTTAGCCTAATTTCCAATTCCAAAAACGATTCTTTTAATTTTTTTTCTCGACAATAAAAAATGAAGACTAAGAGCCACAGGACTGCAGGCAGGTTAATAATCCCATTCCCAGATTTAGTATTGACTCTCTGAGTCTAATTTTTTTCTTCTTATTATTGGTAAATTATGGTAAACAAATAAATATTCTAATGTTTACTTAGGCTTATCTCCTTATCAAACCTTTTGAAATGTTCAAATTTCTTTTCGCACTTATTTGCTAAATGTCTATATGATGTCTTTCAAAGAGTTCACAGTTGAGTATAAAACCCACTCAGGACAATTTAAAAAAAAATTTTCTGGCCCCACCCTACCCTGACTGTTTTCTCATGACCGCATATGTATCCTCTGAATTAATTAATTTTTTACTGTAGTTTTTTTTAGTAGAATCTCATTTTTTTTTTGGGGGGGGGGGTGATTTAACTGAGGATGTTTATCTACTATATTTATTTGCCATTATTATTAGTAGTAGTATTACTAGTATTATTATTATCTGTATCATGTGTTTCTTTTTACAGTAAAACAAATCAATGTATTACAGATCTGTTATATTGACAGTAGCAATAACTGACCAAATCTTTATCAATATGATAAAAATATGAACATTCTTTGAGGGAAGGCATAGAACAGTTAACAAAGTCCTCCCGCCCTCCTCATGTAAAGAATCTTTTTTTAAATAGTAACATTATTATTTAGATACTCATTCTTAACATGAGGAAGGGCTTTGTTAACTATTTCGTTCCTATACCATCTTCTTATCTTGCATTGCAATCGTCGACTATTTTCAATTGTTTCTGAAAAAATTAATATAGCATTTTATCAACTAACGACGAACTAATTCAAATCGGCTTAGTTTTAAAAGAGAAATAAATCTTTAGTCATCTCACAATTTGTTCAAGCAATTATAAGGAAAACATTTTTTTAAATATTTAGAAAGATCTACGCATGTAATATACGCCCTACCCCTCAAGTGTTTTTTTTACGTTTGCAAAAATATATACGGACATTACATGGGTGTTTTACAGTAATGCTTAAATTTTTAAAAAGCACCAAATCTCTAATTAAATATTTAGAAATGTTTAAAGAATCGGAATCCATAATTGTATGCAAAATGAATTTCTTACTACCTCCGGTGTTGACGGCCATTCTCATGCAGTGGAAGGAGGGACGGGCATGCCTTTCTCAAACGAGCAAGACCAGTACGAACTGTGGAATGCTTGGTTGTAAACAAATAGTCAGGACAGTCAACTAATCTGTGTTGCCGGGTATGCAGATGAGTCGTTTTGCCAGCCAATAACTGACAGCATTTGCTTAATTAAGGATAATATTAGCAGGCAAAACTGCTCATTCATCAGTCTTCTGTGTTTTGTCTTGCATATGTCGCTTTGACGTACTGATGATTCTCTCTCATGACCTTCTGTTTGTGCTTCTGGTGATCCTGTTATTTTCATCACTCATGTCTATTGTTCCTGTTTGTTGTTCCTGTCCTTTTCTGAAAATGTAAAAATCCTTGTAACTCAAACCCGGAAGGCCTTGATTCATGAACATATGTGTCAATCCTAAGTCATAATTGTCTTCACTTTTTTTTTTATCTATTGTTAACATCTTCATAACAATTATTTGAGCTGTTATAATCATCATCATTATCATCATTGTCATCATCATCATCATTATGATCATTTAACCAGTAGTACTTGTCATCATCTGTGCAATTTTTATTTTTGTGGTTTCTTTTCTTAATTCTTGCAGTGCAACTAAACAATTATGCTCCATTTCAGCACCTCCTCTTCTTTTCCTAGACTCTTTTTTTCTTTCTTTTTTTGCATGCATGTGTGCATATCTGTGTGTGCATAAATCACTGTTTTTATCTAATATGCAATAATGGCATTTCATTCTTATTGACTGCTGTGCGCAGAAAAAATCCCAATTTAAACCAAAAAAATCTAAAGGAATTTTTTTTTTTAAATGTCGCATTGCTTTGAGTATTTTATTAATTTTTTGATATTTGCTTAAATATTTGTATATAAAGCATGGAAGTTCAGATATTTGCGCATTTGATCATAACCTCTATGACTCAATGTTGGTTGATAATAAAAAGGAGCTTTTTTACCTTAGTAACCTTCACATTTGACTGTTTTATATATATATATATATATATATATTATAAATATTATTGTATAGCCCCTTTACTAAGGCTGGGCACTCTGAGTGAATTTAATAACAAGCAGTACTACTAGCTTCATTGCGAGATCCAACACGATTTGTTGTTGTTAGGTCACTCTTCACCACTTGCTGTGAATACTTGCGGACTTTGTATTTACAAAGTTAAATTTATCCTAAATTCTGAGCTGATTTCTGGTGGCCAACCGGTAACTCTCCTGATTTGCGAATCAGTGGCGATTTGTAGTCGGAGTTCGCGCCCGTCGACCACTGGGAATTAGCTTCCTGCACTGAAGATTGCATAAGCATGAAACATCGATGTCTGTAGGTAATAAATAATTAATATTTATTTATAAATATTAATATATATATATATATATATATATATACACACACACACTGTTACTAAGAATACAGAAGAGGGGAATGTTTCTGTGTTGTTAGCAGTCTGGACTGTTTCTGTGGATGGTGTTTCTTATATATATATATATATATATATATATATATATATATATACGAATTGGTAGATCCAGGTTGGGACGAATCTAGGATGATCCCCATTTTGCTCTTTATAGAGTAGCTCCGAGTAGAAAGTTCAAACTTTACTACAGAGCAATATTGGTAAGAGTATATAGGAAACCGCTAAAAACCAGAGTATTTTTTAGGTAATAATTTATTTCAGATGCATTAAGTGGCTTCTTCAAACGAAAACTACAATTTCACATTTCTGAAAATTATGCAAAAATCATCAGGGGTTTTGTAAAGCCCATTTTAAACATAACGCCCTCCCCCCCCCCCCTCTTTCGTGTGATTACTAAAGAAAAAAAAGCTGGTCCCAAATCTCTTAAGTGCACCCAATAAGGGAGCTATGGGGACAGAACCTCCTTAAAACCTCAAATATGTACATTTGATTTTAATGAAATTTTAACCATGTGTATAAGACACTAATCCAGAGTTTTCCAAAATGTTAGTTTCTTCCAACTATATACGGGGGCGAAACGAAGATAGCGAAGGGGCAGTAAAAAGAAAACTGAAAATAATATTTGTTATGAGCATGGTGAACACGACATAGTAGTGTTCTTACTTAAATCCCGAGCAACGTCGGGTCTTTCTGCTAATAAATATATGAAGGCTGACTGACCTTTCTTATCTCTTATGTCTGATTTGTATACTTGACTATTCAAAGGTTCGCAACTCCCTGCTATAATACTCGACTCCACTTTTTCCTTGCCTTTAGGCTAGAATCAAAGTGTAGTATCTGTTATGTCCCCAGCCAGATGAGAAGAAATACTTCTTGGCTGGGGCAATTTTTATTTTTGTCCCATCCAGACTACCCCTTTTTGGGGGGCTGGACCACCCCAGATAAAAAAACTACCTTCTGTTTAACTTTGCCCTCGTGGGGAGGCAATTAAATAAGAACTGCCTGCTATCATTCTTAAACAAATATCATCTTAGAAAGTGTGAAATGTATTGGTTTGTTAGCAACATAAGTATTTTGGAAGATTCCCACCAGCCAGACTTAGCAACACATCCATCCTCAAAATTCATTAGCAAATAGATACATCGTTCCAAATCTTCTTCATCCTTTAAGCAAAAACTACATAAACACTTATTCTTTCTCCAGTGTCTACACATTTCACAGTTGGTGTTGGCTTTTGGTAATGATAAATCGGTTCTTTGATTATTGTTGATGTCGAATACACTTCTGTAGCATAACCTCAATTGGGCATGAAGGCGCCGTGAGATATACTTATGAATAATGACCTTTTGTAATGAAATGAAATGCAAGGAGAGATGTTGCGAGAGCCGTTTTCTGTGGCGCATCCAGGGTCATCATGGTGTGATGGGACTCATTTGTCATGATAGATATAGACATAGTGGAATGTCTTTCTTATGTCCTCTATCTCTTTCTGCCAACAAGAGCTCCTTCCAAAAGTAAAAGATTAATGCGAACCAACGTCAAGCCTGTTTGCAGCTTCTAAATCATTTCATGTGTAATGCATGCTTTAATCATGGAATGGAAATCTACAGTCACCCGCTCTGCCAAATAGTGCGTCGTTTCTACATCCTCTTATGATTCACTGTCTATAATTTATTTTTATTATCATTATGATCTTTTTTGAAAGAGGCAGTCAGTGTCAGATGTTCATGTACACTTGTTGCATCCATTAGCATTCCACAGAGTTACGATATCATAACAGGTTATGTAAGTAGATAGTAATCTCTTCTTCTTGGTTGTCCGACGATAACAGCTCCACTACCAATGAGTACTCATACAGCTGTACAGTCCAAATTTTGGTTACCTGTCTCTTCAAGGTCGAGACGAAAATTCCTGTGCAGAAAAATTCCAGCGATACAAGAGATCAGAATCCAGTGGCAAGAAGGGAAACCGAAGATAGTCAGCAGGCTTGCATAACTGCAAGCGACTGCCAGAACTTCAGTTCAATCAAAGAACTATATATCGTGTACTGCCATGCATATTGATATGTTATGCAATAGATAACCGCTGACCCTAGTAGTGGGTTCATCCACTCTTTGTCTGGTCTTGTTTTTTATTTTACTGGCTGACTAGCCACCTTCCTCACTAGTTAAATCTGGTCATAAAACATGTTTAGTTGCAGATAATCCAGTTATCTAACAGATAGTATTTGATTACGTTAAACTACTATCACTCTTAAAGTGAACACACATAGGTAGTTACAGCAGTATTAATTTATATCTGATCCGATTAAATATAATTCTCTGTGGCATATAATGTCCATAGTGTACTGTGGGTGTTGAAAACAAGCTTAGATCTGATGACCTCAGCAGAAGATTAAATCTGGACAGTGTAGGGAGATGTGTTCAGTCTGTACATCTGTTTTTGTCTATTCCTTAATAGGTTCTAATGTTATATTGTCAGTCTTTCGTGGGCCAAGTTTGAAGATGTTTTCTTGATTCTCATCTCAGTAGGCATATATATTCTAGATTGAGTCTTAAAGACAGGCTTAGTTCTCATGACCTCAGAGGAAAATTAAATCTTGACAGGACAGGGAGATGTGTACAGAAGAGTAGACTTTCATGGTATGGCCAGGTTGAAAGAATGAATGATAGTTTTTGGGTTAGTAGATGTAGAACAAGTGAGATTTTTCTACAAGGCGAAAATAGTGAACTCAATCTAAAATATATCTGCCTACTGAGATGAGAATCAAAACATCTTCAACTTTGAACCACAAATAAATTGACCCTAACCTTAAGTCAGGGAAAAAGTATAAAAGGTTTTTTCGTTTAATGTCGGTACTAATTGACTGTTCGTCGACGACCCCCCCCCCTTCCTTATTTCTGGTCTGTTCTGTAAATCGCAATTAGAAACAGTCGGACTGACATGGATCACCAGCTATAGAAGTACCGATTTATTTTTATTTATTATAAAATTTACTTAAAATTACATTGAAAATCGATAAGATTTTTTTTTAAATGAAAAGATTTGTATTCTTTACATATAATGTTTATTTCATTTCTGGTAAACATGCATGTTGCAAGATTGAAATCAACATGTACTATTTGAAATTGCTTTCAAATATAAATATATGGCTCTAACACAGCCGCCAATATGACTCAAACTTAAACAGTTATAGGCTTGGTGTGGCACAAACACTTGGACGCAACACTCGTCACTATAATAGGAATAATTTAAGTTTGTTGACTCTATAAAAAAAATCATAATTTAGAGAAAATTAGCTAGATATTATATTTTATAAATTTAGATAGACTGATATATATGCTGAACATCAAATAAAAATTTTTTTTAAGCTGAGTCACTGAAAAAGGCGCAAAAAGTCTGTAGTTAAGAAAAAGACACAATATCCTTTGTTTGAAGAATACCGATGTAAACTCTCTGGATATATTTAGTGATCCGATTAGCTTGATGACATGTTGGCACTGGTACAGTTTGTGACCCATGCTTAAGCCAGTTTTTCGTCGGCATCTTCCGGCTGTTTAAGTAAACAACCAGAAGATGCTGAATGAAAACGTCCCGGCCTCAAAATCAAAACGAGGCGACGCTATCAAACAGGAAAAAATAATCAAACAACATTTAAAGCAATGAAAAATTTTATGCAAAAATATTTTTTTTTTGACAAAGAAAATATAATGAAACAACTGTTATAATTTTTTTTGAACAAGAAAGTTTTTTTTCACGAAAAAGTTAAGGTTTGTTTAATTATTATTTTTTTTGGGTTTTGATAAATTGTTTTGTTTTTTTTGTACTGGTACAATTTTTGAACTAGGCCTACTAGGTTAGGGTTAGGTTGAAAAAACAACAGTTTTTTTTACATTTTTTAGTCCTTTAGGAGACTGAATTGTCTGCCCTAAAACGCTGAAATGCATTATTGCTTTAATCAATTGTCTTAACTTAATGAATTTTACGATTTACTCAATTTACAATTGCAAATTTTCGTTTGTTGTAATCTGATTGGCTAAACGCGTTGGCATTTTACGGCTGTTTATGTAATCTGCCGAAGATGCTGACGAAAACTTGGTTTAAGAATGGGTTACAAACTCTACCAGTACAGACATGTGATCTATTGAAAAGTCTTCATAAAATACTTTACAGCTTAGGTTTATTTTTTTTTAACTTTTAAATTTATGAGAAGCTTAGAGTCACAGATACTAAATTGGCAAGAAGTTCAATAGAGAATTGAGAAATCGAGAGTAGTGATTACATGCAAGGAGGGTGAAATCGGCAGAGTGTTTTCTGGAGTGCAAGAAAGGGAGAAGAGCATGAATACTAAATAGGCATTCGCTCTCTTTCTTATGTAGTAGTGAACTTTTTACCTTACTTTGTTTAACTACGTTTAATTAGTTTTTTGTAAATAGGCATTTTAAAAAGTTTGTTTTCGTACTTTATGCTATTGCATTTTTGAAGTTAAGAAATGCACACCCTGAATTGGTCACAGAATTTTATTGATATAGATATATATATATAAATATATGATGCTAGTATTTGCAATACAAGTTATATAAGTAATTATTGTACAAAAATATTTACTATCAAATTAATTACAAATTATCTTTATCTCCTTCAAAATAGTTCCCCTGGGAAGCCACGCGTAGACGAAGATGTTGCTCCCACTCCTGGAAACAGTTCTGGAAGTCTTCAGCTGACACCATCTTTAATTGGTTTCTCGCAACATGTCAGATGTTCGGAACAGTTCCCCAAATGATGGCCGCAGAGTTTGAGTTGGGGTAACAGGAAACAATTATTTGGACGTAGCAGATCAGGAGAGTAAACGATGCTGCAGTATAACACGGATATATTTTTGTTTGGCCTAAAATGTATTTATCTAGAAAGTAACGAGACTAACTAAAAATACTGGGTAGAATCCTAATGTCATCGCCGAAATTATTAAACAGGGAAATGGGTTTCATCATTATTCCCAAAACAACTTATTTTTCTTTAAAACCCTGTTTCAGTAAAAATTACATAAATAACATAAAAAACATTAAATTATAACAAATCAAATTGTATGCCAAGTAGTGTCAGCATGTTTGAAAATTAACAATGGCGATTTAAACAAATACAGGAAGATGCAAAGGGAAACCACTCTGTTCATAATCTGCTACAAGGGAAATAACTCATAAATAATAAAAAGGTAAATAAAATCTTTATTTTTTATTGTTTTTAAAGATGTTAGGAGGAGGAGGAGGAGGAGGAGGAATTATCTTCCTTGTGACATATTAGGAACAGTTATCTCTCTTCACATCTTCATAGATTTGTCTCTATCAGCCATGTTATTTTTCAAATCTGAGTACATTTTTTTAGCATTTCGTATGTATGATTACTGTAAATTACTGTTTGTATTGATTTTGTTTTCTTACTGAAACATGGTTTTAAGTAAAACTTGTTTGGGAGTAATCCCTAAATCCCTTTCATTGTAAATAGTTTGGTCGATTACATTTCAGTTTGTGACAATAAAACCAAGATTTCTAAATTATATTGTTTTCATAATGAATTTTGAACCAAAGAAAGATTGTTTTGTTTTTTTACAATATAAACAAAATGATAAAATAAATAAATCTTACACGTCAATTGAATAAAGTAATAATTATTACAAGAGAAAAAGCAAATATTTCTTTGAATGTCTTTCGGCAACCATAGAAGCAAACCAGCACAGAAATAAACTGAAATTACTTATTTGGAATCGGCCTACAACAATCAGTGTGAGACACACCATGTCAGATCATTAATAAAGAAAAATCCATGACATGAATCCAAACTGACCTCTGTAAAATCCTTTCTTTCCTTTCTTCGTTTAATGTGTTTCTTCCACATCAGATGTGGGTTGCGTGGCGGCCATGGCGGCACAGAGTGATTTTCTCCATGAAACTATTATTTATGTTGGTTTCGATGTGCCATTGCTTCAGTATTACATGACGCTGGAAATTTCTCTAGAATGAATCATTTATAAAAATCGTCTGCAGGTTACAATAGGTATTTTGTTTATATTTAAACAAGTGTACACACTCCATCAAAAATGAAGGGGAGGGGGGATAATGCTTTCCCAGTGTTTGCACCAATATTCATATAAAATCATAGAATTATGTCAGTAATTTAATATTTCATATATAAATTATTATTTCTGATGACTTCATGGAAAAAAAACCCACTGTTGACTTTTTATTTTCAGTGGAGGATTTCTTTCCAAATTCTTTTCAGACGGAGGGGTTCTCTAACCTGCTATTTTCTTTCTGGTTTCTTCTCACCACTTTAAATGATTTCGTCCGGATGCTAGAAAAAGGCACATTTTTACCTGCTAACATTTTTGCGATGGGAAGGATTTATATTCATTTATATACAAATAAATACACATTGGTCTTTATTATAGAGTGGAGGATTAAAAGAAAAGCTTCATCATTAAAGAATGCACAAAACAATTATGTCAATTTTTTATGTTTTCTCTCACATTAATACTTTTGGAAAAGGCATGAACCCTCAATTCCCTTCAGCAGTGTCTAAATATCAAGATGTGTATTATAAATTATCAGCAATAGACATCTACGATAAATTGTTTCCTATAGTTACTGTGCTTTTATATTAAAGTAAAAATACTTTTTGATATTAAATAGTTCATTAAAATGGTTGATATCTCATATCGTAGAGAAACCAAATGAAATTATGATAATGTTCTGTAATTTCGGGAGCCACACCTTTTCTTCTTCTCTGCACCCTCTTTCCTCACAGACATGATATTGCTAGTTTCAGTCTCTTCCATAATTATTATTATGCATGTGTTCTTCAGAATTGATTTATTCCCTGCTTTCTTTTGTTCCAGCTCGTTTGATTCGTTGGTCTAGTGGTCTTCATCAATTCACTGTTCAGAGACCTTGTTGTAATACATCTTCCTATTTTAGTAGCTTCTTTCCAAGAACTGCAGACTTGTGGAACTCTTTTTCTGCTGACCTCCTACCTATAGCCTTGGTCTTTTCAAGACTAAAGTCAGTAGGCATCTACTGTCTTTGCGTTCATCACTTTTTGTTCGTTTTACCTCCTTACCTCAAGTGGCTTCATGCCTTGTCTGGAGCGACTTTGATTAAAAAAAAAGAATAGATTTGGTTTGCTTGGTCTGTTTTATTGTATATCAACTTTTGGGTTCGTATTTACGTGCCTCCCCACGAGAGCAGAGTTTGACATAAGGTCTTTTTTGATGTGAGGAAAATCCAGCTCCTCAAAAAGAGGCTCTGAATTGGGACAAAAATAAAAATTGCCTCTGAATAGATACTACACTTTACATACACTTTGCTTAATGCTGAAACACAATGCTTATTGTCAACAATTAATTGAACACATGTCACTATTTTAACCATAACTAACGGGAAATTGTGGGTTTATACCATTCCCAACAGTATAAATGTGCAGTTGAATACAGATAGGACGACGGATCCTATCCTGATTTTTAGTTATTTCTGCATAATCTTGTGAAGTACCCAAAAGAAGTTTGTCTTTCAATTAACACGTCTAAGACTAAATGCTTGACCACTTATAAAAACAAACTCCTCTTAACATCAACATCAACGGCCAACAAATCAAACAAGTTACAGAGTTTGTTTACCTTGGACACAAGCTGTATTCATCTAACGATGGGCAAACAGCTGTAAATCACAGAATCGGTTTAGGTTGGGCCACCTTCAAAAGAAACAAAACCACCCTAACTTCTAAACGCATACCATACGAAATCAAAGCAAAAATCTATAACGCATATATTCTTCATGTAGTCTTATAAGGACTTAAATGTGTCAACTGGACTGTAAAATTATGCCAGAAAGTAAAACCTGTCCAAAGCCACACCATGCGCTTTATTGCTGATCATAAACTATCTGATCACATCAGTATCACAGAGTTGTGAAAACTCACTGGCATCCTCTATCATCAAATGTAAAGTCTTGAGATTGTTTGGTCACATAAACATTCCAGTGTAGGGCTATGCAAAATATGCATTGAAAACAAAAGAAAAGATTGATAGACAACGTTTGTGAATGGACGAACATGAACATAAACCAAGCAAACACCTTGGCCGAAGATCATAGGTCTTGGAGAATACTCAGTCATGTTAGTGTGTATTCTGCAGCTAGCGGAGAAAACATATAATAAAAAAGGACGACGGATCCTAATAGAGTCTGAAAATAAAAAAAATGCCTATATGAAGAGAAATATCTGAAAAATAAAGCTCAATAAATATTTCCACATCTCTGTATTAATAAAATTATGTGACAACTTCTCGTGTGTCTGCATATGTGTGTTTCTTGCCTCAATATGATTCACACATTATTATTTTTTGATTTACTATCAATCAAACATTTATTGAAATCAAAAAGGCAATAACATAAAATAATAGAAAATTTTAAATTTCCTATTTAAAAGAATAATTTCATTACAAAATTAGATCCACCAAAATGCATTTAGATTTCTGTGTAACAAGTCAGTGGTTGTCAGTGACTTGTTTACACAGAAATCGAAATTTTGATAGTTGAAAAAATTGATTTTACTATATCTTGACTCCTGAAAAAATTTGAAATAATTTTGAAGCATTTAAACTGTCGACTAGAAAGTCATTTTTTGCTTTAAAATTCTGAGAATAACCTTATGTATTAAAAGATAGAAAGTGTTGAGAACTATTTACAATCAAATAATTTTATAAATAAGGATTAAAATATTACCTTAAAATTAGTTATAGTTTTATAACAATTGGCTTCAATGAATAATTTAATGACCAAACGATACTGTAATAATAAAATTTAACTTTTAAATCTTATAATTTGTGAAAAAAAAACGGCAGAGTTAAGAAAAAAGGGGGTGGGGCAAAACAGAAATGTAAGTAAAAAGACACCCAATTGCTAGACATTAATAATAGTACACCTATATATCCATGAACAATTTATATTGTTACAATATAATCAAAGGACATGCAATATTTATATTGTTACAATATAAACAAAGGACATACACTATTTATATTGTTACAATATAAACAAAGGACATACAATATTTATATTGCTACAATATAAACAAAGGACATACAATATTTATATTGTTACAATATAAACAAAGGACATACAATATTTATATTGCTACAATATAAACAAAGGACATACAATATTTATATTGTTACAATATAAACAAAGGACATACAATATTTATATTGTTACAATATAAACAAAGGACATACAATATTTATATTGTTACAATATAAACAAAGGACATGCAATATTTATATTGTTACAATATAAACAAAGGACATGCAATATTTATATTGTTACAATATAAACAAAGGACATACAATATTTATATTGCTACAATATAAACAAAGGACATACAATATTTATATTGTTACAATATAAACAAAGGACATACAATATTTATATTGGTACAATATAAACAAAGGACATACAATATTTATATTGTTACAATATAAACAAAGGACATACAATATTTATATTGTTACAATATAAACAAAGGACATACAATATTTATATTTTTACAATATAAACAAAGGACATGCAATATTTATATTGCTACAATATAAACAAAGGACATACAATATTTATATTGTTACAATATAAACAAAGGACACACAATATTTATATTGCTACAATATAAACAAAGGACATACAATATTTATATTGCTACAATATAAACAAAGGACATACAATATTTATATTGTTACAATATAAACAAAGGTCACACAATATTTATATTGCTACAATATAAACAAAGTACATACAATATTTATATTGCTACAATATAAACAAAGAACATACAATATTTATATTGTTACAATATAAACAAAGGACATGCAATATTTATATTGTTACAATATAAACAAAGGACATGCAATATTTATATTGTTACAATATAAACAAAGGACATACACTATTTATATTGTTACAATATAAACAAAGGACATACAATATTTATATTGTTACAATATAAACAAAGGACATGCAATATTTATATTGTTACAATATAAACAAAGGACATACAATATTTATATTGCTACAATAGAAACAAAGGACATGCAATATTAATATTGTTACAATATAAACAAAGGACATACAATATTTATATTGCTACAATATAAACAAAGGACATACAATATTTATATTGTTACAATATAAACAAAGGACATACAATATTTATATTGTTACAATATAAACAAAGGACATACAATATTTATATTGTTACAATATAAACAAAGGACATACAATATTTATATTGCTACACTATAAACAAAGGACATACAATATTTATATTGTTACAATATAACCAAAGGACATACAATATTTATATTGTTACAATATAAACAAAGGGCATACAATATTTATATTGTTACAATATAAACAAAGGACATACAATATTTATATTGTTACAATATAAACAAAGGACATACAATATTTATATTGCTACAATATAAACAAAGGACATACAATATTTATATTGTTACAATATAAACAAAGGACATACAATATTTATATTGTTACAATATAAACAAAGGACATACAATATTTATATTGTTACAATATAAACAAATGGCATACAATATTTATATTGTTACAATATAAAAAAAAGACATACAATATTTATATTGCTACAATATAAACAAAGGACATACAATATTTATATTGCTACAATATAAACAAAGGACATACATTATTTATATTGCTACAATATAAACAAAGGACATACAATATTTATATTGCTACAATATAAACAAAGGACATACAATATTTATATTGCTACAATATAAACAAAGGACATACAATATTTATATTGTTACAATATAAACAAAGGACATACAATATTTATATTGTTACAATATAAACAAAGGGCATACAATATTTATATTGCTACAATATAAACAAAGGACATACAATATTTATATTGCTACAATATAAACAAAGGACATACAATACTTATATTGTTACAATATAAACAAAGGACATACAATATTTATATTGTTACAATATAAACAAAGGACATACAATATTTATATTGTTACAATATATACAAAGGGCATACAATATTTATATTGTTACAATATAAACAAAGGACATACAATATTTATATTGTTACAATATAAACAAAGGACATACAATATTTATATTGTTACAATATAAAAAAGGGCATACAATATTTATATTGCTACAATATAAACAAAGGACATACAATATTTATATTGCTACAATATAAACAAAGGACATACAATATTTATATTGTTACAATATAAACAAAGGGCATACAATATTTATATTGTTACAATATAAACAAAGGACATACAATATTTATATTGTTACAATATAAAAAAGGGCATACAATATTTATATTGCTACAATATAAACAAAGGACATACAATATTTATATTGCTACAATATAAACAAAGGACATACAATATTTATATTGTTACAATATAAACAAAGGACATACAATATTTATATTGCTACAATATAAACAAAGGACATACAATATTTATATTGCTACAATATAAACAAGGGACATACAATATTTATATTGTTACAATATAAACAAAAGACAGACAATATTTATATTGCTACAATATAAACAAAGGACATACAATATTTATATTGCTACAATATAAACAAAGGACATACAATATTTATATTGTTACAATATAAACAAAGGACAGACAATATTTATATTGCTACAATATAAACAAAGGACATACAATATTTATATTGCTACAATATAAACAAAGGACATACAATATTTATATTGCTACAATATAAACAAAGGACATACAATATTTATATTGTTACAATATAAACAAAGGACATACAATAGAAGTATGATTAAAACAAAAAAAAAAAAATCCTACTATATTGTGTTCATAAGTTCCCACAAATCAGTCCAGATTGTCTTAATGGACACATTACCAAATGTATATAAGTAATTATTAAAATATTTTTGTTAGTGAATACTAGATAGAGATTGAATCCCTGGTGAAGGAATCTCAGAAAAGAAAAACAAAAGTTACTGATACGAGATATCTAGAAGGAACGCAAAGTGGATTAAATAAAGGGTTTGGTTCCAAATTCACAGAAGGTTAGCAACTATGGCAAACGCCACCAGAAGACTGGAGAGCACAACGACTGTAACATCGTAAAAGATGGCAACCACAAAGATGGGGAAAAACAATTCGGAATATTTCAATAATAATAATATCTCATCTTAGAAACATTGTCAATGACTTTTTGTATTACAGACCCATTTTTGTATTACAGGCTAAACACTCAGCATTGTAAGGCGAGGATCAAGAGTCATTGGAGCAATCGAGGAAAAGGGTGGCACTCTTCCCTACATCTCATTGAACTAGTTAATGAAAAGAAAGCCTTCGGATCGCTGTAGTCAATCCATTTATTTATGAACTTATTTGATGAATGGTAAAATTCAATAAATTGACGCATTTGCTCACCGTGTTATTTACATTTTCTTATAATAATATCTGAAAATTTTTTAAATTTGTCAATCATTTATATGCGTAGATCATCAGACCATTGAACAAAAAAAACAACAACAAAAGATTGTTTGAGGAATTTTGTTGCATGGAGAAAAATGATATGAGAATGATATGGTGGATGTGTAATGTAAGTCTTTAAGACAGGCTCAGATCTGATTACCTTAGAGGCAGATTAAATGTCAACAGTATAGAGAGATGTATGCAGAACAGGAGACATCGCTAGTTTGGTCACATTGAAAGAATAGATTATAGTTCTTCGGATAGTTAATGTAGAAGAGTTACGGTAACAAAGTCAGTTGGCAAGGGAAAACCAAATGGGAGAAAGTGATAATGATGGATTTGAGAAGGAGTGGGGGTAAATAAAGATCTGGCCCGAGATAGGTTAGTTTGCCAGCATGTAAAACCAATTTTAAACCGAATATGATGATAGTGTGTATTCGTTTACCAATTCTATCTCTTACTTTGCAAAGAATTTTGACAAAATAGCATTAAGTAGAATAGGAAAATAAAATAACATTTCTAATATATAATAATAATAAAAGATAATGTATCGATAGAATTAAGTAGGTGAAACTAATAAAGGAATAGAAATCTTGGCCAATTCCACTCAATTCTCAACAAAGACCATATTCCAGCCCATCTCCATATTCCTCTGACAGATAATGAAGCTAATGGAGACGAGGCAAGTGTGTTATCGCTCTTCATCAGAGAATAACAATTCAAATGTTGATGTCCTCACCTTTTCAAAAAACGAATAGTTAGTGGCCATCGTTTGAAAAGTTTAAACAACAATGATTGAAGCAGAGTAAGAGGGGGGGGGGGGGGCGGGTAGAGAGAAAAAATATCTTCAGCTGTCAGTTTTTTTCTTTGGTTAGAAAAATGCCTTTTCTCCTCTTGTCATTAACTGTATTATGAGAAATCTGCCCTCAGATGTCTTCAATACTTGTGATTTTTTTTTTGCATTGGTTAAGAATGACTTGATTGTCATTGGGTTTGAGGCTACAGATAAACTGCAGAAAACAATTGGGGGCGTTTATTTCCTTCTTTTTTGTTTTTCTTTAATTTGAATGTTGTCACTTGAAGATCTTTCATTCATTTTTAAACTTGTTTGCTGGATTCTGCTGCAAATGTCATCTTTTTTTTCGATTTTTATGCGTGCATAGAATTCAGCACGTGTGGCCACACTTTAAGGCAATCAGTCAAACCTAATGAAATGCACGCCCAACACCAACCAACCAATTTACAGATGTTCGTTTTACCATACACATAATTACTCTGAACACTAATCTATATATGCTCACGTTACTTTCTGATAATTGTCTCTATATCTTATTGACATATATATACTAGCTGTATTCACCCGGCGTTGCTTGTGGGGAGATATATTACTGGTCGCAAGGTTCTTAGGAATAAATAATTAAAAATATAGTCAAGGTGACAATTTTTGCCTTGAAAGAAAAATGTAAAATAACATTTGTAATATGAGGTCAAGTAATAAAAAAAACTGGTAGTGTTAGTAAGAAAAAAACAACTACTACTAAAGAAAAAGACTACATTGCTCACAACCAGCTGTAAAACTTCAAATACATTTAACAAATTAAAAAGTATTTGAATTATTTTTTTTAAAAAGTGATTTTTTTTAAATCTTAAAAATATAAAAGTAATTATTTAAATGTTTAAACCTTTTTTTTTTAAATACAGGGTGGGCAAAAATAAGGGTCCTATTTTTAAAAATTCATAACTTTTTTATTTATTGATTTTTTTTTTTTTTTTTTTTTTTAGAATAAGTAAAGGACCCCTTCCGAAGCAAGCATGAGCCGTATTAGCCCTAAGGAACGCACCCTCATTTAGAAAACATTATTTTTGCTTAAAAAACTCAAAACAGTGTAAAAAACAATACTTTAGTTTTTGTAAGTTTTAAGAAGTGTTTTTCGGCTAAAATTTGTTTTGTTTATTTCAAAAAATCTCGGAAGGGTCAGTCTACACACACATAAAGTTTGGTGAGTTTAACTTTTATTTTGTGGAAGTTATTCAAATTCAAGTTATTCAAATTTAAAGATAGGACCCTTATTTTGGCCCACCCTGCTTGACCTTTTTTTTTCAGCTTCTTGACAAATTTTCTCATGTAAACACAGTCAGATACCCTGCTATGATCCTATCTGCTAACTGCTGCTTTCACGTCTCTGTCGCAATTCTCCAGCTCACATCTTGAGCTGCAGTTAAGATTTTCAAATTTTTTTAGCCGGCACAAATCATAATCATGCAGGTCACTCTCTTCTAATATTCCGGTGCTTTCTAGTCGTCCATGGTCTCCAGCTCTCAAACCCACCAATAGTACACAGAAATAGCTATCCGTTGCACTTGCTATTAAATACTTCAAATGGTTCTGAAATGAAAGAATATCAGAAAATGATCAAATTTGTCTTGTACATCCTGTATATACAATCAGCATAAACAAACATTACGGTTAGTTTTTTTATGCATATGTTTCTCCATTCATTTCATTTGATTTTATTGTATAGATTGAATCGAGATTTTACGACAATGACATGAACTAAAAATTGTAAGCTTATTAAACGCTTCCTTCAAAAGTCAGTGTGAAGCTGACTATGTCTTGGAAGTCAGAGTGGCACAGCATGTCCCTACATATTTTCGCAAATCACAGATGGTTAGAAGAAATATATTAGCAGACGTATCTGAGTGTCTACAAAGAACATCCCAGCGTTTCCAGAGCACATCCGGAACTTACAAATTCATGAGTTATCCATTAATCAGCACTTGTATGAAAATAAAGAGTGTGGTTAGGCGTATTCCGATGGTTGCTTTTGCATGGTACACAAGGCCTGCTCCAAACACCACCTTAGCGTTTTGGAGGCCATAAGTATAACTATGCGAAAACCCTCGCTCTGCAGGCAAAAATCGCTGTCACACAGGTTAGACCTATTTAGTCAGCTCTAAATATACACATATATATATATATATATATATATATATATATATATATATATATATATATATATACTTTGTCTCTCATTTCGTTAATATAGTTTCTATTCTGTACTTCTATGTAGAAATCGGTTCTCTCCATTGTTTTGTTGCAAATTCTGGCGATATTCATTCGTTTTTTTTCTTCCTCACTTTATTTTTTTCCCCTTTTTTTTCTTGGCTAAAAGTAATTTTATATAACGAATTCATTTATTTTAAACGTTATCCGTCGACAGTTCACTCTTGAAGACGTGTCAACCGAAAGGTACCTCGGGTTTCTATTTCTCTAGTTTGTAGTTGAATGGTGTTTATTTTTATTTTGACTATCATTACTATTTTAGGTTTTAGTCGAATGGTCGTTTTACTATCAAATATATAGGAAAACAAAGTATTTTTGCTTGTTTTTTTTTCTCGTTCCCTTTCCCTCTTTACTATGTGATGTTGTCTCCCCGATTCATTATGACTCTGTTTTTTTGAAACATTAATAAAATTTTGTACCACAAAAAGCCTTTATATATATATATATATATATATATATATATATATATTTCAGAGGAAACATTTTTTTTTATAAATCAATGAAACGGGCAAGTGGAAAAAAATAAGAAAATTGCTAAAATTTTCCTTAAGGCCTTATCGTCTGACCCTCTAAGAGGAAACGTCAGAATGATAAATTAAAAACTAAGAAAATCCAACTTAAATTTTTTTCCCCTTATATCTCATTCGATTTTCTTAGTTTTTAATTTATCATTTTGACGTTTCCTCTTAGAGGGGCAGACGATAAGGCCATAAGGAAAATTTTAGCAATTTTCTTCTTTTTTTTTTCCACCCGCCAGTTTCATTGATTTATAAAAAAATGTTTCCTCTGAAATTTATTCTACGATTTTGTTGTACGCGAAATTTACTTATATATATATATATATATACATATATATAATATTAATAAAAAAAGGTGAAACTACATAACTCATTCCACCGTTATATGTCTTAGTTTGCTTCAGTTTGTGTCTATCCTTTGCACCTCTGCATTGTATAGCCTTTTATGAATCACCTTATTTATATATATATATATATATATATATATATATATATATATATATATATATATATAATCTATGAAGCCTATTTTTTTGAAGGCAAGTATTGTTAAATATAACAGACAACTTATGTCTGGATATCCTTTTGTAGATCCTTTCCATTGTCCGAATCACAAACGAAAACTATGGCAGGTTCATCTGCCAACTCCCCCCCCCCCCCCCCCTGCCGAAACTAAGATTCTGATTCGGACAATGAAAAGGATCTACGAAAGGATATCCAGACATAAGTTGTGTTATATTTAACAATATATATATATATATATATATATATATATATATATATATATATATATATATATATATATATATATATATAATGTGTGTGTGTATATAACAACAGAAATAAGGGTAGTGTTTTAGGAGTTCACTAAAGCGCTATCCTAATTTCTGTTTTCATAATGAGAAAGATGTATCTTTCTTTTTCTCTATGGCATGTTTATAGTGTTTCAATTATAATGCATAGCCCTGTTATATAAAGGAAACCGCAATAGAACATAGAAAGAATTGTATAAATGTGTATAAATGATCATTTCTCATTTGTTGTGTCGAAAGAAATATATGAAAGCCTTTTTCATAAAGTCTTATTTGAAGTCAATTTCTCCCAATGAATTCAGGATATTCTTTTCTAGTTTATTAAGATAACATTTTAGTTTGTTAACTCAAACACACCTATTCTCTGATATATGCACACCATCACATATACTATTATCTGCAAAATAATTTATTATATTAAAATCTACTAGTGTGACCTGTGAAAATTCCACAGTTGTATCCTTTATCTGATATATATTGCTGCTGTCCTTACGAGGGTCTATCTCGAAAAACCGTTGTAGACGTTTGTGGCATATTTCCATTTTTTGGACATTTGGCATGACCCCCATGATATTATTGTATCACCTTTGTTAAAACTGAAACGTACTTACTATGGTTTATGTAATATCAGAATATATCTGGTTATGGAGGTCTATCGCTAAAACTCTTGTAGGAGTTTGTGATATATTTTCATTGTATGTAGGTCCGGTGTGAACGCACCTCTCCACTGATATACCGTCTTTGTAAAGAACATATAAAACACTTTGATCCTAGCCTGAAGGCCAAGAAAATGTATTTTAGTTCGAGTTTCACGTTCAACACAACAGCGATATAAGATGAAATTTAAACATTTTTTTTGCATTGCATCTTTGGCGATCGAGTGTCCACATCTTTTTAAAAAGGGGGGGAAGGTGATAACGTATGTTCCTGGACTTTCAGATGCATTAGTCAACTAAACAATGTAGTGAGAGATAGGAGGTCTTTTGAGATATGCTTCTAGACAGTTAATATATGATAGATCACATTCTGCAGCATGCGGAGATAATGTTTGATGATGATGATGATGATGATGATGATGATGAAGACAAAAGTGTAGGCAAGATAATTCTATTTTTATACTCATAAACTTCAATGGACTTACTTACATTTACATATCATCATCATCATCATCTTCAGTTTAACGTCCGTTTTACGTGCTGGCATACGTTGGACGGCTTTGAGAAATTGATTTCCAAACTAACCTACCTCTGACCAAGTCTTTATTTATCCCTTTTTCTCTCAAGTCCATTTTTATTACCTCCCATGTTTTACTTGCCCTTCCTCTGTGAACGAAACCTGCTACTTCAATTGTTTTACATCTACCCACCCCAAGAACTCTCATCCATTCTTTCAATATTACATTGTTTCTATTACACTCGAAATGATATATGATTGGCCAAATGGATATCGTTATGGACTATGGAATGAACTATGCTGAGTTCAAATCCTATCAAAATCTATTGTGCTCAATTATGCACCAATACTGTTGAGAAAAGTATGAACGAATAGCAACTTGTATTCAATTAATTATATATAGTCAATCATTTATCATATGTATTGTGCTTTGGCATTTAATAACCTAAAAGCACACACAATCTCTCACATAAACCCACATTTTCCCCCAGCTATGGGTAAAATAGTAACTTATGTTCAACTAATTGTATACAATGTTGATAATAGGGATTGTATTTATGCATTAAAATAATCTCAAAAAGTTTGATATGCTGTAAAACTGACAAACGAAATGATTTCACGTGTAGATTTATTGCTATATTGTCCCAGACTTGCATTCGCATTTTATTTTTATTAGCCACATATTCTTACACAAATGCATGGGAGGTGGTCGTAGCGAAGTGGATACTGGTACGTACGGACTGACCACTCGGCATGCTGTGTTCGAATCTTGTCAGATCCATAGCACTACTTTTAATATCCATAACACTACGTTCACTATGGATGATGGAAACATCTACGTGGTCCCTCCTGTGAGTACCTGATTCTAAAAAGAAAAAAGGAATTGGAGAAACAAATGCTAAACCAGATAGGTTAAAAAAAATAATAAGAAGAAGAATACAAATGCATACCTACATTTACACCCCAAATACAGATTACACTGTCACGTGGCAACATAGGTCTTTTTCTATATTCTAATTACAGCAGATGCTCTACAATACATGTTATCTAATTTCATTAAAATAGATATCTGATTATTATTCGATAAGCACAAAATTTTCAGAGTATGTGAACAAAAAATCTTCAAAAGTGTTCAGTTTCTTATGCCGGAAGATTTTCTACTCTAATAGCTTCTTTCCTTTGCTTTTTGGAATTCCCTTCCTGCTCCCTGTTTCTCCGACCAAACCAACGTGCAGAAATATAAAGGTAATGTGAACAAACATATTGCTGGTTAACTCTCCATCCAGGTTGCCCCGTATAAATCTGGCTCCTATCATCGTAGCCCAGGGGCGGGCAAACTCCAGCCCACGAAGGATTAGCGTCCGGCCTGCCACCCTGCTATGCTTTATTATTGCAATCCGGCCCGCGGACCTCCCAGTAAAACTCATATCATTTTGTGACATAGACGTAAAAGTAGGTTTCAATTAAGATTTACATTGGGATAAAAATGTATAAATATCAGCGAGCGATGATGCATGTATATTTAATTTTTCTTTAACTATTAATTTCAAATCCTTGGCCTGAGATGAAAAATAGAAAAAGAGAAAGAGAGAGGCAAAGAGGAAACGAGAGACGAGGAAAGGGCATAAAACAGAGAACCTATGTGAGGTGTGTCAAAACGAATGCTGGATCAACTTACTACTCCTTCCCCCCCCCCGTCATTATTTTTTATGATTTCAAAAATGGCTCTTCGTCGGTGCCTTTTATAACATTACATACAGAAGTCTCCTGAGAAAAAGTATCAGATTTGTAGAGTGTTCAATGCAATTTTTGTACAATTTATTCATGTAAACAAAATATAGTAATTCTGAGTCTCATCTGGCCCTCACTCTGAAATGGTTGCCAGCCCCTCCCGTAGCCCCTTATGCTTCAGTGCTTTGTTGGAGGTGAACAAAAGTGTAAAAAAAAAAAAAAATGAAATTTAACACATGAATTTCTGACTAGTTTTTATCCAAAATAACCCTGATTCAAAACTACGTTTTCAGAATCTCGAACAGTGATCATTTCATGCTAAACTTACATAGTAAACTGAACACCTCTTTAAAAATTAAACTGTAAGTTTTTAAAATAAAATGAAAAATTATTGTCTAAGAATTTAGTGTTTTATAATCGATATAATAACCGGAAGATTCTTTTCTTTCTTTTTTTCAAGAAAATTAAATATCAACATTTTTAGGGTCTGTTAACAGATATCTCAAGAAGATATCAGTATTAAACAAAAAGATTAAAGAAATTGATTTTTTTTTAATCATTGTATAATCAGAAAATTTGGTGTTTAAGTTATAGTAGTCTAAAAATTTAAAAAAATAAATAAATAAAGTAAGAAAATTGTAAGAGTTTAGGAGGGGACATGTACTATATGGATCTGCCCATTTTTTTTGCAAGAAAATTAAATATCAACATTTTTATAGTGTATTGAAGGATATCCCAGGAAAATATCAATCGGGGTGGGGGGGGGCATTTTATGTTAAACTTAGCAAACTAAAAATTGAAGAAGTTTATTTTAAAAAAAATCATTTTATATTCAGACAATTTGGTGCATAATTTATAGTAGTCAAAAGACTTTTCAAAAGAAAAAGAAATTAAATAAGAAAAATGTTAAGAAGGAGACACGTGTCATATGGATCCGTCCTAGTGTTCTTTTCTGCATGCCAAATTGTGCACCGTACAAAAGAATAATGGCTGTGCACAGTTGGTATGAACAGGTCCTCTAACAAATAAATTCTTCACAAGGGTTTCTTCATATGCCAGAATGTCTACTGAGGACAAGATAGCGGCCACTTTTCACTTTTTCCCAACCTCATTTTCTTAATTCTTGCTCATTCGTTCTCTCTCTCTCTCCTTTTTGAGTTCCATTTTTGTCGCCATTCCTCCTCCACCTCTCTTTTGTCACCAATGCCCTTCGGCTACATTGGCAGTCAGTTCATGTAGCAAATCTCTTCACAGTCATCACTCGCATCTGCTTCTGACAAATATGCACACACACACGCTAGCATCTTTTTTGTAAGCTACACACATTTGGGCAATTAAGCAGCTGTGTAAGTGCGTGCACACAGGCTAGCTGAGAGTTCATGACAAGTTTATTTGTGTGTAATCGTGTAGACTAAAGTATATGCACCATCAATCCTATATATATAAATTCCCGAAACAGTTTTTCATGGTAAACAACTGATGATCCCTTAAAATAGTGTTAGAAACTAACTAATATAATAACTGTAAAAAATAAATTGACTTACATGAGTGATTTTCCACTGGAAGACTTGAGACTATAAGGTTTTTTTTTTTTTTTATATAGTTTTAATGGTTGAGAAACTTCCGAGACTATATATGTATATATATATATATATATATATATAGGATTGATGTTCAACAACGCTTGCTTAGATAATGACTTGCTGCCTAAGTATACATATATATATATATATATATATATATATATATATATATATATATATATATATATATAAACAAAAAAAAAGGGGGGTGTCAAAGTCCCCCAAAGAGAATTCCTTCTGCCGCCACAAAGACAGTTTACGAATGTCGATAGACGGATTCCAAAATTTCCAAATGGTTTTTGGAATCTGCTCTATGCAAGATCTCAAAATATTCTATTTTATAGCTACTGGCACAGCATGGATTTTCAACTAAATGCTGGCCAATAGCGAAGTCCAGAGTCGCAGAGGAAGGGTGACACAAGGATCTTACCCTTCCCTGTCGAATTTTCGATGGAACGTGCTTGTCTATGCGGGTCTGCAAATGCAAGGAAGTACACCCTATATAACCAGCATCACACTGGTATTTAAATTGGTAAACAACAGAATTGGTATAGGGCACACTATACTTTCGAAAGGAAGGAAAAACAAGTCTTGTAGAATACACTAAACGTAAGTAAACAGAGTAGAAGCAATTAATAATGCTTCCAACAATCTGCTTACGCAGCTTTTTTACTATTTCCCCCTATCATAGGTAGTTTGAAATAAATGGGGCAAAATATTTGGTGGGATTTGAAGTCAACAACCTTTTTATTAATGTAGTCATTAATAAGGTCCCCATGGTAACCATTATTAATGAATATTTCCCTAATCCTATTCAGTTTCGAATCCAATCTACTAAGGGAACAGATCATTAGGGCTCTATGTACCAAAGTCTAAATGAAGCCTACCTATCTAGATTTCGGTACAAAAGAAGACCAGTTTACATATAGGTCACATGCAGTTAAGACATTGAATCTCTTTGAGGAACTTTGACACCCCCCTTTTATATATATATTCTTAGATGGCTTAGCCTGTTATTGCTTTATAAAGTTTGCTACTTGAAAGAATTTAAACCAACATTTTTAATAAAAGACTAAAACTTTTGCACCCATTCTTTCAACGTGGCCATACCTTTGAAGTCTCTTAATCTGCACACATCTCTTTTTACTGCTCAGATTTAATGAGGTAACCAGAACTAAGCTAGTCTTTAAGACTCACATTACACATCCATCGTATCATTCTCATATAATTTCTCTCCATGCAACGCATGTCCTCAACCATAACTGGCCAGGTTTCACCTCCCTACATCATCACACTGCGTACACATGCCTAAAAGACTCCTCTCTTGGCCAACAATGGAAACGCTCTGCTGGTTAGTAATGACAGAAGTTAATGCAACTATATTAATTTATATACACGCATCGAATCATATTTGGGTCCCAAGCTTTCTTTTATACACATTTTGTTAAAAATAACAGATAAACAAACCATTAATATCATTTACTTCTAACAACATTTTGGCTGTGTTTAGAAAGTTATGCATTAAAACGTAAAAATATTGTTAAAGCGATGTATTGCTGTGTAAAAAATAATGGTTACAATGTTAGCTGGAAATTTTTGCATGACCTACATTCAAAATTCAAAGTATATATAAAAGTTTCAAATATGTCAGTGCTCTAGTGTGACTTTCACTTTGATATATATATATATATATATATATACATATATATATATATATATATAGAGAGAGAGAGAGAGAACAGTTTTTTTATTATATCAATATATATATATACATAGATATGTTTGCATATTAGTATGTCTTTTTGTGCTGAATGCTTGTGTGTATATTTTTATCTTTATAAAGTTAGGTATGTTTATATATTTGTATGTACAAGATTCACTCCTAAACTAATTAACCGATCATTATGATCTTTGGAACACAGCTGCTAGGGATAAGGGGTTCAAATGTGGGCTATATTTAGTTTAATTTAGTTTATGTAAAGGGGGTAAAAAAAGTGGTGGAAACCCTTTATGAAAATTCAGATACCTCAGATTTTTGTGAAATTTAAACAGTAGTTATTACACATCTAAAAATAAGTATTCCCCAAATTTCAGTTTCTTTGGGGCATTTTAAAGTGTATTTAGAGAGCAAAATATTGGCTCTACCTCCCATCTAAAAATTCAAATATAACAAATTTGACTTGAATTTGATTCATAGTTATTGGACACAAATGAAACAAGATTCCCTAAATTTCAATTTGTTTTTAAGACAGCTTAAGGCTTAAATTTTAAACATTTTCTAGAATCCAAATCATATAATGGATTTACATCAAAATTAGAATAAGGCTTCTAGAGATAAGGTTTAGTATCATTATATCTTTATTTTAATCTTCATAAAACGACATAAATGTGGTTCAAAACTGTTCTGTTCAGGAAATTTATTATATTCTTCTAGTATATATGAAAATTGGTTAGCTTGTGGGCACTTACTAAGGATATTTTGTTATGTTGACATCTACATGCATGTATCTATATATATATATATTTGTGTTATAATGGGATAATTTCAGGAGGAAATCTGGGTATGAGAGCTCAATGTAGTAAACAGAGCAAGAATAACATGAAATATAATAACACAAAATCACATAATTGTCGATGCAATAATTTATTTCAACCGTGCGGTTTTTTCAAGCATCACTCAGACAATTACATTTTTGATACTGATAGAAAATTGAATTTCCCTACTACAATTCAAACACAACCAGAGAGAGTGGTGGTAGCAACCAATTTGATACATCTTTTATAGAGAGGTGGAAATTTAAAACTTATATTTAACTATGGCGGTCGAAGGGGAGGGATCTTTAAGTTAATCAACTAAAAACTGCCGTGTCAAAATTATGACACATACGACTTGACGATATCATACATATAGACAACTTTACTCAAGCGCATACACAAAACTAAATACGCACATATCAGTCTCAAAAATGTAATTGTCTGAGTGATGCTTGAAAAAAACGCACGGTTGAAATAAATTATTGCATCGACAATTATGTGATTTCGTGTTATTATATGTTATATATATATATATATATATATATATATATATATATATATATATGTGTGTGTACTAATGTGTCCCTGTGGATAGGTATGGGAGTCAAATTTATTATATTCTTCTAGTATATATGAAAATTGGTAAGTTTGTGGGCACTTTTAAGGATATTTTTGTATGTTGACATGTGCACGTATGTATGTGTATATATATATATATATATATATATATATATATATATATATATATATATATAGTCTAAAGAAGCTTTGAGTCATTTTAAACAAAATTAAATAAAAATGCAGTTTAAATTTCCACGGAAACTAACTAAATCCAAGATATTGCAGACTTAGCATTCGTTGGAAAATTCATAAATAAAAAAAGGGGATTCAAGTATCTAACAGTGAAACAAAAACAAGGGTCCTTAACTTAAGCATGAAATATTAAAACGGGGATCATCAGCTGTTTACCATGTAACTGTTTCGGATATATATATATATATAGATATATATATATATATATATATATATATATATATATATAAATATGTGTCTTTACTAATGTGTTCCTGTGGATAGGTATGGGAGTCAATAAATGTACACCTAAAACCTGGGTGAAAGAAGGTGGAGTTTGCTTCACAAGTAATTAACAACACTTCTATGATCGACAACTCTGTCCCGATCGTTTTAGGAATGGTTTATTACAGTTAAAATCTGTTAGTAGTATTCAAATCTGTGAGTTCGAAAACAATTGTTCAATGCAATAAAAAGATAATATATTTAAAAGGAAGAAAAATTAAAACAATCAAAGCCAGACATTTAATTTAAATTAATTCCAGTCAAGTGGCTACTCGCTTCTTGTGTTTTCAGAAAGTTTCTTTTCAAAATCATTCTCCTTGTTATTTACATCTTGTCAACTTAGCCTAAGGAGGCTCAGTCGCAATAAGACTATAGCTGTAACATGTATGCACATATGTAGCCAAAAATATTCGTCTAAATAAACATTTATACGAAATATATATAGATATATGTATATATTTATTTTTTGGAGTCAAAACGTCAGTGTTTAAGCTCAATGTATACTAACATATAATTCCAGAGCATTTATAAATAGAAAATAGAAAAACATTCCAATGATCATATCGTTATTATCCAGCAAAGATATTCATTTTAACAGCTGTTTCTTCAATTGGTGAAACAATCAAGGTTTCTTTTGGGATCAACCAAATCCTGAATCTTCTAGGACAGTGATTCATCAGAAAAATATCCCCCAAAAAACAAAACTTACTTTTGAAAAGATTATTTTAAATCGTTTTTTTTTCTCAAGCACACATGTATTCACCCTAAAGTTGACGCCATATTGATTTATATATATATATATATATATATATATATATATATATATATGTATGTATATGATTATACATATTTCCTACATATGTTAGCTGTGCTAATACATAGAATCTCTGCTCCAATGATTCCATAGTTATAATTTGTGCATACATACATATTAGATGCTGTCTTTATAAAATAGATTAATTTTGTATGAGGTAATATTTCACCTTTTTTTTTTACACCCATAGACTCATATGTATGACATGTCATTTTGTTGTCCTTGATCCTTTGTGTGTTTGCTATCTTCTCCTTATACTACTTGTTCAATTATATGGTTTCTTTCTACCTGAGCCATGCATTGTTGGGGTTTCACTTCACAATCTTCCTATACGCTTCTTTCTCTGGCATTCATTCTGCCCGTGTGTCCTTGTCATCACGCAAGTGACTATGGAGGCATTAGACCATAGCAGGAAATGAAATGTAAGAGAATCTCTGTCACAGATGTAGATCTGAAAACCCTGAGGCGGACACGGCACCAAGCAGCTTCCTCTTTTTGTCCTCATCTCCTTTTCACATTCCGCTTTTTCCTTCTATAATCAACCTCTTCGTGTCTTCATGGCCCTTATTTAAAAAGCAACTTTTTCATTGTTACTGAAGTGCACTTCACGAACAGAATAATGTTTATTAACTCGCAATCTTGTAATGCGTCATCTGATTGGCTCAGAATGAGGCACAAAAGCTTTTCAGTAGAAACTTTTTTTAAACTGTTTTTTTTTATTCCATTATGCAATAAAAAGAAAGTTATCTCGATCTATATAACGTTAAGCACGTTTATGTGTTTACATATTTGTATGTACAGGATTCACGCCTAAACTAATTAACCGATCATTATGAACTTTGGAACACAGCTGCAAGAAGTAAGGAGTCTAGGCGTGGGCTATATTTAGTTTAATTTAGTTTTATGAAAAGGGGGTAAAAAATGGCAGATACATTCGATATGGTTGATTGGTTCAAAAAGAAAATGGGGAAAAAGTGGTACTTTCAATTTTAGCCACAAACGTAAAATATTAAAAAAAACTTAAAATGTTTAATATTTTTAAAAAAATCTTTGCTGAAAGTGTCTATTAAATGAATGTTTAAGAATGTAAAAGATTGAATTTACACTTTGTAATTTTGCTCAAAATAATTTTCAAATTGTCAGTTATTGTAAGCACAATCAATCCATCAATCCCTCCATCTGTATACTATGGAAAGCTTCACTACATTCTTGAGAACAGAACTCCTGCCCAGTGTAATAACATGTGTGTTTGTGGCAGGTTATACTGATATACTTACTAAAGGCATCTTCAGGGCTGAATTTGTTTTTTGCAAGAAGGTGTCGCCGTCCTTCTACAGACAGCATCTGGTATTTAAAAATGGTCACCCATCTGGTACTGCCCAGGCTCGACGTTACTTACCTTTGGTGATCTAATGAGAACTGGTACGTCAACGTGATTATGTCATAAGCAAAATAAAGCTTCATGAATCTTGTTCTCCGTACAAGCATCGGATGAATTTAATTTTGAAAAAAAGAATCAACTATGTTGAGCATTCTAGACAAAAAATAACATCTACATAACAAACAATAATGATTGCAATAAGATTGTAGTGAATAATCATTAGTTACCATTGTTTTTGCAGATTGTTTCCCTTTTTTTAGAACTCTCTAGTTTTTGATGAAACTATAAATAGTTATTTATGTTTGTATCAGTTATTGTAAGTAGAATAAAGCTTTATAAGTTTTAGAACTCTAGTTTATAGATAACTATAAATTATTTATGTTTGTAAGCATTTAAGATTGGCAACTTTTCTCTTGGAATAAAGCCCTAAAATAGATACATTTATTTACTTTTTATTTTTTCAAATATAAGGTAGTTGTAAACGCAACCAAGATTATTCGAAAATATTCAAAATAGTTTGAATCATTGAAAGAGATACCGTATAAAGCCATGAAAAATTGAAAATACTTTTAGAAATCTATATATAGAAAAGTCAATGTTTGTGCATTATAGAAATCGATATGTTAATACTTACAACATTCAATTAAATTTCAATATGAATTAAATTTTTCACAGAATCTTAAGACCTCATTGAAATTTTCCTTTGATTCCTTTTGGGTAATTAGAGGCAATTATCGGTTAGGCCCATAAAATAACAGAAACACATTAATACGTAAATCAACGAAATTCATTTTTTTAAATAGATTTTCTTCGTTTCATAAAACAAAAATACAATTAAACAAAGAATATCTCAATGAAGAATGTTTTTTAAAAAAGGTTTAAACATTTAAATAATATTTTCATTGATATTTTTTGATTAAAAATAATTAAATAAAGACGAATAATCCAGTATTTGTTAAAGCCATTTGCTGTTTTACAGCTGTATGTGTAAGAAATGCAGTGCCTAGACTAAATTAACTTAATTTTATTATACGATTCGAGTTTGATTTAATTTTTGATGTAAAAAAAACAACAATTTTCAAATTTTGGGAAAACAAACAAGTATATTTTTTTAAAGATTTTCAAATTTTCGGTTTGACACCCCGGCACCACTAGGTAAGTATGGCTAGTAGCTAATAAAATCGGGTTAATTTTGAGTAAATTGTCTCCTAACAACAAGATCTTCTTCCAACTAACAGTCATCAGAAGAGTAATTTTAGAATTTAAGTTGAACTTAACGGCACTTCTACAGAATTTGAACCGAACTAAACCAACTTTTGCCGAAGCAGAGTTATGGAACCTACTGCATACAGAATCTATTGCCTCTCTCTCTCCTCCTCCTACTACCGTTTTTCTTCCCCCGGATTGTTCTTCCTTAAATTTATAAAATGTTGAGTTCTGTGAAATAAATCTCATTTTACCAAACGAATATGGTCAAACCTATCGACCAAAATATCTTGGTCCAATTTTGATGTGTTTGCGTCCTTATTTCTACTGGCCGGTTGCCTTGCTTATCTGCGTTTCCATAACTAATTTTTCCATTTTTTATATATATATATATGTGCATGATTCTTTTTCTGTGATAGAATTGATGGATTTGTAAATAATCTGGTGTTTAAAACTTGCCAAAGAAAGGTGCAAAGAATGGGAGGGATGAGGATGAGGAAGAGGAAGTTTGATAATAGAAGTAGTGAATCACTAGAAAGCCAAGTAACATAATTGCATCTCCATCTGTCTCTCTCGACCAGACGAGAAAAGTATTGATTGTTGTTGACATCTTTGTAGACAGACGTCATCTCTATACTGGCTTCAGTGTACAACATCTTGTGGTGACATCAGTTTTAAAATAAAAATGTTTAAAAATAAATGTTTAAAAAGGGGTGTGTGGAGGTAGAAAATGATGGGAAGGCAGGATAGAGAGTGTGGGGGAGGGATTACTGCATAACTTTATTTACTTAAAAAATAAAAACTCTTCTGTTTGTCTTCGTTTTTATTTTACAAGCAGATAGAAAGATAGTGATACACCCTGTATTAACCCATTAGCAGCCATGGTTCTCTTTTAGGACCAGAGAGATAATTAACCATATTTCAGCAACATCTGTATTTTCAGAGATATCTATAGTTAGTCATAAAGATTGGAGTGTCTTTCAAATATTACACCTACTGTTTGCTGTATATTGGCAACACTGATGTCTCAGTTTCCAGTATAATGTGAAAAGTGGAAGGATACAATCAGTTTAATTTATTATTACAATCAACAATTTGTTAAGTAGTCTTTATAATTAACCCACATTTATATATACATATATATATATATATATATAGGTTTGGCATGAAACACATGTGTATACGGGTTAATTTGAAAATATTATTTATAAATAATTATTCAAAGTTCTTGCTAGATTGATCACTTTAAGTAAGTTAACTATACAGTAGAGAGAGGCTAGCAACATCTCTTCTGTGCGAAAGAGGCTGTAAGAACGAGAAGAGATCATTACCCACTAGATTGCGGAGTCGATTTTGTACTCTGTCAAGACAGGAAAGGGTGCTCCGAGCAGCATCTCCTCAGTTATGACAGCAGTACTCCATCTTTGGACGTATCTGGCTCCTATACAAGTAGAGAATTGCGTTGGAGGTGAGGTACTTTCTAGAGCGGTGGAATGATCCAACAATTTTTCCAGCAAGCTTAGCAACAGATTTGATGTAAGTCTTGCATTTTAGCTCTGGAGTCAAAGTCAGTCCTAGAAGCTTATCCAGCTTACATATAGTATAAATGAATGCTCTAACTATCCTATAAAGTCAAGTAAATCTTTGAAAGTAATTTTACTCAAATATACGTGTATATATATATATATATATATATATATATATATATATGTGTGTGTGTGTATATTTACAAAAGATGTTTGGTAATAAATTAAAGAAAAACGTTGGGTTCTAATGGGTTGTCTGACGACTTGCATGTCATTGTATGTATGTTTCTCACCTACGTGACTTACACATTTTTTTATTTACTGTTAATCAATTCTTTATTGACATCAAAAATGCAATAATGCAAAGTACTAAAAATAGCATTTTAAAAATCCTATTTAAAAAAAATCATTTAATTACTGAATTAAATCTGGCACAATGCATTTTGGCTTCTTCATAAACAGGTCAGCCATTTTAATATTTTGTTAATAGTTAAAAAAAAAAATAATGACACTGTGTGACCCTTCTAAATTTGAAAGGAATTGGGAAGCATTTAAACTGTCGAATAAAAAGTCAGTTTTGGCTATAAATTCTAGCAAATCCTCATCTATTAAAAGATTGAAAGTTTTAGAAGTTATCCACATCCAATGATTTTGTAGGGATTAAAACAACATTAGTTTAAGAAAATAAGTTACAATTTTATGACTAAACGATACTGTAATCTTCTTATTTTTCTTTTGCATAAGTTTGTGAGCTACGGTGAGATCCTCAACAAGGGATTTTTGTCTCCACTTGGCACAATCACCAGCTTGGTTCAGGTGCACGCCGGTTTTACACGTATCATTGTGCAGGGTTCATCATCATCCTTCTTCTCGGTCGTTTCCCGACAACTTCTAATTTAGAAGCGACTTTTGCGACAGTGTCGTCATCGGTCCTCAGCCAAACCATCTGAGCCGCCATTCCCTCATTTTGTCCTCGATCAGAGCAATGCCGTAGCGCCTTCAGATGTTGTCATTACAGATGTGGTCGAGCAGGTTAATTCCCAAGATATTGTTTCCATAACGTAAAATCTTTGCTCCGCCTTCCTCATTGTCGAAAAGGTTTAGAGTTTTTCGAGTCGCGACTAGAGACGACATTGTCGAGTGAAGCCCCTTTTTCCTTTCTTGACAAGAGCAGCAAGGAAGGATATTCCTTTTCTTAAGCTGAGTTGTTAACACTGTGGGTCTCCAGACGCGCGGTCCTAAGAGACATTTTATCTTTCGATTGAAAAACAAGCCGGACAGCGGTCAAAGGGAGATCACTCGGTTGGAACGAATTATTCGATTTTTCGATTAGACGGCTTTTCAGCGGGGCTTCCAAGTAATCAAGACAGCAAAACCCTTTGTAAAAGAAAAGAAAAACCCAAGAACGACTCTTCTTTTAAAAGAAAAAGAAAGTACATGAATTTTCGAAGAGAAGATTGAGACACGAACAATCCATATTCATTCTTCTTCCACAGGCGAAATAAAGAGGAAATAAAATTAATAATTTCAGTATTCCATCGTGTTTTGAATTTCTTCTATCTTGGCTCCCTGAGTGACCGAGCATTGCAACATATACACATTGTCGGCAAGCACTGTACAAAGCGACTGATCAGTAGATCTTCGACTTTAGATGGTTACTGATCTTGTCATCACAGAAGATGCTGGTGGTGATGCGCCATTTAAACCATGTCGCACTGATACTTACAGTGACTTCACCAAAGATGTTGCCGTCATCACTTAGCATCAAGACTAGATACTTGAACGGGTGAATTTGTGGGAGATCTTGTCTATTGACTTAGATAGTCTGCATTCATCTTTATCGCTGGTTAAATACTCTGTCTTCTTGATGTTTAAATGGAGACCAAACTGTGCCAGCCTAAACGATTCCGTAATTATTACATTTAACTTTAAAAATTATATTTCAAAAAAATTAATACTTTGGTAAAAACAAAACAAACGGTATAATAAAAAAACAAGGGTGAAGCAAAACTGAACGAAAAAGGATTCCCGGGCAACTCCAGGTCAGTACAATAGATACTGGCGAGAGAGAAAAATATTAATTTTTTGTTTAACGATAAAATTAGAAATTTAAAAAGATTTATGGAAATTTCGTTTGACTTTACCTTATCAACTGTTATGAGAAAAATATTAATTTTTTGCTTAACGATAAAATTAGAAATTTAAAAAGATTTATGGAAATTTCGTTTGACTTTACCTTATCAACTGTTATGAGAAAAATGTTAATTTTTTGCTTAACGATAAAATTAGAAATTTAAAAAGATTTATGGAAATTTCGTTTGACTTTACCTTATCAACTGTTATGAGAAAAATATTAACTTTTTGCTTAACGATAAAATTAGAAATTTAAAAAGATTTATGGAAATTTCGTTTGACTTTACCTTATCAACTGTTATGAGAAAAATATTAATTTTTTGCTTAACGATAAAATTAGAAATTTAAAAAGATTTATGGAAATTTCGTTTGACTTTACCTTATCAACTGTTATGAGAAAAATGTTAATTTTTTGCTTAACGATAAAATTAGAAATTTAAAAAGATTTATGGAAATTTCGTTTGACTTTACCTTATCAACTGTTATGAGAAAAATATTAACTTTTTGCTTAACGATAAAATTAGAAATTTAAAAAGATTTATGGAAATTTCGTTTGACTTTACCTTATCAACTGTTATGAGAAAAATATTAATTTTTTGCTTAACGATAAAATTAGAAATTTAAAAAGATTTATGGAAATTTCGTTTGACTTTACCTTATCAACTGTTATGAGAAAAATATTAATTTTTTGTTTAACGATGAAATTAGAAATTTAAAAAGATTTACAGAAATTTCGTTTGACTTTACCTTATCAACTGTTATGAGAAAAATATTAATTTTTTGCTTAACGATAAAATTAGAAATTTAAAAAGATTTATGGAAATTTCGTTTGACTTTACCTTATCAACTGTTATGAGAAAAATATTAATTTTTTGCTTAACGATAAAATTAGAAATTTAAAAAGATTTATGGAAATTTCGTTTGACTTTACCTTATCAACTGTTATGAGAAAAGTATTAATTTTTTGCTTAACGATAAAATTAGAAATTTAAAAAGATTTATGGAAATTTCGTTTGACATTACCTTATCAACTGTTATGAGAAAAATATTAATTTTTTGCTTAACGATAAAATTAGAAATTTAAAAAGATTTATGGAAATTTCGTTTGACTTTACCTTATCAACTGTTATGAGAAAAATATTAATTTTTTGCTTAACGATAAAATTAGAAATTTAAAAAGATTTATGGAAATTTCGTTTGACTTTACCTTATCAACTGTTATGAGAAAAGTATTAATTTTTTGCTTAACGATAAAATTAGAAATTTAAAAAGATTTATGGAAATTTCGTTTGACTTTACCTTATCAACTGTTATGAGAAAAATATTAATTTTTTGCTTAACGATAAAATTAGAAATTTAAAAAGATTTATGGAAATTTCGTTTGACATTACCGTATCAACTGTTATGAGAAAAATATTAATTTTTTGCTTAACGATAAAATTAGAAATTTAAAAAGATTTATGGAAATTTCGTTTGACTTTACCTTATCAACTGTTATGAGAAAAATATTAATTTTTTGCTTAACGATAAAATTAGAAATTTAAAAAGATTTATGGAAATTTCGTTTGACTTTACCTTATCAACTGTTATGAGAAAAATATTAATTTTTTGCTTAACGATAAAATTAGAAATTTAAAAAGATTTACAGAAATTTCGTTTGACTTTACCTTATCAACTGTTATGAGAAAAATATTAATTTTTTGCTTAACGATAAAATTAGAAATTTAAAAAGATTTACAGAAATTTCGTTTGACTTTACCTTATCAACTGTTATGAGAAAAGTATTAATTTTTCGTAAGTAGAATGTATATGTATATATACTTTAATATATGCATATATTAAGGTCTGTATATATGTATATCTATAATGTTATCTTGTCGGTTTTCCCAAGTCAAACCCAAATAACCGCTAGGCTAACAAATCAAACTTTCTTTCTGCCTAGCCAGTATTCATTTGTTATTGGCAATATATAAATACTGTACTTAGCCATAATTTATTTAAAACATAACTTAGTCCGATCCAGACAAGCTATATTAGGAAACATGTTTCTCTAATCACAGAAAAATCGAATTAAACAAGGGGAATAACTCATATTTTTAACCGAAGAAATTAAAAAGAGTTGTCTTTCTTACAACTAAAATTTTATTTATTTTTCTGTATAAGTTTTAAAAATGGGCAAACAATTAAAAATTAATAACTGAAATGACTTCACTGCTTCCTGGGCAACGCCAGTCTAGTACAATTAGTACATGCATATATATATATAAGTTTAAATGATATTTGGGATGTAAGCTATCTTTTTTGCATATTTTGTTTTAAATGAGAAGAATTGCCGAGTGTCGACTCACAAGTCCTTTTTAGTCACATAGTAGGCATCATCAAGGAAGGATGTCATTTTTCTCAATAATACATCGTGTTGACTATATTTTCTTATGTTCAGCTTCCAAACACAACCAGAATTTCGTGGCTATGTTGGAAAGATATACTTCTATGGGTAGGCTTTTTTACCTTAATCATTAAGGTGTTATAAATTTTAAGTCAGTTTTTACTGGTGCATTTAACAACAATACTTGTGTTATTCATGAGAATGTTCCTAATTGTGATGGAGTTAGGGTTTTATGCAGGTTTAAAAATGTACTATTTTCAGCTTAATGGTTAGCAAGTTGGAGAGACATGGTAGTGGTAGTGTGACCAATGTAGCTATTAACCGATTAATAGGTGCATAAATGTAATGTCTCATTAGATGTACAAAGTGATTGTTTATCCAGAATGTGGACTTAGCAAGATGAGTTCAAATCCTATCCGAGTCTGATGCCCTTCAGAAGAATGCTTTCTCTATTCAGTTATGGGTAAAAGCTCTCTTCTGCTTTTTTTTTCTTTTAGACATCACAGATCATCCTATATTTTTGTCCATCTTTTTATTCTACAATTCTTTTAACAACTGTATTTTATTTCCAACACTTGTTAAAACAACTGTACTTATTTAAACTATTATTTTTTATTACTAATTTATATGCGCTCCTGTAACGGTTTTGGTACAGTATCTGGGTATGTTAATTGCCATCTTTATCTAGCTTCTACCGCTGTTTACTAGTACAAAAAAAAAATTTGTAAAATTTTGTGGAAAATAATGCACTACTTTGTATTTGCATGAGAGAGTAAGTAACTACGATGAATTTATTTACGTATTGTTTTTATTGGCAAAAACATTAGAAATGATTGTTTTTAAGTAGAATATAATTCACTTTGAACTAATACCGAATGCACTTTGTTTAGTTTTTTTTATTGGATTAGCAACAATAGAATGTCACTTAGTTTTAAAAAAATATTAATGTAATGCTTTTTATGTTATTTTATGTGATTTTCTTTAAATATATGACATATGTATCCAGTTAAAAAAAAAGTCCTTTAGACTTACGTTAAATTCAAACTCGTGTTTTGACATCATAAAAACTACTACCTTAGTAATGTGTACTCTACCTATTCCTATTTTTTGACAATCAATCACATGTTACTATTTGAGTACAAACAGACAAACCCCCCAAACACTAACTTTTTTAATAGTATATAGATGATTCCTAATAGAAAGGTGCTGCTCTTCTCTTCTCTACATCCACTTTCTCACAGAAGTGGTTTTGCTAGTCTTTCTCTGCTCTATCGTTATTTTCATGTTAGGTGCTCAACTTAGCTCCAATCTATGGTTCTTCCCTGTAAAAAATTCACAACTAATACTTGTCTAGCTACAACCACTGTAAATAATTTCTCTTTGTCTTTCTGTGTACCTTAACCAAAACGAAGCTTCATTGAATAGAGTTTCTTTCCTAGAACTACCCGTCTTTGGAACTCAATACCGCAGGGCTGCTTCCCAGCTGAATACAACTCACTCACTTTTCAAGTTTTCAAGTCCGATGTAAACAAATTCTTGTTGAGCTATCCTCTTAAATAATCAAATTCTGACCAATTTAAACCATCAGACATCACAGTGTTGTCTCACCGCCCACCTGACAAATTCATTAACCCTTATCCTCGAGTAGTCTCTGGACCTTGATAAGTTGTGACTCCTTAGTAAACCAAAAAAATGACCTTAAAATGAATCTTGTTGAGTTACCCTTTAGTTCCCATTATTCCCAGGTTTACTCTGATTTAGAAGAATGGGTTAAATACAAACTTTTCCCGTGCATGACACTAAACTATCTTGGCTACCCTTGGACAAGATGTTCATCTCTTCACCACACCAAAATCAATCATTCCTAGCCCGTTCTATCCAACTTTGTCAACTACTCAAGCTACCCCCCCCCCCCAAACTGTCCTAGGTATGACACAAAACTGCAACAAGTGATGAGTGTCCTAATTCTTAAACTTTCTGGTTGTGTGGAGTCAGTCTTTAGTTACTCTTACTCCCAGGTCTACTCACACCCGGAGTGGTAGTACCTGTCAGGACCCCAACTATGGGTCAAACAGAAACTATAATTATGTTTACAAAATATATACGCCTACAAAACCCAGATTAATCTACAAACCAATCGTATACAAAACATATGTCCCACGGTTTGGGCAGAAAATGACCCAATGATGGCTGACATACCATAAAACCCAACAATCAATTAATACAAACACAAAACAACTGAACAAAACTTTCTGAGTTCAGAATTTAAACTGACTTGAAATATGTGTTCAACTACTTTTGTTAATAACTTTTGCCATGCACTTTTTTCTAAAAAAAAATGTTTTATTTATAAAAAATAATTTTTTTTAATTTTTTGGAGTTTTTTCTTTGTTTGTTTTTGTTTGTTTTTTCGATAAAATCCAGTTGTTATCAAGCATGTAATCTTGACAGCTACAAAACCACCGAAATATACCAAGCATTCCCAACTGAATGTCTTACATTGGCACCTGCTTTGTATAAAACTGCATTGCATAAAATGCGAACAACTACAACTACATTTTCTATAAAGTGGATGTTAAAATATAAGGCCTATTTTTTAGAATTTCGTTTTTCTTTCTGTTTTCACTTGTTATCCTCAAGCTGAATCTGAAAAAAAATGAGTGCTTATCTTAAATGTCAAGTGTTTCTGGGCAGTTCAGGATAATCGTGTTCATTTATTGTTAACTCGTCTAATAAATATTGGGGTTTCTGCAGACTTCATACTGCTGGCGTTTTGTTTTGTTTTTTCTTATTCAAAAATTATGAAGCGTTTTCTTCTCTCCTTTTTTTTGGCTTAATTATGTTGTTGTTTTTTTTGTATAGAAATATTTGTCATGAGTTCCTCTCGGATGTCTGCAACTGATTTTTTCATTTTTTTTTCTTATTTTTAATATTTATCTTTTGGGGAAAAATAGTTTTCACAGGCATACAGACCAGAAAATCTCAACGTGAGGTATAAATACATCTTTTTTTCATGAAAGATAATAGATTTGCCTGGTATATGTATTATCATCCGTCTTGTGCATTGCAATCATCTCCAATCAATTCTCTTTTCTCTTTGAAACTTTTCTCGCAGAGATGAAAGAAAGGGAAAGGAAAGAAAGGGAAACGAATGAAATGGAGAAGAAGATTGAAAAGGAAAAATGGAAGTCAACTTTAAAAAAAATAATCTTAATAATTGGAGAGAAAAATGTTAGAATATAAAAATGTAAGAGTCAAATTGGAATGAAAGATTACAGAGAAGGGAGAAGAATCGATAGTTTTAAAAAAAGATTGAGATAATGAGAAGAAAGCAGGAATAATGTTTTTTAGAAATTGTAAGAAAATAAAGGTGAAAAAATATATAGTTTAAAGAAAAGAGTAAGAAAATAAAGGTGAAAAAATATATAGTTTAAAGAAAAGAGTAAGAAAATTAAATAAGGAAAAGATAAAAAAATTAAATAGAAATCATGTGAATCGATTGGAGTGCAATTTTTAGAATGAGGAAGAGTATTTAGGTTTGAATAACAAATATGATGAAAGAGTAAGTGAATTTGAGTATTTTTGAGAAAATGTGAGAATTGATAAGAAAGATAGAGAAGAGAAGGAGAGAGGCGAAAGTAAAGAGAAGAGAAGGAGAGAGACGAAAGTAAAGAGAATATAAGGAGAAAAGAAAGTAAAGAGAAGATAAGGAAAGAGAAAAGTGAAGAGAAGGAAAGAGGAAAGTAAAGAGAATAAGAGAGATGAGAAAATGAAGTAGAAAAATAAGATTGAGAAAATGAAAATGAAACTAAAAAATATGACACTAAGTGGAAAGAAGGATTTAGCAGGGCGTCGCATTTGAGGAGTAAGAAGTTTTGTTTTTTTTAGAAATAATTCGGGTTCTGGTGGAACAGGTCTGGTGGTTTAAAACTCGAAATCTCCAGTGTAACCAGTTCGTCACTGATGACCGGCCTCAGAGTATTTATAAGATGTATTTTACGATTGAGAGTATAAAAATGTAAGGATAAAGAGAACGAAATTGGAATGAAAGAAGTAAAATATGAAAACACGAGAGGGAAACGAGTCAGAAAGATTCAGATTTATAACAAGAAAGGAAACAGAAAATGGGAAGGATATTTATAAAGCATTAAACAATATCATAAAAGCAAATTGGACAGAAGATAAACATAAAATTAAAAAATAGGATGTAAAAGATGAAATAAGGTAGAAAGAACGAAAAAAATATGGGAAGTAAAGAAAAAAATCTATGAATGAAACTGGCAATAAAGTTGTAGAGTAAAGAAGATAATTCAATTGTGTTTTGGAATTTTTGAGACGTAGATTTATAATTTGTATAATTTTGATTATTTGGATATAGCTTGATTGTTATGTTCATAACGTTTTGGTCGATGTAACCTCCAACCTTTTTCAGGTGCATCTTTTCAAACTTAGAAACCTTCTAGCTGAACTTGGGAATATTTATGTTGCACTCGGAAACCTGTACAGAATTTTGAACTGAACACTTTATTTAATCCACAGGAGTAGATTGTTCTCATTCCATCAGCCATCACAAGAGAATTCAAGTTGAAATAAAAGCATAAGAGAAAGGGTAGATTTTAGAGTTTTTTTGAGAAAAGATGAGAATTTATGAGAAAAAATAATAACGAAAAGAGAAAAGAAGGAGATTTTAAAAGTGTTAAAATTTAAAAAATAGAGTTTTTTTTTTTAATGGAAATTGCTCCAAACAAGACATGAAACCACTTGATGTAACGAGCTAACAAGAACGAAAGATGATTATCGCAAAGACAGGAGATGCCTATTGGCCTTAGTTTTGAAAAGAGCAAAGCTATAGGTAGGAAGAAAACAGGAAGAGAGTTCCACAAGCCTGTAGTTCTTGGAAAGAAGCTACTGGAATAGGAAGCTGTATTACAATGAGGTATCAAAACAACGAATTGATGAAGACCACTAGACCAACTTGTCAAACGAGCTGGAATAAAGGAAGCAGGGTATAGATCACACAATTCCGAAGAACACATTTCATAATAGTACTTATAGAAAAGCCTGAAACTAGCAACATTACGTCTGTGAAAGAGAGGATTCAGAGAAGAAAAAAGGGGGTGGCCAATCAAATTAGAGACACGTTTCTGCACCTTATCAAGAATCCTCAAATAGGACAGAGATACACCAGCCCAAATAACAGTACTCCATACATGGTCTGATAGTCGATTTGCAGAGATAGAGAAAAGCCTCAGGTGTGAGAAAGTGTTTGGAGAGATAGAGAAAAGCCTCAGGTGTGAGAAAGTGTTTGGAGAGATAGAGAAAAGCGTCAGGTGTGAGAAAGTGTTTGGAGAGATAAAGAAAAGAGAACCGAATTTACAAGAAGCTGAAAGAGCAATGGATCTAATATATGAACCCCAAGAAAGATTTGCTGAGAATAAAAGACCAAGAAGCTTCAGAGTCGATTTCTCCTTGAGAGCAGAGGCATCCATGAGAATCTCAGGAAGAAAAGGGACACGCCTACGATTGAGTCTTAACAGGATTAAACGAAACAAGCTATTGTGTACCCCAATCCACAACTGAACCCAGATCAACTGCTAGATCAGCTGTATATTTTAATTGATCCGAGGGAGATGGTGAGAAGCACCACCAGAATAGAAAGTGGTATCATCAGCGTAAAAAAAAAATCTAGTTGAAAAAAGTAAAAGAAAAATGGAGTTAAATCTCCATTGAATTGTTTTTCTAAAAATGTAAATATTTTCTTACAGAAAATTAATTAAACAAAACAAAAATGAAAGTAGAAAGACTCCCAGACAACGCCGAGTAGGTCAGCTAGTATATATTTCTCTTTATATAAAGTTGCGCATGTTTATATATTTGTATGTACAGGATTCGATCCTAAACTAATTAACTGACCATTATGACTTTTGAAACACAGCTGCTAGGCATAAGGGGTCGTAATGTGAGCAAAGCAGACAAAGAAGGGGTGGAAGCCCTTGGTGAAAATCCAGGTACCTCCGATTTTTGTGAAATTTTAACAATATCTCAAACAAACTGAAATTTGAGGAATATTTATTAATTGATGTCTAATACCTCAATTGATAAATATTCCTCAAATTTATGTTTGTTTGGGGTATTTAAAGGATTTTTAAGGGGCATAATATGAGCACAACCTCCCATTTGAAAATTCAAATATTTCAGATTTACATTGAATTTTATCCATATTCATTAGACACGAATTACACAAGATTTGCTCAATTTCAATTTCTTCTTAAGCTTAAGCCTTAAACGTTAGACATTTTCTAGAATCAAAATCATGTAATCAAAATTAGAATACGGATTCTAGACATAAGGTTTTGTAGCATTATATCTTGATATTCATTTTTGTAAAGGGACATACAAGTGGTGCAAAACTGTTCTGTTGGGAAAATTAATTTTATCTGTCCTTAAACGGCTATTCTTCTAGTATATATATATATATATATATATATATATATATATATATATATATCATACAAGTTTTGATGAAAAAATGAGTCTGAAAGAAGAAGAATTCTGTGTTTTTTTTGCTTGTTTTTATTTAGTTTTTGTCTGCTTCTCTCGGCCGTGTCATAAAAATGTTATTTATGAGCTGATGTACAAGGTGTACAGGTGAACTCCATCCCTGCCCAGCATCTTCACTGCCAACTGATAAGTAGGTGCATGTCTGGTGATAGGAGGAGGAGGAGGAGGAGGAATAGAAAGAAAACATACTGATGTATTTTTCTTTTTTACTTTGTCGATTAGGGAGCACTTAGCAATCTAAGGGAGGTAATAACTCCTTCACTATCACAAGATTATTTTCCTCCGACTCGTCCAGTGTTGCGTCTTGTCCGATTCTTCATCATATTTTACCCATCCATCAAGTCTATTCACTAAATTTTCAGACCATGAATCAGTGCCAAAAAACGAAAATACCCCAAAGATAGATACGCGTATAAAAAAGTTTTTTTTCAAAGTTTGGGAAAAGATACGAGAGCAGGTGGCGGCAAGGGTGCGCTCGGTTCTGTACACATGAACGCAATGGATGCGTCTTTTTTCTTTCTTTTAGTTTTTTCTCTTTTTATTTCTACAATTGGCATGGATGGATTATGAATTGAGTGATTTGTAGGATTTTCAGTTTGGATCGATGTATTCTGCTCATAAACTAACAACCTATCTCAACTCTCCTTTATTTTTATGTTTCTTTTTTTAGCTTTTGTTTTAATCTATCTTTTTATTTTTTATTATTCACAGTGTCTTACCATTCCTGTTTGCTTCTTATAGTATCAACATGTATTGTCAGTTAGTCACTGTTTTCTACTTGGTCATATGAAAAGAATTAGGAATAGGTTATTCTATATTAGGTCGATTTTGGAATCGCGTGCTTGGATAAGTTGACATATGATATATTAAACGGTCACACTATCATGTCTATAGTGTTCACTTATGTTCTATTGTAGTGGGTGTGTAAAACAAATAAAATTTGTATCGTAAATTTCCACATAAAGTAAAAAATTGGGTAGAGTAGAATTTTACAATTTGTATTTGTCCCAACAGTGACGTCACATGGACAGGAAGCCACCAGTCTTATGTGGTGAATAAGCAGGGAAGAACTCTCTCTTTTTCAATTGAACCAACACAGAAAGAGGGCAGTGGGTTTGGATTGCAGCTGCCTTCCCCCTATTGGGGAGGTGGTTGGGGGTTTTATGTGTATGCATGTAAGCTATGAACAAAGAATAAAATCCTAAAGAGATTTATAAAACCCAATTGCATTTGTTGATGTTTCTTTATTAATAATGTTTGTGAAAGCTGTTATTGAGAAGAAGATAACGACAGGGAGTAGACAAGATGAAAACATTGACTGTCACATCAACATAGCCATGGGATCAGCTGATTCTGTTAATGAAGAGAATGCACCATGGGGAATGGGGAATGAATTACACCCCAGTTAAACTGACACTAATATGCTTAAGAAAGATATAAACTCAAAATCCCCTCCATCCCATCTTTCAGTAATTTTTTTTTCTTTAATTCACCCTACACAAGGAACATTGCCACTAAGATGTAAGGGCTACTGTGATTAGGGGCCACATTCAAAGATTCTAACTGGGGAGTTGGGCAGAAAGGTGTGTGTTTATATTACATTTAAATTTCTGCATGTTGGCACAATCAGGAAAACAGGTATCAGGAAGAGAATTCCAAAGACAAGCATTCCGAAGGAAGAAACTATTGGAGTATAAAATATTCTGTCATCTGGGGATCTCTACAGTAAGGGGGGATGCTAGTCGTGTTCGTCAGGGGGATTTACGTTAAGGTGATACAAGTGAAGTAAGTTTGTGGGAGCACATTTCATGGATGTACTTGTAAAACAAGACATTGCGGTGATGGGACAGTGGCTGTAGCTTGGTAGACAGTGCAGAAATTATTAGATTAGAGATATTTTTGTACCTTGTCTAAGAGGGAGAGACGAGTGGTTGGTACACCAGCCCAGATGTGGTAACAGTACTTTATGTATGGGTGAATTGTCGTTTTATACAGATTTAGAATACTGGTAGGTGTGAGAAGTTTACTATCCCAGTAGAGAGAGAGCCCACCTTCTTTGCAGAAGACTTGGCAGTATCTTCTATGTATTTATTCCAATTCATGTTGCTGGTGAATGTCATACCAAGGAGTTTGAACGTTGGACTCTCTGGAAGAGTACTATCAGCTATGGCAATCGATGGTTAGAAAATTTTTTTATAATTGTTCAAGGAAAGGAGCTTTGTCTTGGTAGCATTAAATGTAACCATCCATTTATGGTCCAATTCTACTACAGACTGGAGGTCATTTTCTTAGGAATAGATAATGACTTGTGTTCAACTAACCATATATACTTATTCATTGAGAATAGGTTTTGTGTTTCAGCAAAACTGGTTGATATGCCATAAAGCAGACTAACCTAACAAAACCTCTGATTTAATCTTGTCGTTTTGAAATTCTTCTAGCCACTAGACTGAAGCGATACTAGGTTAGGATAATTGCGGTCTGAGATTTTGCAAGCGTAGCCATTGTCTCTCAAGACAAAATGAGACCTCACTCTCTCTTTTATTTACAAGACTTTTGGTCAGGTTGCGTGTTCTTTGGTATTGGTAGAGGCGGCCTCTGCTCTCGGAGTGCTTTCATTATTATCATTTACAATTTTTTTAAATAAGAACCTGCCAAACATTACTCTACGATGTTTGCTTGAAAGAATTCAATGGATATCATAGAAAATATTTTTTAAATAACTAAAACTCTGACTTCAATTTTCTTGGGTTTTTTCCCGTTTTTTTTTTTTTATTAAAGATTTTAAATGTCGAAGATATTTTTTTCATAAAATATGAAGAAGCCTTTAAATGACAAAAATGCTGAATTTTTTCTCCCCAATTTCCATAGTTTCCCCCGCTCTTCTCAACTCCTTTCCTCCATCGCCACTACTGCAGACTCTCTTATACGATTCGATTTCACTCGCTCCCCCTCGTTCAAAAACTTATTTCCTCTCTGTTGTTGGAAGTTAAAACGAAGTTGTCTCCTTCTTGTATTATTTTTATTTATTTTTTTGCCTAATTGCAAAATTCTAAAGAGAAGAAGAATATAAAAAAGTCCAAAAAGTAGAAGACACCTAAAGAAAGACGTAAAAAGGAATTGTGTAAGAAAAGACCCTTTCTACCTATGATGTTATGACAAGCTATCAGCTTGAAACTGCGGAGGTAAATACAGGCTGTCATAATATCGCATCTCACTTTTCAATATCAACTTCATTTCTATCTTAATATCTTAAGAAAAGATAAACTACTTAATGGTTGCCAGTTGCTAAAGCTGTCACTGCACATACGTACAATGGCAGAAAAAAGTATTGAAACACTTGTAAAATCTTAGTCTAATATACTTTCAATATAATAACTAGAAGACACCCCTGGCATTGTGTGTGAATGAATGAGAAGCACTGAACCCCATATTACTATTTTTATTCTTTTTTTAAATTTTATATTTAGTTAGCAAGTTATCTATATAATAAAGTAAAGTCGAGTTTCTCTCTCATCGGACATCAGTTTAGAACCTAAAGCTTCATATTCTAATATTTTCTGCCAGCCACTTAGGCCAATCCATTGTGCATGTTTTCAGAAAATATGCGTTTATTGCATTTTCTTTCAAAATTTCTTACATTTTCTCCTTATAAGCTGTTTCTTCCAACTAAGACTTCAAAGAAGGGATCCCAAAATAATAGTTTTACACATTGGGTGTTCAGATAGATCTAGCTACATCCCTTGAATCCGATTTATCTACCTTTGGTGACTCTCCAATTTAATAGTCCAAGTAGACTAAAAATTGAACGAACACGTAGTGATTTGGGTATTTTTATAGAATCTCTCTCGGCACCAAACCATTATTTTTCCTGCATATTTTGGACTATTTAAAACGAATGTTATTTAAATCCATTGCAAATTGTAAGTTTTTAAATTACAACATTTACTTCTCTTTTTCTGCCTATTTACTTGTTTAAAACCACCAAAAAACGGGAGTGATTCTATGAAATTATCGTGATTTCCATGGTGAAACATGTTAACAATCAGATTTGTTTTGCTAATGTATTTTCAATACATTTTCAAAAAAAATTTTCAGTACATTCATTTTGCATGAATCAGATGATTCTATTGCTGGCATTGGTTTCCTCTATATATTTCTAGTTATAATTCTTTCTAGAAAGACATTGGGTACTTACTGGAGTGACCACGTGAGGGTTGCTAACATCATAAGTGGAAGTATTTCTGTGGCACGAACTGGATTCGAACTTGGTATATCTAGATTGTTAGTCCGTGTCGTTAACCACTTCGTCACTATCACCTCCCAATTTTACGTTAATTTAAGTTTTCTTTCACCATTTATTACATTTCTAGAAAATAACATATTCGTTTACAACTGTTGATGGTAAACTCTTATATAAGGGATGTGAGTTCTCTGCTTTCTCTTAATCCAGACAAAGCAGATTTCCGCTTCAATCGCTAGAGCCTCCCATAGATGTGAATTTTGAGCTTTTTGGTCGAAATCCACTATTTTTTATTTAAGAAACACTTGCTTTCTGCCAAATTGCTAGAGCCTTACCTCCTTATTTTTTCATCGCTATTTGGCTATATTTTATTTATTTCTTCCTCTCTCTCGCTTTATCTTTCTTTCTTCCTGTTTTTCTCTCTTCCTGTCTTGTCTTGCCATGCATTTATTTTCTCTCTTATGACAGTTCTCTCCGAAAACTGAAAATGTTAATTTGCAGTAAAGGCTAAGACTTCAAATGTTTCATGATGTGTATAGGGTTTCATCAAAGAACGACTTGCTGTCTCCTTCACCCCACATGTGCATTCAGTGTCTTTCTTTTAATTTTGATTTTCTTGGTTGAAATTGATTAGAGTTGTTTTGTTTAGGAAGAAAGGTTTGTTTGTTTTTTTTTGCTCTGCCTTATCCTTACTCACACACATAGGAGGGGGACGTGGTTCTCCACGTTATGAAATTCATCTGGATTTCAGCTTTTTTACCATTGGCTACTCACATTTCTGTGATACGGATTGTGATAAAGATGGGAAATATGTACCCATAGTCATCAAATATTTTCCCCATAGTAGTACACCTAGTTTACTTTAAATTTATGCAGGAAATATATTTTTTATAACATTTATAAATACAAATCAGAAAATAAAAATTTTAAACAGAAAAAAATAATTACAAAAATTAAAACGATTGTAGAAAAGAAAAATACTTATCATAAATATGTTTTTAAAAAAAGTGTTTATAGGTACACATTTTCTATGTACCTTTTGAGAAAATTCTTTCATAGAGATTAATTAAAGAAGAATGCATCAACACTTGATACATGATCCTAACTGTTCATCTGCCTACACTGACAATTGTTTTAAAGCCCGTTCTTCATTTCATCTCAAGATTATGGAATCTATATCTATGTAATGGCCTTTTGGCTCCAATGGTGTAATCAAGGTAACAAAAGTTATCTACAACCTCAATAGCTTCACCATCCAGATATACTTTGTCCACATCTGAGTTCTTATTCATCTCCATCGTCTTACACTTCTTGCACACAAATTGGTTATCCTCTCTCAACCTACCAGTAATTTCCCTACACTTCTTGTGTACTCAATGCTTGAACCGAATATGATGATGATGATGATGAATAAAGTTTGAGCAATATGGTTGTTTCTAAAGTTACATATCCCTGTCAATAGTGTTGGCTAAAGCATTCTAAAGTGGAAGACATTTGACATCAACAAACCTTCAAAGTGTCATTAAAAACGGATCACAAGTCTAAGTTTGTCCACCTGGTAAGTAAATAAGGACAATATCTAGCATTTATCGCTTGTAGTCTGAGACTCCCTCATTCATAAGGGAGTGCTGAAAGGACGATGTAGGTATCATTGTTCCCATTCAGAGTGCCGCGTTTTTAGAATCTTGCTTAATATATGTCTAATAACTGTTGTTCAAAATCCCTGCAAATCAGATGTTTGAATTTTCGAATGGGGGCTTCTGCGCCTTAACGCAACCTCACAACCCTTTAAAATTTAGGGAATCTTTCTTATTTAGTCTCTACTTACTTATGGTTTCAAATATAATCAAATCGAAAATATTTCAATTTTCAAAGGGTGTCATTCCACCAAATCATCAAAATATACGAAAACCCAGATTAATACATGCCCAATTATAAATATAAATGCTGATTATAAATATGTCATTGATTTTGCTAGATCAGCTACTAAAAACTGATGTGTGGTGTGTGGAGACACACAGAGACATCCTTGCTATATATATATATATATATATATATATTTAAGGAACAGTTGAAATTAAAGAACCAAAACAATTACAATATTCTCAGGACATTACATAATACAAAATTTATTTATTAATTAATAAATAAGATCTTATGAATCTCCAGGAGATATTAGATACTGCAGATAACAATAAGCTCAATGGTAAACAAGTTATGTCAAGCAGAGCTTTCATATTATAATTCAGTAGATTTCAAAATTTATGACATAAGTAATATTTTAAATAATATTTAAAGTATTAATTATGTGATAATATTTAAAATGTTAATTATGTCATATATTTTGTAATCTACTGAATTACAAAATTATATATCATTTCAATTGATACTATACACTAGTTTGGTTGTCCATCGATACCTTCAGTTACATAGAAACACTGGGAATTCATCCCGCAGGGCTAAAGATACCAAATGTAACCGATTCTTCAGCCGATGTTGTAATAGCGTAATACAAACTATATGATTCTATGTCTGATGAGGAAGAAACAGCCTATGGGGAGACTAAAATTTGGGAATGTGTATAATGTTTGCATTCAAGTCACATGAAATGACTAGTGTTTGTATTGATTTACTCCTCTCCAGGAGTTAGGCACAAGGCCAGTTTTTATCTTACTCCCACAAGTAAGATGTGACCCAAGGTCGGGTCGGGAAAGTGGGGTTTAAAAATTGCCTGGGCAGCCCCGTCGGCATTCCCCGGTAGGGGCGCCTCAGACAGTAAGCAATAAACTTACTCCTCCCCAAAGAGGGGAGTAGCAGACGCTGGATATTCAGGAAGCAAATGACCTTTTATTGCGACTCCTTTTCTTTCTCTGTGTAGAGCAACTCCTTCTTCGTCGCTGAGATAGAGGAAGAGGATATCTCATAAAAACACGTTGGCCAAAGATTGCGGCCAATCAGGGACCAACAGCTTGACCACATATACAAAAGAAGTAACAAGTCGTGATCTTTCTCTGTTTTTCCCCTCTCTCCCCTTTGGTTCCAGGTGATTAAGCACTCGGAGGTTGTTGTCCCCCCCCCCCCCAGCTCGATCCGGAAGGAGGGGGGCAAAAGTCAAAAAGAATGTAACATCTTCCATTACTCTTCACCATGAACAAGAACTTTACTCACGCACATATACATTACAATTGCCACAAAAATACATCACTTTACATCAACCATGCTCACACATACTCATTCATACTAACACGGACACTATGGCTGAACTTTTCACTGAATGTTTCACTCCTTAAAAATGAATTCAAACATTCTCTGTAACTGATAGCTTTACAATATGTCTTATCCAAATAAATTGTTGATTTTACTAAATACAATTCTTGTTTGTATCCCTGTTATTTTTTCGCTTCTTTACCAATATAATTACCAATAATAATAATAATGTTCCCTTTTCCTTCGGCCATATGCTTAAAACGTGAATAAAAAATATATAAATAAAATGCTAATTTCTTTGTTTTCGTTTGCAACTGTAAAAATAATATATATTGTACTTATCTCTTTCAAATATTATTTTAAATATGTGTGTGTATGTATACACACATTAACATCTATATTTTTATTTTATTCACGCCTCCCCTTCCCAAACCTGGACTTCATGAGAGTCATAATCGCAGGTCTCAAAACCCAAATAGCTATTTATAATTAAAAACAAACTCCTGTATTATTTATTTTATATTTTTTATATGTTGATCTTTAAGATTTTTGATTATAAATTACATTAAATATTGTTGAATTAATTTAATACCAGGCGGTGTGTGTGTTGTTTTCATTAATGCAGTAGATCGATCACTATAATATGTTCTACCATGAAAATAAACTAAAATAAACATATTTTTTGTAAGCTTTACAATTAAGAGGGTGTCCCCCCTGAACTCACCCCTTCCCATGCCGTCCAAAAAGAACTTTTAAAACAAGCAAGATACAAAAAATTAGTAGATAAAAGAATTGCTCTTCATCAAACTTTAAATTATATTAAGTAATTTAATTTTAAGCAAACGTGTGTACATATGCATGAGCATCAAGAAATATGTATGTACGAAGTAAACTCCTAAACTAATGAACTTATGAATTATGAGATACGTATTCTAGACAGCGTAGTGAGTAATGTGGGCACATTTCTTTGGTTTTTGTAAACTTTACCATTTAGGGAAGGTGCCTCCAAAACCGCATATTATCCCCCTTCCCCAATTAAAATAAGCAGGATACAATTTCCTACCAAACAGATAACGTTTAGTTGCTTAAGCTATCAAAAATAAATTACGTTTCGTGGCTTATGGGATGGATAGAGTACACATGTATCTCTTATATATATCTATGTATGCAAATGTGTAGCTCAAAATGCTATGCATATTGCTTATACCTGTCCTGGCATGAGTATACTTTTAGTATATATATATATATATATACACACACATATATAAGACTATCTGCACATATACACACGTGTGTGATTAATGTATTTCTTTGTGTATGAGAGTGAGAGAGTTCGCTATGTTTTTTGTATTAACCCTTACTTTTTAATATCTTTCAAGTCCATATGCACAGAACAGTAAATGTATTTATTTATTATTTATCCACCAAAATCATTTAATGATTTTTATTTTATTTTTCCTAACCTCATTTTTAGATGCATTTCTTTAATGCTTTCAACTGTATTAACTGATTTTTTTTTTCAAATTCATGGAAATTAAATTTAAAACAAAAAATAAAATAAACGAATAGAAATGATACGTTTTGCTGTCAAACAGAAAATAGACTGAGCTCATCAAACTTGTTTTCATATTATTAAAGTGGCTTCTGTTTCTCGTTTTAACTTCTTTTTTTATCCATTTCTATTTTATAACTTTTTTCCCCTTTTGCGTTATTCTCCTTTTCCCTCTGAAAGATTTTTTTTAGATGGGACACATTAAATATGTAACACTCATAAAGATCGCTGCCAGTTTCTTTCAGAGAACGTATTTTACGAATGGGAGCTTATTTTTTAAAAAGTTCGTGGCTATCTCTCATCATCATATTTGGTTTAATGTTGTTTTACATGCTTTTAACTTATCTCTGGCCAGATCTTTATTCATCCCTCTTTCTCTCAAGTCCATTCTTATCACTTCCTACCATTTGTTGTCCTTGTCCTTCCCCTGTGAACTAAACCTGCTTCCTCAACTGTTCTACATCTAGTAACGCAAGAAATCTCATCCATTCTTTCAACGTGGCCATATGGTCGGAGTCTCCTGTTCTGCACATATCTCCCTATACTGTCCAAATTTCATCTTCCTCTGATGTCATCAGATCTAAGTCTGTCTTTAACACTCACATTAAACATCCATCATATCATTTTCATATTATTTCTCTCCAAGCAATGCATGTCCTAAATCCTCAATGGGTAGGTTTCATTTCCATACATCATCATCATTGCATACAGAGGGGGATTAAATCTGGACAGTATAGAGAGATGTTTGCAGAACAGGGGACTTCGTTGGTATGGCCACATTGAAAGAATGGATGAGAGTTCTTGGGTTAGTAGATGTAGAACAGCTGAGGTAGCAGGGTCAGTTCATAGGGAAGGCCAAGGAAAACATGTTCTCTCGTAGGGTGCTGCCTCCAGATGTGGTAACTAAAGCATGACTCAAGACACTCCCAAACTCCCAGATTAGGGCCTAACTTTAGTTGATTTACTTTTGGCAATTCTTACAGAGACTTTCACAGAAAACTGGATTTGTGTAGAGCAGGGGTTCTCAACCTTTTTCCCGTTAAGTACCCCCTCCCCTGAGTTATAAAACCATCTTGCCGAAACCCTAATAATGTGACAATTAACATAATGGTAATTTATTGACTAACTGATTATACTACAATAATTCTGCAAAGGATATATATATATATCATATCTTCAAACACATTTTAGTGCTCCGTTACATATAGGTTTGAGTGCTTGTTCGAATCACTAACGTTTCTTTGGTCATTTAATTTTTTTATTATTAATATCATATATTTACTTTTTTTTCTTTTTGAATTATTACTTATATATTGATATATGTGTTTTTTTTCTAAAACAATAATGAAAGCAACTTTATGAAGGCACAGGCACTAGATTTCATAATCCACAACTATTACTATTCAAAATACCTCTTTTCTTCAGTCATCTAAGTACCCCTAGAAATCTTGTTGTAAACCCCTAGGGGTTTGCGAACCCCAGGTTGAGACCCCCTTGTGTAGAGAATGGTTATTATTGTATTCCTAGAATACCCCCCCCCCCAAAAAAAAAGAACATAACCAACTTCCGAGTAGTTTTTCCTTGTTTAGCACATGCAAGTAGCTATTGAGACAATTTTGATTCCAGAAAATATCTAAAATATAAGGCTTAAGCTTAAGAAGAAACTGCAATTTAAGGAATCTTGCTTAATTAGTGTCTAATGATTATGGATCAAATTTAATGCAAATCTGAAATCTTTTAATTTTTAAATAGGAGGTTGTGCTCATATTATGCCCCTAAAAACCCTTTTAAATACTCCAAACAATCTGAAATTTGGTGAATATTTCTTAATTGATGTCTAATACCTACTGTTTAAATTTCACAAAAATCAGAGGTATCTGAATTTTCACCCCCTCCTTCTTCACCGCCTTTGCATAAAACTGAATTAAACTTAAATGTTTCAAAATTCATAATGATCGGTTAGTTAATTTAGGAGTGAATCCTACACCTAGAAATATATAAATGTATACACATATCTAACTTTATATAAGATTCTATGCAACAAGTCTCGGGCCTAACTAATAAAACAAAAACTTTTAGGGAAAATTCGATTTTATTCATCAGCATAGTCTCCCTCTATGATGATACACTGATTCCAATGCTTATTGAACAATTCCATTGCTGAGTCCAAATAACACTTATCAAGACATTGTTTTGCTTGAACAGTATATTTTCCCATCAGAAAGCAATGCTTTATCAACAAACGAAATTCAGATGTTTCCATTGTTTTGAAAATTTGCAACAGTAGCTTCATTTAAATAACTGTAATATGTAAACTAATAATCCGATTGGGCTTAAATTTTGACATGTGCAATTTGAAGGTTAGTATTTTATAAGAATCATGTTTTTTCTTTTTATTAGTGGTGCTATCTATATGTCAGACCTAGGATTTATTTAGTTATGTTATATATATATATATATATATATATATATATATATATATTTCGGCAGCAAGTCATTTATTATACACGCGTCGTTAAAGACCACAGAGTTTTCTCTCTTCGCTATCTTTCTTGTTCATTTCTCGACATGGCGAGCGATTCTTCGGTTTTCTGGTGTTAATTGGTGGAGTATGGCATCTAACGTTGTATTGTGGGCCATTCCTCTAGCGCTTTCGACCGTCTTCCAATGCGCATTCAAGGAATGTTTCCCCAAGACCCAAACAGACAAACACAGTACTTAAATTGGGCATACAACTACAACCCTCTACCGACGCCTTACACATCACTTAAATGATACTATTGCCATCCAGCGACACATTACCAATACAGAAAAGCATAAAATCAACCGAACTAAGACAAATATTAACAACGAATACTAAGATCATACATAAAAACAACTGCACCAACAGACTAAAAATCTTCGAAAATTACAACCCACAATTAATAAAATAGCATTCACCACTGGTACTAACGCCCTATCAGTCTTACACTATAATAATAATAATAATAATAATAGAAATTAAAAAAAAAAAGTTAATTAAAATAAAATAAAATAGATAAACGAATAAAGATATATATATATGTGTGTATACATATATAAATTAATAGATATATAACTAATAATAAAACTATAAATACAGCTCTTAGTAACAATAAGACACAGCCTCCTGAAGACGGTCGAGAGACTGAAAGCGCTAGAGGAATGGCCCACGATACAATGTTAGATGCCATACTCCACCAATTAACACCAGAAAACCGAAGAATCGCTCGTCATGTCGAGAAATTAACAAGAAAGATAGCGAAGAGAGAAAACTCTGTGGTCTTTAACGACGTGTGTATAATATATATATATATACACACACACACACACACACACAGATAGATTGAAGACTAAGTACTTTATCATTGTAGTTATTTTATTCATATAATAGCTGGGCACTTTCCTTCTTTTTTGTTGATATTTCTTCAAAATTGTACTTATTGTTAAGAAACTCGCACAGATGTCCGTATGCAAAGGCATGTTGTTAATATTCAAGCCTTCATATGTGTGGCTCTCAAGATAATTTTATTGAGAGATGAAATCTCATGTGGGATTTTCTCTCTGCAGTTCTCACCCGGACCTTTACAGAAAATTGGATTTGTGTATTCCTCTCTTGCACAACCCGGACTGGCCAAGTTCGAAAGTGTTGATCACACGACAAGGCCACAATTTGTATTCATTCCAGTGACCCGTAGGTGTCAAGGCCAGCTGTGGGGGACATAACAGAAGAACCGCGTTGTCAAAAGTGATCTATCTCATTTGCACATCCTGCCACTCGGGCCCGGAGGAGGAGGAGGAGGAGGAGGAGAGTTCTTTCCAAAGACGATTTATTAATAGTAAATATCTATTCCTCTGTCTCATCCTCATACAGATAAGTTTGCCATAGATTCACCATTTCTCCCACTTGACTAACAAAGATCTTGACCTGCACATGATCTTTGCACAAATCCTGATTCCCTACCCGCAGTTTTTTGCATCAGCCCCACTTGTTATTTCTGGGGGTTTTTTTTTTTTAGTTTTTTCTCAACGAGTTCCTGATTCTCGTTATTTATTTCTGTTAACTGTATCATAATAAATTATTGGTCAGAGATTAAATTGTTTTTTTGAAACAAGAGACAGTCATGATGCTAAACTCTCTCTATAGACAATAAACAAAGGATGTCATGACCTTCCATGATCTTTGCCTAACTTTTGACGTTCCAATTCCCACAATAACTTTTTATCGATTTTTTTTTTTTTGCGCTAAAGTTATTTTTGTTCATTTTTGTTTTGTCAACCAATTTCTTATTCTGGCTATTTTCTTTGTTAAAGAATGTTATTGGTCAAAGATGAAATGATTTTACAAGGGAGATTAATGGCGCCAAAGTTTCTCTCAATAATGTTTTATGTACTAGCACAAGAGAGAGCAGATTCCAATATTCCGTAGAGGACCTACATTTTAGCTGTACCGCCTGTAAACTTTGCGGATGCTCAAATATGTCATAATCATTCACATTTTCTTAAATCAAGGCTTTCATTAAGTTAAAAGCAAACAGAGAATATTAATTAGTCGTATTTTTCTTAAAGTTTTTTGGTTTATTTTTGTTTTGTCAATTATTTTTTTATTCTGGATATTTTCTTTGTTAAAAATGAATGTTAGTAGTCAAAGATGAAATGCTTTTTGTTGTTTTTTTTTACTATTGGGATCACTATTCCAAAGGGGTCAAGAGCCACTCGAGGATAAGGGTAAATGAGACAGGAATGATTGCTAGCCTAAAGATGAGGCTCACTAGTGGAGTACTAACATTGATCAATGGTATGAACTGTGTTAGATTGCTTATAGAGTTATCCATAACAAGAATTCGTTGACATTAGATTTAAAGACGATCAAGTTGTAATCAGCAGGGAAGCAGTCCCACAGTAATGTGTTCCACAGACGAGAAGGCCTTGCAAAGAAGCTTTGTCCATGGAAATGTTGCCTGACGCTCGGCACATGGAAGGAGAAAGGAAATTTTTTTTTTTCGTTGTAGTAGAAACAAGTTCTGGCTGGGAATGTCTTATAAAAAGGAACTAAAGACTGGAGCTCAGTCGAGCACCTTCTATGGAAATAACAGAGTTGGAGGAGATATCTCTCTCAGTGCCAAGTCCTCTTACTGCTACCAGCATCACCACATTCCAATATTTAGTATGGAACCAACAGTTTAGCTACACGACTTGTAAACTCTATGGATGCTCAAATACGTAACAATAATTTACATTTTTTTACATCAAGGCTTCTGCATTAAGTTTAAGCAAGCAATGAATTAGTCATATTTTTCTTCGTTAATAGATTCATAAATATTAGTCACAAATCAAAAAATAAACTACATAAGATACATTTATACACCATACACTCATTAATGCATTTGTTACACTTATGCGACCTCATACTTTCAATTTCACTTTAGATTGGAGACACGGATGCGAGTCACATAAAAACTTTATATGTTGCTTTCCTTACCACATTCCTTGATTAATGGCATGCAAATCCATACTTCTATATTTCTTATTATTCAATTAGTTACAGTTTCATTTCGTTAGATCAGCTTCGATAAACAGTTATTCTGCTGAATACGTTTACATTCCTTTAATGTTATTTGTTTGTATTGATTGCATGGACACCTGATGACTCTACTGATATCACTATTACTACGAATAATGATGATGATGATATTCGTACCCTGGTAACAAAAAACAAACAGAATTACTTTTAACTTTTTGACTATTTCTATCTTTTCAAGCATTAAAATAAAAACTCTGACAACTTCCTGATGATGATACTGATGCTATTACAACTTTCTGTTTGTTTGCCTATGATACTAATACCAATAATAACAATAATAATAATACTATGTTTTAGTAAAAAAAAAAGAATTTATTGTGATGATGATGATGCTGATAATTGCTACTAAACAATTCAAATATAAATATTGATATCGGGTTCAGGGATGGGCTCAAAATAGTTTTGATTTCCTCAATTTTCCAAATCAATTCTGGGACATGGGTCATGCTAATTACATATGTAATTCATTAACTTTGACATTGGTTGACAAAGCAGCAGTAGCCAGCAGTTACGACTAAATATGCTAAATTGATGGAAGTATAATTGGCAACAGACTGACGTCCGTTCATGGAGATTGTTCGTCCATTTGTTGGTGTTGTTGTTATTATTTACTCACTAGGATGAGTCATTATAAGTGATTGCTCACTGGCAATAATAATGTTTCCTGAGTGACATCAAATCGCTCCAGATTTCCAGCACTCTCTATCTCTTTCAATAACTGTTGAAAATCACTTTGCATTATCGTAGCTACCATTTACCATTGTCTTTTTACTGATAGTTACCATTGGCTTTCTTTGGAATTCCAGTGGCAATAAGCCTCTCCAAGATTCCACTACTCTCTGTACCCCTCCAATAATCTAGATGGTGCTCGTCCTCATTGGTCTTTCATCTTCTTTAACCCTTCACAACCTTTCTGTATGGTGCACAACCGAGGCCGGTGCCATTTTTTTTAGGGGGGGGGGGGGGGGCAGATGATGGTATTTCTGGCAGTTTCAGTTCCCTTGGACTCGTGCAATGTTCTTTTTGTATGTCTTGTTCTATTTCTATTTCAACTTACCTGGGTTGGTCGGTCTTACTTTGTTATGTGAGTTGGTTTCGACACTCAAAGATTTTCCTTAATATTTCAGCTGTTTTCATCGGTGCCATGAGTTGTATGGTGTCAATCAACCCTTTCATTTCAATTTTTCATAGTCTTTTTTCCATGTTTATCAGAACTGTTCCTAGTGCTCCTATAATTATTGGTATGACACTAACATTCTTCATGTTCCATATTCGGTTCAGCTCTCTGGAAAGTTTATTTATATTATTTACATGTTGCAGACCGTTGTCTTCATTTAAGAAAAATAAAAAAAAGAAAGAAATACATGAAAGGTATGAAACACCAAATGAAATCCATCTGCCGTACTGGATTAAATAAAGGATTTACTTAAAATTTCCTAGGGGTTACTTACTCTGACACATCACTTAAAGAAGGCAGGAGAGTATAAGGTCGAAATGTTGTGAAAATTTTATACCACAAAAAAATGTTTTCTTTTTAAAAGGAAGTGAAAACTTTATACCACTCATATTTGTTTTTTGTCTCGTTTAAAAGAAGTCACTGTTTCAGAAATGTTAAGTATCTTTTTCATGTGTATGTATTGTTGGTATCGATGTGAGAGACACTATGTACTTGCTTCGCCACGAGGGAAGAGTTAGACACAAGGTCGATTTTTAATGTGGAGAAAATCCAGCTCCCCAAAACGGGCATTCTTAATTGGCACAAAAATAAAAAATTCTCTTACTCTAAAAGGATTTCTCTTTCACTGTGGGGGACAGAACAGATGAAGTGTAGTATTAGAACAGATACTACACTTTGATCATAGCCAAAAGGCAAAGGCTATGAATCGAGAGACCTAGACAGACAAAAAGATAAGTTTTACACACTTGTTCATTTTTCATTAACCTTAAATTAAGTTAATATAATTAAAAATAGTAAATAAAGATTGATTTTTATTCTTGACTAATACTAAACAATGGAAATGTAAGGTAAAACGGAAGTTAGATAAAAATAAATTATTTTATTTCTCTTTGTGGCTTGAAATCAATTTGTCAATAAAAATAGAGAAAGTAAAATGTTTTATCAGATAACCACAAGGTTGACATGCCTGGTCATTTGTGACCATTGATGATGCCGATTTTACACATCTTCTGTTTGTATTGACCGAGGTGCACTAAATGTCACTATTGTAGACCTTTCATTAACGTGTCACTACCATATTTCTCTGAGGACTACACCTTACCTCTTCTACACCCCAACATGAAAGTTCTTAACAATTCTGGTAGCACCTAACAATATCTAATATTATTATTCACTTATAACTTTATTTATGACGGTGGCATAAAGTTGAACTTTCTCATGACATTGAGGAGACAAAATCAAGTTCTTTGCTAAGTCAACCTCAACTCTAACCCTAAACACACCCACACATAAGCACTATTGGTAGCAACCTTTGCCATTCAATGGTTTGCACCAACATTTAGCCTGTTTAAGCAGAATTTGACAGCGCTTAAGTGAGTGATGTTGTCTTGATTTATTTGCGTGCTTTCAGCTGACTGGGACTTCAATCAAAATCTCGATAAATAGATTGAGATGTTGCAAATTGGATTCATATACAGGAACACTGTGTTGTGGCTATTCTCCATTGATAAATTGGCTTCTCTCCATGAAAAGCTTGAAGGCAGTTTACCCTTTACGTTTAACCTTTCTAAATTAGGCAGATTTTTATTTAGTTAGTTTGAAAATGCCTTTGTAAAATCTGTTTTGTCTTATATTTGTAATATATGTAATGTGTTATAGATATAGGTGACAGCTAAGTGGTGCCATTTATTTCTGCCCTATTTATTATATAAAACTCAGTCTGTGTAATATTGATTAAGCAAACACCGAAGCTATACTTATTAATTTTTCATTAAAAAAATATTTTTCACCTAAAGAAAATCTTAAATCTTACTTTCAAACACAAACTCAGGCACAAAACGATGCATAAAAAAAATTAAGATTTAAACAAATTGAAAAATTAAAATTAAAAAGAAATAAAAGAAGAAAATGATATCAACTTCAACTACTTCCCTCTCACACCTTACTCAAACAGATAACCACACAAACAAAAAACAGAAACGTATAAAACACACACATAAGTCGATCTGGTTACAACATCACCACCACACCTACTTCTTCCTCTGTCTATACAATTAATACACACATACATATACATCAGTAAAAGAACACATATACACACACAGTGAACGTGAGTCAGTTTGAAAATTCTTTTAAGAAATGGAACATCATATACCATCTTATTTCATTCCATTATTATATATATATATATATATATATATATATAAGTCAGTTCATATTATATTCCAATAACCATGGTTTTATTTTATTATTTTTATTTTTTCACATTTCCAAAAAACATAACATTTCTGTGAGATATATTTCTTACGGTCCGTTTCATTTGTCTTGTGCCATTCATATCACTAATTGACAATCATCGAGCTGAATCTTTTAAGGAGACTGCAAAGTAAAAGGGCACTGATAGTATATGCTAATACATATATTGTCATTAATATTTATATATATATATATATATATATATATATATAACAGAATATCAGAACAACATCGGTACTGTCGGTTTCAAACCAAACAAGGGGGTAAAAACGATGGTGCTGATGTTGTTCTGATTATCTGCAATACATAAATAAATAAATAGTACACTCTTATTTTTTTATTTTTTATCTCCCACTAATCTTACAAAGAAATATATATATATATATATATATATATATATAGTTTGAATGCAAAACATGTCAGTTTTTTAATTGTTAATCAACTAAATATATCTCACTCACACACATAAATACATAGATATATATATATATAGGCTGAATCACAATTTTTTAAAGAGTTATTATGTTATATGAGATGACACCTCCATTTGTATTTTACACCTAATATAATTCACTGATCTATTTTTAGTAATACATTTTTTTTAAATAAATGGTGTGTGTTTTACACTGTCTTGTTTCATTCTACACTTATCTGGTAAATAAAATTATGAACTGGACCCATGTTAAATGTGAAAGGATTTTGTTATTTGTTTTTCCAGGTACTGTCTTTATTGTTTACTGTTTGCAATTAGTTGGTAATTTTTTTTCTGAGGTGATGAGTCTAGAGAATAAAGTCAGGTTGGGAAATACTAAGCTGTGATTGGCCAAGTAGATCATGTGATTGGTTAGTGTAAAGGGATTTTGAAACGGTGAATCAGTTAACAAAGTTGGTTAGCCACAAAGCTAGTCTACAAGTGGCCATGGGAGGAAAGGTCTTTGGAATGTATGGCACAACCAAACAGTGAGAGTTTGTTGAATTCAGTTAATAAATTAATACTGTTAAAAAAGGGGGTTGATAGCCATCAATTCATCACGTTGTAAATAGGAATAAAACCAAGATGGCAACATGGTCAACACGTGTCAGAATTCAAATAAAACATTAAGATGATCACATAAACGAATATGTAAAAAGAGAAACGAATGGTTGCTTATAATCCCCCTTTATCCTTACCTAAACTTCTATCTTATAAAAATGATACTGTTGCATTTATTTTTTGCGTGGATATTTTTATTTCTGAAGCCAAGACAGGCCGAAGGATAATCCAAGTTTTGAATTTCATCCTCTTGAACATCTTACTCGTTTTTAGATCTCTATTTACTTGCCTCCCCAAGAGGACAGAGTTAGACTCAAGGTCGATCTTTTATGTGGAGAAAGTACAGCTTCTCAAAAAGGGACACTCTGGATTGGGATAAAAGTTGCCTCAGTTTACTAGGATCTCTCCTTCACTGACTGAGCACAGAAAAGATGAAGTGTAGTATCAGAACATATACTACACTTTGCTCCTAGCCAGAGGGTCAACCTCATGAACATCTTACTGATTTTTAGGTCGATTTGAGGTTATTTGTTGTTATTTACACTATTCCATACTGTTTTCCGCATCTTGGTTGGTGCCATTCTTATAATGTGTTGGCCGTTCTAATTTCTGGCCTCCTTCAGGTGTAGTTTTCCAAAGTCGGTAATCATGAAATTTGGAATTGCTTCCATACTTTTAGATATCTCATATCAGTTAATTCGTTGTTAAATTCCATCACAAGTGACTGAACTCACAATCTCTAGACATAATTCACCCTAGAATATCTCGTAACAAGGCTCACTTTGAAATTCTCAGAAAGGTACTGATTACGACAAAAAACACCTGAAGAAAGCCGGTGAGTATAAAGGTTGAAATGTTGTAAAAACAGTTCAACATATATGAATACTGTATAGTTCGATCCCCTGCAAATACTTTGCATCAACAGTTAGTTTTCAAAATTCACATATACATATATATATATATATATATATATATATATATATATATATATATATAGTACTGTCTGTACCTACCCAGTGTTTCCTGGAATGCAGTGAAGTCCTGTTAATTTTTATTTGTTTGCACATTCTTAAAATTATGCAGAAAGCGAAATAAAAATATTGTTGTCAGGTAGACAACTCTTGTTATATTATTAAAAAAAACATGAGTTATTCCCCTTGCTGACGTTTATTTGCAGGTGATTATTTCAAAATGTTTCATATTATCAATTGTCTGAGCCGGACTAAGTTTTTTTTTTAAAATAAATTGTAGTGGAGTACCTTATTATATAGCCAATAACATAGTACAACAATAACAAATGAAAAATGGCTACTTAGAAAAAAGTTTTATTCATCAGCTGATAAGCTATTGGGTTTGACTTTGCAAATCCAATAAGATAACTTTATATGTTAGATTGTTTGCTTTTTTTTTTCAAAGTAATAACTTGAAAGTGTTAAACATGTTTGTTGCATCTCCTATGTCATATCTAGAGTGATTGTATTTTGTATAGAATGTCTTGTTTTCCTCCATTTCAGTTTATTCTTGGTCAGTCCATCTAATGACGCTCACCTATTGCCACAGCCAGTGACCATGCCAAATTTGGTAAGTCTTGAAGCCGGTTTCTTAATTGAGTTAAGCTGTCCAACTCGATGGAGGTTTGTTGACTTCTAAGGCATCAGTCATCTGTCAAGTTGCCAATGTGTGGTTAAAGATCAACAAGCGTAATTGTAAACCGTATCATTTACTGCTTCTAACTTGAAACCTATTTTGCTCCCTAGCAAACAAAATATGCGTCTCAAGACAGTTTTTATTGCCATGAGAAGTTGCCAAGAATCTACGTAGACTTTTACTTATGCAGTAATATGGTTCAATAAACATCTAAATTGGTTTCAGGATTTGAGGAAAGAACTCAGAAGAAATTTCTAAAATAATAAAGACTTTCTGCTAAATACGTAAAGGCATCTACCGATCGACCTATTGCTGTTTTAACCCAAATATATCTTGTAGAGACTCATGTTAATATTTTAGGCACACAGTGTCAAGCGTATTCAGAAGGATATATAGGTTGGTAAGGAAATAATGTCAATTGTTGTATCTATATCAATAGAGATTTTGTCCGTATGTCAGTCAGAATTTTCCCGTCAGAATTTTTTTAAATGTAATTAATACATTGTAGAATTTGTCTCATTTTGAAATATCAGAGATCTTAACTACTTTTAGAAACGGAAAAGTAAATAATAAATTCCAAATAAATAAAGTGGATGCCATGACCGGAAATCGAAACCAAATCCTTGAGAACTTCAGTCTGAGGTTTTACCAACTGACCTATTTGGACTTATAAATAGAGCTTAAAACATTATCTTAAACAAAATAATTATAGCTTTGGCATGACGTTATAGATTTATGATTTACGTCATGTTTCAAAACATGAATTTAAACATAAGCGATAATAAATAAGTAAATGAATGTGTAAGTATTATCAATAGCGTTAGAAATTATTTTAATTTGTTTAAACTACGTAGTGGCGTTAAAAACAATTTAATATTTAATATATACTAGAATTTGGGCCATAATTCTAATAATTCAAAGTTTCGACTTTATTCTGAAATAGATGCTCATTTGAATATGTTAGTGTTCTATACCATTGATGTTAACAAAAAGAGATACGGAAAGGAAGCAAACGCGAGCAATTTGCTGTATGGAACTCCTACAACAGAAACGGAAAATATTGCATTAATAGTTGATAATGAATTCCCAACAAATAAAGTGGGTGCCAAGACTAGAAATCGAAACTAAAACCGTAAAATCTTGTTCATAAAAAGAGCAGTGGCAGATAGCAACATTTACAGAGCAGTCAACAAATACAGAAATGGAGCCTGCCATGAAGGGTTACAAAACTTTCATCATGGAGATCACAACTTTGAAAAGGAGTTATGTTGTGCATCTACGTCGTCAGTCAAAGCAAATACAGACGCAGTTGTTTAAGAACTTTTTAAAAATTTCCATAAGTCATTCAGTGTATATTGAACGGCTTTGCATCACAAATAAAGGTCATAGCCATAGAAAGTAACTCTTGAAGGCTCGATAAATCAAGTTTGACATGCATGTAAACATCCGAACATCCATGATATAAAAAATATGTGTTAATAAGATTATCTGTAATTATAAAATAAAAACGATCATTGAATTAGAAAAAAAAAAAAATAGTGAATTAATGAGACATCCTTTTGCATAGCCATGTGCAAACTACTTACCATAGTATGTCGATCGCACGTACATACTCAGTGTATTAGAAAACTTCAGTTCTTATATTTTTAATATGAATTTGGTGTTTAATCTCGATCCAATTTCATAAATAGAGATATGATTTACTTAGATAACTATAAAACTGAATCATCTATTGATGTTCTGACTGAATTCAGAGTCGGCAACCACTGCATTATTATGTACCTTATAGACTTATATGACAATATATATTTTGAATAAATTACATTTTGTTGCTCTTCGTATATTTGATGACCAAGAATGATCTCTTTAAAAAGTTGTGTTCATAAGTAAACTTGTGGTAAAAGCTGAGTTGATGACCATTGCATTTGGAAGCGGGGAAGTCAGCTGAAAAATATCGCAACTCCAGGGTCGGTTTTAAAATATCCAACTCTCACTCTTCACTTCAACTTTTCATCTTAGTTGGCTGGAAAAAATCTAATTCTCGACCTCTGAATACATTATTATATATAACTCTCAGACTTAAATAGAAATAACTTACATAGTTTGGCCAAAGGCTATTTTCTTTTTTTTGTTTTGTTAAGTATATATAAATATTTTCCTTGCAAAGATACATATTGAATCCAATAAACATGTAACTGCAAACCCAAATATGGTATGGTTAAGATGTGGAAAACTGATCCAAGCAAAGAAAGGAAATCATGATGAGAATAATAACTTATCTCTCTGTCTTCCTGCAAATCAATATATCAAATCAAAACATTCTCTTGTTTACTTGGCCTTGGCACTGTGTATAACAAGCGAAACTTTGCTGCCTCGCCAAGAAAACATTAACTCCATTTGTTTTCTTTCGAAACTCTCTGTGTACAATTCAACACGTCATCCCCTTTGAGTGTGTGTATGAATATAAGCAAAGGTCTATGCTTTGCTTGCTTCAATATCCTTGATATATATATATATATATATATATATATATATATATATATATATATACATCTGAACATCTATATATATAAATATATATTAGTAAAGCACAGCTTGACTTCATGCATCACAAGTTTGACCTTCACAGAAAAAATATACAATCTTTCCTCTCTGTCAATTGTCAATGTTCTCCCATGACTTCCTTCTGGTTTTTCCACTTCCATTTTTCGTTTTCACTTCAAGATGTCTTGTTTTTTGTGGGTTTTTTTCATGTTTGCTTTCTTCTTTTATTTATCTGCATTAATATTTCAAAAATTGGAGTTGTTTGTGACATATTTATGTGAACACAAAACATATGTGTGTGTATATATATATACATATATATATATATATATATATATGAGTTTTCTTATTGCATTATTTAAACAACTTTGCTTAAAACTTTTCTTCTGTATTTTACCTTGTGTAGAAAGATCGATAGCTTGGGATAGAATTGACAAGGAAGACAATTGGACTGTCCCACACATACACAGGTGTGTGCATATATATATATATATATATATATATATATACTAGTGTTGGGACGATTAATCGAAAAAAATCAAAACTTTTTGGGGTATCAGAATTGGAAAGAATTTTTAACTTAAGTACCCCTTTCAAAAACGATTCTTTTAATATTTTTTTAAAACCTAATTTTCCATTGCTGGTACTAATTATAAATATTTATTGTTTTTGAACTATCAGTGAAACTAAAATCTATAGATCATAATAACATCAAAATAGGATGTAAATGTTTTTTACTTGCATACAAATTTTTTTTTTTAAATGAAACTTTGCATAAATCTGCTAGGTAACCTTTAAAAGAATGCAGTTGAATATACAAAGTTAAAAAAATGTTCAATAATTAGATAAAACATTTTTTGTCAAGAAAAATACTATCAAACATAATTGATGATTAAAGTAAAAGTAAAATATAAAAAGTTAAAAAAAAATTTTTTTTTAATTCATTTGTTTCATGCTGTTGAGCTTTTGTCTGTTTTTTTTTTTTTTTACTTTTGTCCTGTGGACTTTTGTCCGTCCCCCAGGCAGCATCGGCAAATCTTAAAAGTGGTGGCCCCCAAAAAATCTTTGGACATTTCTTGAGTTGAATTAGGTATAAATGATGTCATGAATAGAAAAATGTTCACGCCTCTGTGTGAGAACACATTTTGGTCTCAGTTCTTCTTTGATCTTGATTTTCTATGTCTGGTTGTAAAACAACCTTTTTATTAAAAGGTGGGTTGGAATGGAGATAGAAGGCAATAAAATCAAAAACTAGTAATAAAAATGATTCTTGGTTATTGGTTCCCCCCATTTTATAAATCGGGGGGGGGGGGATTATGTTTTGAGGCATGTCCGTCTGTCCGTCCGGATTTTTCTCTGCAACCATCCATTGAATTTCTCTGAAATTTTGCCTGAAGTTGTAACTTTGGTCAGGTTAGAAAGTGACATTCTCCGATTTTTGAAAAAAAATCTGGTTAGCCCCCCAGGGCGTCAAAAGGCCCCGAAATGGCAAAAAATGACATTTCTGCCCCATAACTTTTCATCCATCCATTCAATTTCTCTGAAACTTGGCCAAAATGTGGAGGCAATTGTTCCTAATAGAAAATAAGTATCGCTGACCTTGGAAAAAATCTCGTTCGTGCCCCCAGGGGGTCAAAAGCCCTCAAAATGGCAAAAAATGACCCTTTTCTCCCATAACGTTTGATCCATGCATTCAATTTTTCTGAAACTTGGCCAAAATGTAGAGGCAATTGTTCTGGATATAAAATGAGCATCCTTGACCTCAGAAAAATTCTGGTTCGCGTCCCCAGGGGGTTAAAAATGCCCCAAATTGCCCAAATTTATTGCATTTTACACTTGCCACATCAAGTCACATACAGAAGGGGACCACGCACACGCGGCTTGTTAATATTATTAGAATCGTTCAGTTGTTACATTTCTCTTCCACTGACAAGACATCTGAAAGACAGTGAAAATTTTCCAACATTTAATGTAAGTGTAAATGTAAAACTATTTTAAATAAATGTTATATGAAAAAAATATGAATAACTTACATGTGTTTTTATTCATTTTTGTTTCATATGTAAACTTATATTTTAATGTATCTTTGAAGAAATTGAATAGATTCTTTTACTAGAAAGATCTACTCGTATAATATACGCCCCCCCCCACCACCACCACCACCTCCCATAGGTGTATTTTTTGCATTGGCGAAAATATATGCAGCCATTACAAAGGGGTTTTGTAGTAATTCTAAAATAAAAAAAATCTATAATTAAATATTTAGAAATTTAAAAAGAATCTGAATCGGTAATTGTATCAGAACCTGGCAAAAGTTTTGGAATCGTCCCATCACTAGTGTATATCCTCAGAAGAAAAAAATATTATTCTTCATCAGTGTTCGCACTTGTATTTATCAAGATATATTGCTAAAATATACATATGAAATCATAGAATTACATCAGTAATTTAATTTTTCATAGATAAATTATTATTTCTGATGACCTAAAGAAAAAAAACACCCACCGTTGACTTTTTATTATACTTAAGGATTTCTTTCCCAATTCATTTCAGGCAGCGGAATAAGTCTGAAGTGGTTGTCTCACTTTCTATTTGCTTTGTTACCTTCCTCTCATCACTTCAAATGGCTTTGTCCGGAGGCTAGAAAAAGGCACATAATTTACTCGCTAATTTTTGCATTTCAAGATGAAAGTACAGAAATTGATATATATATATATATATATATATATATATATATATATATATATATTAAACTTAAAGACGCAAAATCCCTTAAAAAAACATGTGTTAGATGCAGATATTTTTATTAAAATCAAAATAAAAAATAAAAACAATATTATTTTTCCTTCTTCATCTTGACTTTTTTATCTAATATTTTGCTTGATATAACAAGCCTTGTCGGAGCTTTAGACAAATAAAAGGTATTAACCGTATTATTTTTTTTCGTAATAATCCTTCCTGGTCTTCTAGAAGTGACGTCCGATGTTGTGTGGACTAACGGTGTAAATGTCTCGTTTAAATTGAACTTAAATCGCATATGGTCGCTAGTAGGTATAAATTTGGGAAAGTTCATATATATATATATATATATATATATATATATATATATATATATATATAACTACACATTTGGTCTATATTATAGTGAAAGATATATATAAACATATTTGTGCAAATGTGCATCTATAGTTTATAAACATATTTGTGTGCATCTATTAATAATGGAGATTATGTATCTCTGTCTGTCTGTCTGAAGCCAAAACTATATTATTAGTTTTGATCGCTCTCTTTTTATATCTAATTATCAGCTCCTATATATACCCATTCCAAAGCTTCTGCAAACATCATGTGTCTTTCAAATTTACATAATTAATTTGTTTTAAAATTTCTAATAAATTAATATTCACAAATATACACTCATGATTGTTTTTTTCAGATTTCCAGATGTATTTAAAATATTTCCTCGATTATAATAACTTAAATAAGAATTATAAATAGAATTAATTAAAGACATTGTTTTTTAAATCTATATAAATGAGTTACGTAATTAAATTAGATTGTAATGGAATATGATGGAACAGCCGGTGGCCATTCCAACATTTGGTTACCTGCCCTCTGATTATTTGAACGCACAGAAAGTTTTATTTCAAGAGAGAGAAAGAGAAGAGAGAGATGGACACACGTTTACGAGTCGCTCAAAAATGATATCTTTACTTTGATTTTTTTATTAAAACGTTTTGGGTTTGTTTTTTTGGTACTCTTATAGCTGACGCGCCAGATTTCCTTGACTTCGCCTCGACAACAATTGGGCAGGTCGCAGAAGCGCACGAGAGCTGGCGAGACAAGACAAAACGAAAACGAGGCGGAAACTATCAAGCGCTTAATGGAAGACTTTCAAAGAAAAAAAACATAGATAAAAAGGAAAAAAACGAACAAACCATAGCTGAAGAACTGTAAATAAATATATTTTTATTTTTTGGCAGGCCAAATGAACCATTGTCAATCAAATGTGTAGATGTAAATGTTTTGATTTGTTTGTGAAAATAATTGGGGGGGGGGGGGGTAGAGGTAAAATTTTGTCAATGTTTTTTTAACATAAAACAAAGAAAGAAATGAAAATGTTATGCTTTTGAATTAGTCTTTCGGAGATTCAACAACCTGTCACAGGTGATAATAATTCATTGTTGTTGCAATAGAACGCGATTATTGTTTTCTTCCAAATATTGTCTGATGTTTGCTATAGCCTGCTTGGCAAATGAATGCTGCAACCTGATTGGTTAATATTCGTCAGATCTGAGCGCTTCTAAGACCTGCCCGGTCGTTACCGATGCATAGTCACGGAAATCTGGAACATCAGCAATAAGAGTACCAGGTTGTTGTTTTTAATCTTATTAAAATTTATGCTTTAAAGCACAAATTTATTGAATCAAATTGTTTAATTTAAAAAATAATTGATTTAAAAATTACTATTTTTTTTTGTAAAAAACAAACAAGCAAATTTTACTGAGCAATTAAATAACTGAGTTTCGAATCGTATTCACTGTATTTTATTTTTTTAATTGTAGATTTTATTTTAGATACTTTTTTTTTTCGATTTGAAAAAAACTTCAAATATTATTATTTTTTTACGACCTTAAGTGAGTTTAGGATTTTTTGTTTTACATTTTATGCCGTAAGGGTAAATTTTGTTTAAAAACTATGTTTTTATTATTACTTGTTTTATTTATTAAAATAAAGGATGGGGTGATTTTCTTGTTTTTTTTTTTTTTGTAAAAAACAAAAACAAACATTTTACTGAGCAATTAAATAAAACAACTAGCAAAAATATGCTCCCTCCAGTCACATATTTTTGCTAGTGCATATAATTTATATATAAATATGTTCATATACTGTACATTGATTCATATTGGTATATATCATTAAATAAGTAATTCACACCATACAATATAAATTTGATTTACTTACATAATTATATATATTTACATACGAAGCTCAATATAACCCTAAGTATTAATAAAAAACAAATATCAAACAACTTGATAGAAGTATGTTCAGTTTTTCCTATCACTGTTCTTACATCAATTTATTGATAGATATAATTCTTTTTTTTTTAGGTAATGCAGTGTTTTTGTTTCATGGAAAACATTTCAGACAAGGCATGAAGTTACTTGATGTAAGGAGCTAAAAAAATACTACTTCAAGGTTAAAAACTAGCTAACGATATGTATTAGATGGAAAGATTCCGACCCCAAAAACAGCAATTTTCTCTCCTATGTCAGAAACCTCGCTCATGGAATGTGAGGAGTAAAGGACAAAATAAGGGAAGTGAGAGTTATAAAGCTGCCGAAAGTAAATCCAAGGTCCACTTTCTACTCTCCTAGCGGAAGAAGATCAGAAGAAAATGTTTTCAAAAAGAAACCAAGTCAGGTCAAATGTACTAAGCTTAGCTTAGTTTCTTTTAGTTGTCCTAGTTTTAACTAATTAGCCAGATGGATCTGATCGATAGATTGATTGACACAAGAATAAGAGCAGAGAGGGAAAAACTGATTATTTTCCTGATAAAAATTTTAATGAAAACCTGTTATAGTTGAAACTTATGAAGAATAGAGCTATTAAATTCAATTATTCAAGAAACTGTCAAATGATACAAGATCTTGGAAGAACTACAGCAGAAAATCTAACAGAATATTTCAGATCTGTTCAAAATAGTTAAAATGAGTGCTAATCTATGCGTTATCTTTTGCAGTATTATTATATCATGAAAAACGTGTTCTTTAGTACAAGTTTACATTCAAAAACCAATTTCAGAACTGTTCCAAGAACATAGATATATAGGTAGGAAGTTTAAATCGCTAATTAGTTATATATATTTACATATATAGCTATATGTGCATGCATGAGTGATATAACTATATCTATCTATCTCATTTACTTATTATTATACTGATTTAATATTTCGTTTAAACAAATATAATCGTTTATCTGAAAGCTAACATAGATAAAGCAATGTAGACATTTTTATTATTAATCTTGAAAGCTGATGCTGCTCTTTTGGTCATTATTAACATTTTTAACAATCTTCCTACCCGGAATTAGTATTCTTTTTTTTTTTAAATAAACTGAATCGAAATAATATTTTTTCTTGATAAAGACATGATGCAATGATAAAAAAATGGCTAGGCAGAATCAAATATTGATTTAGCAGATTCAAAGGTGATGAAAATCGACAGACTGCTTTACTTTATTATATAGAAGAAGAATGGTCTATGTCATACTATACTGTATATTACAGCCATATATATGTAAATTATATTAAATTTAAATTTATATCAATAAAATTAACAGATTACTTCAGCGTATGTGTTCCTCACCTCCACGTGACTTACACATTATTTTTTTCTTTACTATTAATCAAATATTAAAATAAAAATAAAAAATTCAATTACGAAATTAAATCGACCACAAAGTACTTATGTTTCTTCATAAACAAGTCAGCCATTTTAATTTTTTGTTGCTAGTTAAATAAAAAAAATCGTGACTCTTCAAAATTTGGAAGGAGTTAAATAAAAAATCATTTTTTGCTTTGAAATTCTTAGCAAATCCTCATTTATTAAAACAATGAAAGAATATTTTTCTATTCATCAGCCTTAATGCAAATAACTTAGTATTTGGATCATTCGAACTACTATTCTCATCTTGGTTCTTATATTTACACCATTTTGACCGATGAAACATCCGACCTTCTTTAAATGCATCTGTTTTAACTTGGGCGGAATTTCGAACTAAAATCTTTATTTAATCCACAGGTTTGTTTGTTCTCATTCTGTCAGCCATGACCAGGTGAAACTGTTAATTTTATGTTATTCTTAGTTATTATTGCACCTTTAACCTCAAGACGACTGTCATTTAAAACTGATTGATAACAAACATTCTTACCTGTTACATCATATGTCCACGTGGACAATTCTAGTATTAATTTTTGGAGCCTTAAACCTAATCTTGTCTAGATGTGTAGTATTATTACTTATTTTTTACCATTACTCATATTGCAATTTTCTTATTGGTGTTTTAATCTACTATTCATATCATTGTTTCCCATGTTGTATTTAATTTTATTCTAGACCTACTCAGAAGGCCATTGTCACCCAACATATGAGCTGCTTCTTAAATATGTCTTCCTCTTCACCGTTCTTCTCTGTCTATAATGTTTACTTCCTCCCACAATGGTAAATGGTTTCTCTTTTCCCTCCATATGTGATCAGCAATATCCGATGTTTCAATATTTTCACGTATTACAGCTTTCCAATGTTCTTCTATTCTTACTTTTAATGGGCCGTATGTTTTTGTATTTTTTCATATTTACATGGAATAGAATATACACAGTTCTTTGTCATGATGTTTGCGGTAGGAGGCTTGTGAATATAACAACCAATATGAGAATAGTAGTCCGAATAATCCAAATTATCAATCCGCCTCTAAAGAATTCCCAGGTAAAAACAGTTTAGTGTTCGTTATTATTTATGATTTTCAGACTACTGTCCTCATGTTGGTTATTGTTATCACAACATTTCGGCCGTTTCGCCCTCTTGCCTTCTTCAGGTGTCACGTGTTAAACAACATATAGGGAGGTGTCGCTCAAAGCACTCTTCGTTGACTATACAGAGTTAAAAATCGACTCTAGTGGGGATGATCTCTTCTGTTTCTAACAGCCCCTTTCTCAAGAAGAAACCTTGCTAGTCTCTCTCTACTCTATCATTATTTCCAAGAGTTCCAATCTATGGTTCCTCCTTGTAAAACATTCACAGCATGAACTCTCCTTATTCCTTGTATGTCAGAATTTCCACAAACAGGGCTTCTTAGCAAGGGCTTTCTATCTGTGAAACACATTACCATAGGATTGCTTCCCTGCAAATTACAACATGGTCATCTTCAAATCCAATGTTAATAGATTGCTGTGATGAAACGTCCCCACAAGTATTCGACCTTAGTCCATTCCATTTTTTTGCCTCGCTAAGTGGTGAACTATTTAGTAAAAGAAAAACAACCAAGATGTGAAAACCAGGCCAAAAATTACAAATCATGATGAAAATTTTCTCTCCTCAAAATGCAGACAAATATTAGTTTAATTTTCATCTGAATTTTAACAATCTTTTCCTTTGTAAATGTTCAGTCATCTCTTTTTTTTCTCTGTCTCTTGCCAGGGTCCTTCCTGGGTATTATCTTAAAGTGCATCCAGTGATGAGACCTTAATTTGGGAGCTTTAGGAAATATGGAATCACCCTAAAGTTCCCATTACTTTCAGGTCCACTCTGAGCAGGAGTGGTAATAGCTGTCATGGTGCCATTCAGGCATTAAATAGAATTTGTTCAGGGCACAACAGTAAACTGCTCTGGACACCCTTGGACAAGGTGTTCGCTCCTACCAAACACTAAATTGCCTCTGATACCCTTAGACAAAATGTTCGCCCCTACCCAACACTAAATTGCCTCGGACACTATTGAACAAGGTGTTCGCCTCTACTCAACACTAAATTGCCTCAGACACTATTGAGCAAGGTGTTCGTCTTTACCCAACACTAAATTGCCTCGGACACTATTGAGCAAGGTGTTCGTCTTTACCCAACACTAAATTGCCTCGGACACTATTGAGCAAGGTGTTCGTCTTTACCCAACACTAAATTGCCTCAGACACTATTGAGCAAGGTGTTCGTCTTTACCCAACACTAAATTGCCTCGGACACTATTGAGCAAGGTGTTCGTCTTTACCCAACACTAAATTGCCTCGGGTACTCTTGAGCAAGGTGTTCATGCCTTACCTCATCACCACAAAATTCTATCTTTCTCAGCTTTTTCTATCTTTTTTAAATAAAAAAATATTTCTCAACCCAATCATCTACTCAAGCTCTCTCTACACCAACCGTCCTTGGTCTGACAGGAAACTGCATCCGGTGGTGAGGCCCCAATTATGATCTTCGGAGAGTGCGGAGTTATCCTTTAGTTGCCATTACATCTGATTTTACTCTGACTTGAACTGTCAGGGTCCCATCTGTAGGGTAAATAATAGGTATCATTTTCAGACGATTTGTTTATCAAATATGTGTCGAAAAAACAAATCAATTTACAAAAAAATCGTATGCGAAACATACATTTACAGCATGAAGATATTAAAAACTTGAAGCATAAAATCTCTTATCAAAATTACTGGATTTGGCATTGAATAACACAAAAAGGGTTGGTATGCCGTTAAACAAAACAGCCATCGAACCAACTCCCTCTCTCTCTCACCGCTTTACATTCTTTTATTTTATATTCATTTATTTTTAGATTTCATCTCATTTTCACTTGATTTGTGATTCCATGGTGCTATCAGCATGTATCCAGCCAATCAAGACATTTTTTTTGCCAAATTTCCCTCTCGTTTCTCTTATACTCAACACATACATCCCTGACCACACACCTCTTATCTTTTCTACTTTCATTCCCATCTATTTCATTCTTTTTTGCTTTGTCATCATTAACCCCACCATCCACCCTTTACTTTCTGCTTCTCACCTCCAACCCTACTTCAGCACCTTTTTCACTCATTTTTATGTAAAAATTCTTTGGAATCTCTGCAAATGATTATGCATTCAGAAGAACAACCCTTGGCAGGAGTCTGTCATTATTTGTATTCTTTGCAGATGTGCAGGTCTCCCAAAAAACAGTGCCAATAGATTTGGGCTCTTCAGCTTCAAATTTTCTCTAATTGCTATTGATTTTAAACGAATCCATTCGTGTTTCCTGCTGCCCCCTTCTTTAGAAAGATTCTTTATGTTTTCCCTCACACTCTCTTTCTCTACTTTCTCATCCTTTCCTTCTCTTAACACCCTCTTTCTCAATCTTCTCACACTCTTTCTGTCTCCCCTCCTTCTCTCTCTCTCTCTCTCTCTCTCGGATTCTGTCTTCTTTATCTTTGTTATTCTCACTTTCTTTCTCAACATTTTTCATTCTCATTGATCAAATTCATTCTTATTATGAATAAGTTTTTGTTTCTGTCACTTCATGAAAACTTTCCATTGTCCCTCTTCAATTTTTATGTCCCTATAATTTTCTCAATTTCTTGCTATAAATATTTGCCTGACAAAGTCTTCTCACATCTTTATTTCTGGATGAGTGTGAATATCTATTATTATTATTATTAATTTTGTTTAGCTTTCTACATTTTGTCTTGTTAAATTTGTCTACATAACTCTTTCCTGCTTTTCTGCATAATTATTGCCATGTTGAAATTGGCATTCCTACAGAGAACCCAGTTAGAGGCTTTATTAATAGTTCTACAACTATAAACCCACTATCTTTATTTTATACAACTTTTTAAAAATGTATTTTGATATCATTCAAATATAATGGAATGACAACCTTGGATTGAATTAAAAAAACAACAACTAATAAATAAGATTTTAGAAGCAAAGTAAAGCTACATTTTGTTGAGTATAATTAAATCTCAAAAGTTTCATATTTTGTTACTTTATAAAAGTTATAATATGTATATTTGTTAGAAATTAACTTATAAGTCTGTAGAAGAAATCGTCCAAATCACTTTAAAAGCATTAGAAGAAAGGCCAGAAGTAAGACAGGGTTACAGATTATATGATGATTCTTCTTAAAATGTTATACAAAATGCTATAATAAGAATGAAATAGCAACAATGGATATCCTTGGGAATGGTCAGTTTAATCTGTGTGTTTACTTATCAAAATGCTATTTCAAACTTTCTCTGTGCATGCAGTATTGTTGACACATCCGGGTTGGTGCATATTGGATAGACTGCAAAAAATAATTCCTAACCTAATAGGTCCCACACTGTCTGCCATGTTTCAGCTGCTGTCGTATCACCACAGTGTTGCATCTCTGTGCTTGTTTTACAACTGCTTCCACAGAATGTGCTCCGATGAACTTACTACACTTGTACTCCCTAAACATAAATACCCCCGACCCACCCGACGAACAGCAAAATTCCACCCCTTCACTGTAGAGGTCTCTAGATGCTGGAAGATTTTCTACTCTAATTGCTTCTTTCTTCGGGCTGCTTGCCTTTGGAATTCCCTTCATGCTCCCTGTTTCCCCGACTGTACTAACACGCCGAAATTTAAATGTAATGTGAACAAGCACCTTGTTGTCAGACTCTCCAACCCGGTTACTCCCAGTGGCAATGTGCCTCGTTTGGGGTGAACAAAAGTATATATTAAAAAAAAAGAAGTTTTTTTTATAGTGTGACAGACCGATCGAGAGAACCTCATAAAGAGATAACCAGACGAATCTAAAACCATTTTTCATTTTCATCTTTTCTTTCAATACGTGAATTATAATTTATGAATCATTATGCCACACAAGTTTCATCCGTTATTAGAAACTTCTATTTAAAATTGTGTTATTGTTATTACTAATCTTGAGAGTTATTATTATAATGACTGTGATGATAATAGTTCAAATTATGGTCGATTGGAATGATGCCACGATCCAAATATTTTGTTTAGAGTTCTTCTATTAGCTGCCATCATTGCCAAACAAGTTCATTAATAGCCACAGAGGAAAAGTATTGGTGTGGTTGTTTTGTTTTATGACATATCAACTCTTTTCGGTTAGTTTGTATTTTATGCTTCAAGGTCTTAATAGTTCTAAATATTTAATAAATTCTATTCTATATATGAATGGTTTGCAGATAATTTGTTTTGTCGGCTTAATTTTGTCAATGAATAATTTGTAATTGATAAATTCTATTTAACATGTAGATGGGACCCTGGCAGGTACTATCACTCCGGACTATGGCAACTAAGAAGTAATTCCACACTACTCAAAGCTCCTAAAACATGGCGTAATCACGTTCACACATAGGTTCTCATTAGATCACCAAAGTTAAGTGACGTTGAGCCTGGTCAGTATCAGATGGGTGACCATTTGGGAATACCAGGCTCTGTATGCGGGAGGACGGTGACAACTCCCTGCAAAAACTAACGTTACATGCAGCTGTTAACTACTTGTGAATTTAATTAGATTTTAATTTAGAGACTGCGTCCTGGAAGGAGGAAGTCAGCTCAACCCGCCCAGAGTAAATTGCAGCAAGGATAGGAAAGTTCCCAAATTGGAACGTCACCACTAGATGGAGTATTGTATTATACCCAGGATGGTTGGAGGTAGGGAGAGAGAGGGGGGGGGCCTCAGGAATTGATAGGATTGGAAAATCTGGTAGGCAAAAAAAAGTAAAACGGGCAAAGAAAATGAATTTTGTGGTACTACTCCCCTCTCTTTCTACCCCTATAACCATCACGTGCATGACACAAAACTGAATCAGTTAGTGAGGCCCCAATTGGGGAGTTTGGGAGAGTGTGAAGTCACCCTTAATCTGCCATTAATTTCAAGTCCACTTTGCCTGTTGAGATCCCACCTATGAGTTAAACAGAAATTATCAATTATATTCAACTTATTTACAAAATATAAACCTACAAAACAAATTAATCTACAAAGAGTTTCTATACAAAATAGAATCTATTAAATATTTTTAAATTATTGTGGCCTTTAAGTGCCAAAAAGAAATAAGATAATACGGAGGTAGAGTTAACAAGAGTACGTATTTACAGAAAGTACGAACGTTATGTGTTGTCAGAGACTGCATCAATCTTGGTCATAGCAACTGTTTCTCTAACCACCATTATTACTTTTCATCGTGTCAGGAAAAGTCCATGTAGTGACGCAATAGGGTAGATCACCTTCACAAAAGTATTAAGAACTTGAAGCATAAAAATCAAAGTAATTGGGTTTGGCCTTAAATGACCCAAAAAGGGTTGATGTGTCATGAAACAACTAAAATGACTGAATGTGGCACGAAATGACACGAAAAAGGTTGATATGCCATAAAACAAAACAAGCAAAGAAAAGGTTGACATGACATAAAACCCAACAAACAGCCAATCAGTTTCAAATAAATTCATTGTCTTCTTCTGTGTTATTTTTAAGCTTCATAAGCTTGTTCCATTGTCTTTGAATCCGTTCAGTAGATTCCATTAAACTGAACATCTGTTTGCATGATTGCTTTCGAGAGAAATGTGTTATTAATAACGTTCTTTATTATTCTAATTTGAATCCGATTTTCCTCATTTTTCTTATCCTATTGTTAAGGATATTATTATTCAATGTTTTATCGCTGTAATTATTGCATTTCTTTTTATTTAATTTCTATATTGAAGTAGAGTTTATCATCTAATAGTTATTATTAGTATCTAATATATAAAGTTATCTTGTCGAATTTTTCACATTAGACCTAAATCACAATACATCTGACAAATCGATATTTGATTCTAACTAACAATTTCTTTCGTTTGATTCTTGCAGCATGATCTTTACACTAAAACAGTGTAATTCATTTCAATTTCTTTCTAAAAAATAATTATTCCGACAACAAAAATTATTTCAATGGAGATAATTTCAAATAATGACCTAAAATGCTCAAAATGTAAGTGAGATAATTCCTATTTTATATATATATATATATATATATATATATATATATATATATAACATGTCTGAAACATACATTTTATATATATATAATTATAATAAATATTTTTCAATATCCACATAGATATGTTTCATCTTCATTGAGAATCATCAGTATGGCTAGATATAACAGTACCACCAGTTGCAGGATTCAAACCACAAACTGAAGTCACCTTTGACTTATATTCAACATCTTTACTCCCATGGCCACTTATACAGCTATAGCTTTCAACAAAGAAAGGGAATTATATTTATCTTCATTAAGTGAACATGGTCAGCCTTCATAGAGGGCTCAACCAGGGAGAGGGGACTTTGCAATATTACTTTAGTCAGAAGCTTTTTATATTTCCCTTACAGAGTGCTCTTCCTTGAAGAGAGCTTTAAATAGTTATAATATCCACATACATGCAGGGTGTTGCAGCAAAATCCGATGCTAGAACTACACCAAGATCACCACTGATCATGAGTCGATGATCTGCTGAACGATCAAGAAGGACAGTGGTTACTCCTCCTACCGCAAGTATCACCGCATGCTCATCATGAATACTTCCAAGGAGTCAAGGAAGGTCAAGGCAGCGGCTTTGCTGAACGCGTAATCAAGCACAGGTCTGTGAGGATGCTGAGGTTGTTCACTGATGAAAAGAATTTCAACTAGGACCAGAAGAGCAACAGGCAGAACGACAGGTAGATCTGCAAAGACATCGAGGTAGTTCCCGTCCTCTGTCATGGTCTCTGGCGTCATCTCCAACAAGGGAGACGTCATGACTCTGTTCTTCTTTCAAAAGGGCCTGAGAGTAACCATGGAGGTGCTAAGAAGCGTAGTGAAGTCCTGGAATGACGAGATCGCCGTTGAATGCTCTTACGTCTTACAACAGGACGGCGCTCCTTCACACAAGGCCAAGACGACTCATGTATAGCGACTCAAGTATAGCGACTCAACAATGTTCCTCGCCACAGGTCGCCAGACTTGTGCCTTCCCTCCTCACCCGATTGCAACACCCTTGATTATTTGTTCTGGAGCGTGATCGAGGCCAAGACCAACAAGCATGTCCACAATACACTCGACTCTCTGAAGGCTGCCATCATGGAGGAGTTCGCTGCTATAGACAAGGACATGGTTGCTCAAGCGTGTAACTCATTTCATGCCAGCCTTGAGATGGTCGCTTCCACTGGTGGCAGTTACATTGAAAAATAATGTTGTATGTAACTCTAACTATTGTTAATTGAACTGTTGAGTCTCTGCATATAGAACCTTTGTTTTTATTGCCTATTTCGTTTTCTTTTTGTCAAATGTTGGATTTTGCTGCAATACCCTCTATGTAAGTGTATATATACATATATACATATATATATATATATATATATATATATATATATATATATATATATATATATATATGTATACATCATAAGTGTGGCTACGTATAACTGTGTTGGCAGTCGCTGGATTTTAACCCCGGACTTAAGTCACCTTTGACTTCTACCTGACATCTTTGTCTCCATGTGTGTGTATATATATATATATATATATATATATAGAGAGAGAGAGAGAGAGAAGTATTAGAAGGCTATCACAATGCAAGAAATGGAAATATGTCGGCGTTGAGAAGTAATACAAAAACAAGTGATTTTAATTTATATATTTTTTGCAAAACATTTTTTTCAATAACTTTTTTCCTATATAGCAAATCTTACTTGATAAGGCAAGATTTCAACACTGTAACGTAATGTGTGTGACCGTGTTCCATAATATATTTCGAGAAAGACCTCTTTGTCAAATGGTAGGTGTTTCAAATCTCAAGAAAAAAAATACTACCTCTCCGTATTATATATATATATATATATATATATATATATATATATATATATATATATATATATATATATATATATGAAATGTGTTTCTCAGTTAAAATGATGAATTATTTATGACCAACAAAAAAAATAGTCTCATAGAAAACATAAAAGCAAATAAATTATAGGTGTTTATATAAGTTTTAATATTTCGGACATTTTTTCTATCTTTTTCAAAAAATGGAAATTAAACGCTTATGAATACTTGGTCATCAGGTACATTAAAGCGTTTTTATCTTTGCAAGCACAATCATCTATGTAAATTAGATGGCAAAATAATAAGTCTCTTTACTGTTATATAATCGATAAGGATAATATAGAAATAAAGAGACTTGTTATTTTAGTTATGCAAGAAGAATGTCTAGAAAGATATGTCACAAATTAGGAATTTCAAATAAAATAAAGGTAGAATAAATTGTGGAAGTAGTTGTGACCCAGCGGGTCACATGTACGTCTAGTGTGTGTATTCATATATATATATATATATATATATATATATATATAAGGAGATTGTAGTTTGCTTGAAGCATTGCTGGTAAATATAAGTGTAGGTTTGTAATCCGAGGCTGGAGCCATGTGATACAGGTACCAGAATATGAACAAAAACAAACTAGAAGAGAAAACAAGAATGGAATCTCAAATCAATTTATTAATATTTCACGTAAAACAGATTAAATACCGGAACAGTAAATAAAAAAAGATTACTGTCAGGCTATTAAAAGTTCTGGAATAAGGTAATCTTAAATTTTCGAAAGAAAAACTTTCATTATCAAAAGACCAAAAATTAAAGACCGAGTGGTCGAAAAAACGAGATGCACTGATGGAACTGTTGACAAAATACCGCAGAGAATTAAGAGTAGGTACGCAGAAAATGTTAATTATTCCTATCATAATTTAATTATATAATTATTCAGCTAAAGTTATCATCTTATTAATATTTGTTTATTTATATACTAATTATTATAATTTTATTATTTTTTATTTGATTTGATTTATTAACTTTTTCTTTATTTATTCAATTCTAATTTTAAATTTAAATGTGGGCCGTTATGGGAATACGAACGGTTAAAGGGAGGTAACTTTGAAAACAGAATATGGTTAGAATTAAAACTTGAAAAAAAAAACTTGAAAAGTTGAAATCACTTGTGGAAAGAATTAACATCATGAGAGTAAGAAACTGTTGGAAAGGGATGGGAGGGGGAATTAAGAGATTAAAAATATACACACATATACATATAAAGTGTAAATTTTTAAATACATATTTATTTTAAAGGTATAATATTCCTAGAATTAATTTATTTAAATTTATTTTATTTATTTATTTTTTTTTTTGTTATTATTATTTATTATTTATTTATTTATTTTTATTTTATTAAATTTTAAACTTTAATTTAGGGATTATAAATATATACACATATATATACACACACATACACACATATATATATACAAGGCCTACATACATATACATAAAGTGTATATTACTCCATTCTTGTTTATATTTATGTCTATTATTATAATGTTTTACTTATTTATATGTAACTATGTAAAAATTAAAACACAGGATAAAAGGCATTGAGGTGTGGGTGGATGGTGCTGGGCAAATAAATGGAAGAGGCAAAGGCAAGGCGGTTGGAGGTGGGAGTGTAAGAATGTAAGAATCAGAAGATGAAAGGGGAAGACAACTAATATCTGTTATTCAAAGTTGGATGAAATTTCGAGATTAGAATAGCTTCCGAAATTCGAAACTGACCGACATTGTTTTCTCTTATGTTTTGTTTTTGTTCACCTTCTCCACCTTCCGGTACCTATATCACATTGCTCCAGCCTCGGATTACAAGCATACACTTTATATATATATATACAGGGTGGGCCAAAATAAGGGTCCTATCTTTAAATTTGAATAACTTGAATTTGAATAACTTCTACAAAATAAAAGTTAAACTCACCAAACTTTATGTGTGTGTAGACTGACCCTTCCGAGATTTTTTGAAATAAACAAAACAAATTTTAGCCGAAAAACACTTCTTAAAACTTACAAAAACTAAAGTATTGTTTTTTTACACTGTTTTGAGTTTTTTAAGCAAAAATAATGTTTTCTAAATGAGGGTACGTTCCTTAGGGCTAATACGGCTCATGCTTTACTTATTCTAAAAAAAAAAAAATCAATAAATAAAAAAGTTATGAATTTTTAAAAATAGGACCCTTATTTTTGCCCACCCTGTATATATATATATATATATATATATATATATATATATATATATATATATATATATATTTCTTTATTTTAAAATGTATTTTATAATAATTTATATCCAAACCGAGTCATTTGGTTTACAATTGTTTCAAGCAATCTGTAAAATAAACGAAATTTCAGGTAGTTTTCATTTTGATCTGTTATATCAAGTTGGTATTTTTTACTTTTGTTAAATCTTCTTTATAGACTGATGGGTTAACTCTGCTTGTTTCTACGTTTGGCGATTTTAAGTTTACATTTTAGTTCTGAAGAAAAAATTTGTTTTTATAGTAAACTGTGACAGGACCAATAGAATTGACAGAGATCGTGCACTTTTAGGGTGCACTAGTATGCATCTTGGTGATGGTGGGGCCCTATGTAGAAATAAGTAGAGATCTGAGACTAGTACATATCTTTGACTGTCCAAACATCGGCCAGCGTGAGCGCCGAAAAGTCTGAGAAGGTTTCTTAGGTTGTCATTGCAATTATCACCACTCAATGGGAAGACATTTACCATATGGGGGGTGGAATATTGATAACAGCTTAATCGTCAAATTCTAAAAAAAATGACATCAACAAAAAGGATGGCCAGAGATAGCCATCTAGAAGCTGTCACCATTAATTAGGGCAGAGGCCTGAGAGAGAGGATAATGGTTTTCTTTAGTGTAGATAATATCCAAAAGCCTAAGCGAAGAATTTCAATTGGCGTACCACTCGACCCCTACCAACCCCGAAAGTGGAGGAAAGACACAGAGAAAGGGATGGGGGAGAGAGAGAGAGAGAGTAGATCAGGATATCCAACACCACCAAGAGAGGAGGAGGGACCCAGGGAGGAAGAAGGGGTGTTACAATATGCCCTTTTGGGAAGAGAAAGGGTTTTTTGTTTTGAGTAGACAAACAGTTAGAGTTGGGTTCGCAGCCTGGACGGTCGTGTTAGCCGGAGCTCAGACTCGAGCGGCCACCAAGCGGGAATGTCGCGCAAAAGGCTTCTAGTTTGGATGACGTTGCCCATAGTATTCCCCCCCACCGTTCAGTAGACAAGTTACAACTTACTTAAGGAATTGCAATTGTAAATGGGCTCTCGCGCACAGAGAGAGAGAAAGACAACGAACTAGTTTAGTAAACAAAGACATTATCGAAGGGTAGACTTAATTCGACGTTTTAAAAACAGTTGTTTATCTTGTTAATAATTAATTGATACAAAAAGAAACCGCTGAGTTGTTTAAATTATTCCTATTGTCGAATTGTTCTGCTGTGTAACTTTGCCTTCACAGAATCACGAAATCATCATCATCCAACCCGGAGGAGATTCGACACATCTTTGTTTTTTACAGCCACTATTGACGATCATCGACCCAAAGAGGGTGTTCACAGTCGGGCAAGATTTCTGCGCAGAGAACCAGACGTGGGAGCACAGAGATAGAGACACAAGTGGACCACCTATGTTACAAGTGGTTCAGTGACACCGGATCAGAGTGAGGTATCTGTTCTACTCGGCACCGCGACCGGGATATCAAACACCTCTGCGTGAGTGGCCGACAACTATACCCACGGGTGAAAGAAGCGTGTGGGGTCCTGTGTTACATTTGGTTTCATGACGCAGGATCGAGTGGGGTCCTTATGTTACAAAACTACCTGAAATTTTGTATACTTTACGGGTTTTTTAAACAATTGTAAGCTATGTGACTCGGTTTAGGTATAAATTATTACAGAATTATATAATATAAATTTGGAAATATATATATATATATATATATATATATATATATATATATATATATACATGGACGACGGCACCGGGCGGGGGCAGGGGGGATCAAGCCCCCCACACACACACACACAATTTTTGACTCCCCCCCCCCCCCACTTTACAGTCATCAATAATGGAGCATACATGTGTTTAACCGGGCCCCCCACTTTTTAGGAGAGCCTCCCCCACTTTTATAACTGTGCCGCCGGTCCTAATATATATATATATATATATATATATATATATATATATATAAGCTCTATTATTTATTGATAAATATTGAGCTGGACTTTTTGTAACTAAAATTTGATTCCTTTGGGAATCATTTTAATTTATATATATATATATATATATATATATATATAGGGAGAGAGATTTGAATTGACCCCATTAATTTGAAGACAAGCCAAAATCTATATAATAAAACAACTGATTTTTTAGCCTCCTCTTACTCCTGATTCTCACTTGGCTCTGATAAGCCCCTTATTTTTGATAACTGCTAATTAATGGTGACACAACGAGGGAAGAATTTCTAAAATATCATGTTTGAAAATACAAATATTCAGAACTTTTCATTCCTTAAATTTTTCTTTCTTTTTTATCGAGTTTCTTTCCGTCTTTCATTTTTATATGGCTTCTGTCTTTCATTAGCAGCAAAATAAAGAGCAAATATTGAAGTAGGTGCAACAATTTTTTTAAAAATATGCAGAGGGATAGTTTAAAGAAAATAATGGGTTGATGAATTATGTTGTTTTTTTTAAAGGACTTTAAAATCTTCAGGAAAATATGAATAAATCTGGAGGGGGGGGGGCGAAAAAAGACAACATGAATGAAGCCAACAGAATTTCAATTTTTAGAAGTATGAAAAGGAATTCCTTGAAAATTGATCGAAAAAAAAAGAAGCTGGAAATGTATTTTGTTATAATGAAATCATTCTTTCACACTAGCAGAATTATTTGACATTTTCTGGGCGGCCAATTCGTAGAATTAAATAGGATAGAATTTAAATATTCAGCAAAATTCTTGTTTGTTTTGAGTAGGGGGAATATTGATATTATCAAATAGTTATTTCATTTTAATGCTTGCAGACAACTTCTCTCTCTCTCTGTCTCTCTCTCTCTCTCTCTCTCTCTTCAATTACAGTCACTTTTCCGTGGTTTAGGGGTCAGACATTTTTGATATTTCGAAAGTTCACTGTCCAGTCCTCTTAGTTCAGCAGGTCAACTATCACCAAATTCCACTCTGTACGGTCTTGTTTAATGACTTTCTTCCAAGTTTTCCTTGGCTGACCAGCCTTCCTGCGATTCAAGACATCCATGCTTCTGCAACGGTTTATCCAGGAGAATAGACACTCCACATGACTGCACCAGCATAATTAATTCACCTTAAGATAACCTTGCAAATGTAGTGATTTCAGCGAATTCTCCAACCTTTCTGTTGGGTTTGGTCAGATCTCCTCTAAAAATAAAAAATGACAAATTCAGAGAAGGGATACTCGTACAACTATCCATTCATTTGTCTGCCTATATATATATATATATATATATTACATTGTGATAGCCTTCTAATACTCCTCTATATACGTATTACACACAATGCTTCAAGCAAACTACCTCTCCTTATTATATATATATATATATATATATATATATATATATATATATATATATATATATATATATATATATAACTCCTCTAAAAGCTTACAAAAATAAAATTTGAAAAAATCCAATAGCAATTTTTGTTCCACCCTGCAAAAAATTTCCCAACAAAAACTTGTCTAGCTGCAACTACTTTAAATAATTTCCCTTTCTCCCTCTATGTACCTAAAACTAAACGGAACTTCCATGAGCAGAGTTTCTTTCATAGAACTACCCGTTTGTGGAACACAATACCACGGGGCTGCTTTCCAGCTTCTGTGGTTGTTTTCAAGTCCAATGTTAACAAATTCTTGTTGAGCCGTCCTCATAAAATTCTGCCCATTTACAACCATCGTTACCGATGTTCACTGTGTTGTCTCACCGTCAACCTAACAGACTCATTAACCCTTATCCTCGAGTGGCCTCTGGGCCTTGATAAGTAGTGACTCATAAGTACAAAAAAAAATCATATAAGTAAATAAATATTGATCTCTATTTGCGTTTGGACTCCAAATATCTATGTTGCATACTATACTGTATTATGGTTATAGAAACTTACTTCGTAAACACCCACAAAATAATTACCCATCTCGCCAATAACAATCCTGAACACCTTTCTGATCTCCATGTGTTTAACACATGTGGATTTACCTACAAAATCAAAAATCAGCACAGCTCCCATGACTTTCGGAAACATTTTTTCACACTCATGCTTCCCAAATTTCGTCAAAACTATACCTGGTGTCCCTCTCCATACACATGCAGAAAGGGAGAAGGTGACAAAATACCAAGGCCTAATGTATGATATGAAGAGAGACTGGAACCTACAAAACATCAACATTATCCCAGTTATAATAGGAGCTAAAGGCCTCATGAAAAAAAATTTCAAAAAGTATCTGGAAAGTATTCCTGGAAACCAAGTGCAAAAGAAATCCAAATAATTGCACTTAAGGGAACGGCAAAAATCCTTAAAAGAGCACTCGGTTGGAGCCTCTAAATAGCATGTGATAGTCTGGCATTTGGAAGAATACCTCTTCCCTATGCTAACGAACACAGAATAAGAAAATTTTTAAAAAAGAGAGAATGACTCATACACTGGTTATTTCTCTGAATTGTACCTTATCCTATGTATTAGACATGCTCTTTTTATGAATTGTAGTTCACCTGAGTATTGTACACAATGATTTCATTATTGTTATACAACAACAACCTACTTATCTAGCAAGCATTGTCCGGAAGTCTTTGCTTTCATTTTGTTTTTCAAATCGCATAAATACTTTCGCATTTTTTATAATTCTTAAATTTATAAATTAGTACATTATGCTAGAAAAAATAAAACCTTTTTCCTTTCTATTAACTGATTTCTGTATTTTATTTATTTATTTATTTATTTATTTATTTCAGTCAATCTGAGAATTAAAAATAATAAAATGAAATAGACATTTTATACAATTTTTTTTGTGCGTAATCTTTTGATTTCTTTTTACTTGAATGGTAATTGGTAAAAAATGTCACAGCCTGGATCAGCTATCTACACAACTTTTTTTTTATTCTTATTTTCAGACGAATTTTGTAAACAAAAGCGCTATTGAACTACCATCTTATTTTTAATCATTATTTCTAAATTACAACATTTCTGTTATTTGACTGACACTAACTTTATTGCTTGAAATCTATTATATGCACAGTATAGGTCAAATATCACTGTTTATACTGTAGACATATTTTTTTCATATCTGAATTAAAATTGCTATTAATTAATCCTGGGAGTTTTCTTCTTTTTTTTTTAAATTATGTTTTTAAAAGTGTTTAATTATTTAGATTTAGAAGTGTAAAATTAAATTACCTACAATCTTCTCCGTAAACGAAAATGCACAGAAATTTAATAAAAAAGTAAAACCTAAAAAATATCTTACCATCTGTCAATAAAAAATCGTTATTGAGTCATATTTTCTGACCTCCTTCATCCAGGTTGAAGTATTTTGAATTTTTTTGAGGAATATAATATTAAATTTAATTTATTCACATAAATCTTTTTGAGAGGTGTTTTAAAATTATTAATTGTAAATAAAATTCCCCTGTTACTTGTAGAAGGAAAGAAATAATGTGCATCACAATCCTTATTTACTTGCTTCCTCACAAGGATAGAGTCAAGCACAAGGTCAGTTTTTAATGGGGGGGAAAATCCAGCTCCTCAACAACGAGCGCTCTGGACTGAGAGAAAAATAAAAATCATTTCAGTCTAAAAGGATTTCTCCTTCAATGACGAAAGACAAAAAAGACAAAGTGTAGTATCAGAACAGATATTACACTTTGTTCCTAAAGTCATTGTCAGAAAAATTAATTAATTTAATTTTGAAGCCTTTAAAACTATCATTTCTAACAAGAATGGAAGCTAAGTGCATGATAGCTGTTAAAATCATTATTTATTTTTAATATAGAACTTTTGTGAAAGTTAAATGTATTTTATTAAGGTATCTTTTGCTCATTAAATAATTGAAGATTGCACAAAAAAAATATCATTTCTCCACTTGTTTAAAATAGGTTTTAACTTTAAACAGGCACACAGAAATGTTAGCACACACATGTTATCTGGTCCCTATTTACTTGCTTCCCCACGAGGGTAGAGTTAGACACAAGGTCAGTTTTTAATGTGGAAAAATCCAGCTTTTCAAAAAGGGTCACACTGGAATGAGAGAAAAATAAAAATTGCCTCAGTCAAGAAGGATTTTTCCTTCAATGACCGAAGACAGAAACATGAAGTGTATAAGAACAGATGCTACACTTAGTTCCTAGCCAAAAGGCCAAGTTGGTCTGATAAAGTTATTCTTCTTTTTCTTATGCGTTAATCCCGAGCTATGGAGGAGTCCGCAATAATGGATTTTTGTCTCCACTTGACACAATCACAGGCTTAGTCCGGGTGAAGGCCATTTTTACAGAGATCTTTGTACAGGTCGTCTGCCCATCTCATCATCGGCCTACCCATCAGTTGCTTTCCGGCAACTTCTAGTGAAAAGGCGAGTTTCACGATGGTGTCATTGTTGGCCCTCAGCACATGTCCATGAGTCCGATAATTTTATTAATATAGATATTTAACAAAAGGCTCATTTACTCAGTGATTGGTATCAGTACATCATTTGGTATCTGGATTGCAAGTGATGAATGTAGTCTTGTCTTCTCTTATGCTGAATATTCACATCATTTATTTATTTAATTTTCCAAACAATCTCTCCAACCGGCGTGTTTAGTTGCATAATAGAATCCTAGGAAATTCCCATTATCATTTCTTTTTCTTGACAGCTCTGAGGACAGAAACCCCGGATAGCCACCACTGCTAAACATGAACGAACTACTTAAGGGACTATTTCAAATATGCACTCAATGCTAACATATAAGTTTGTTTGGACAACCAGAACATTTGGTATCTCTCAATCCCCTTTGACTATTTAATATCGACTCAAAACGTGTGTTTCAAACATTTGAGTAAAAAATCAAAAATGGATTCTTTTTCCAAAAAAAGTGAAAATTTCATGGAAAGTTCAATTGAATAAGTTCGTTCAGCTGAGCTTTCTTTGTTTATGAATTATTCTGAAATTCATTTGAGCTAACTTTGATAATAGTATGTTTCGACAAAGATCTTTTGAAGCCAAGATTTGGAATAAGCTTTGTGTCTCCAGGTAGGGAAAAGACTTGTATTTTCTGTGCATATTATTGCGATGGTATATCTAGACCTCTATGTTATTTTTTTTTTTTTTTCATATTTAAATGTTGTCCTCATCTTGGTTGCTATGTTAACAAAGTTTTGCCATTCTACTCCCTGGCCTTCTTTAGGTGCTTTCTGTCATAGTCAGAAACTTTCTAAGAATGTCAAAGCCTTCCCGTTTTTTCTTTTCATTTGCTGGGGATGGGGCATTCTTCCAAATGCCATACGATCACCCCCTATTTACAGACTCCAATACGAGTAAATGTTGTTTTAGTCTTGTTTTTTATTTTAAGTGAAAACTGCGTTGTCCAGGTTTTTCAAAATATTTTTTTTAAAATATCCTCTTTATTATCGCCATTTCATCAACGCTTCCAAGTGTGAACTTTTCATTCTACCCTATTGACGTAGCCGCATGCTACACACACTGGCATATCAACATTAATGGTCGACAAGACGAATTTCAAATTGACTGCGATAAATATGTCTCAATCAAGAAGGATTAAATGACAAAAGAAGAGAGAGAAAAATATGCTTATACTTCTGACAAGGGTGTATATCATTGAAAATGCTCAAGTTTTTAAGATAAATAAATAACTTGTTTTAAAAAACATAAAAAAACTGCGTTTTCCAGTTTTTTTCAAAATATTTTTTTCAAAATATTCTCCTTATTATCGCCATTTCATCAACGCTTCCAAGTGTGAACTTTTCATTCTACTCTTTTATATTTTTATTTTGTAACTATAAATAACATTCAGAAAAATGGATCTTGAAACGATTAAGATTCATTATCATCATAATCATTATCATATTCGGTTTAACGTCCGCTTTACATGCTGGCTTTAAGAAATTGACTTTCAAATTAACTTATCTCTGGACAGGTCTTTATTTATCTCTCTTTCTCTCAAGTTCATTTTTATCACTTCTTCCCATATTTTCCATGGCCTTCTCCTGTGAATTGGACCTCTTACCTTAACTGTTCTACATCTACTGACCCAAGAACTCTCATCTATTCTTTCAATGTGACCATACAATCGAAGTCTCCTCTCTTGCACACATCTCCCTATACTGTCCAAATTTAATCTTCCTCTGAGGTCATCAGGTCTTTAAGACTTACATTACGCATTCATTGTATCAGTCTCATATAATTTCTCTCCATGTAACGCATGTCCTCAGCCCTCACTGGCCAAGTTTCACTTTCATACATCATCACACTGCATACACATGCCTTATAGACTCTTCCCTTGGTCAACAGTGGTAACGCTCTGCTGGTTAGTAATGTCAGATTAGTAAAGATTGTATTAAAAAAATGATAATACTTCACCTGCTTCTTACAAAGTATTCCTCTACAAAGAATGCTAACAAGATCAGATCTTTCTACCAAATAGAATGATGACAAAGAATTATGTTTTTTTAAACTTTTTGTTGGTATTAAATGTCCCTCCCCCCGGTTGATATGCCGTAAAACAAACCAAACCAGATTTATTTAATTTGCTCTCATTCGTGTGTTATCTTCTATCAGTTAATTTTCTTTTAATGTTCCTTTGCCAGGGATTGAACTCACAACTTTTAGGTAGAATTCACCTGAAAATATCTCTTAACCAACACCTTTGTGTGAGGCTGTGTTCCAAGACAAACAAATGTCTGCTCTTATCATAAATAATGATTTGAAATAGTCCAATGACGCTGTCATCATCAATATCCTGAAATCATAAATCTAAGATTAACAAAATAAATCTTAGAATTCAAACAAATCTTTCAGAATTGTATTCATAGCATAAAAATTAAAATATAAGAGAATTTCACTGACAAAAGCAGAATAAATAAAAATTCTAAAAAAAATAATGTTGTTGCATTTACATTAAATTAACTCTATTTTATTGTATACAACATCTAACTATGAAGATCAACTCAAGAAAAATATTTTAACATTGTTATTCGTGTATCAATGAATATAAATCTCTATTTACATCAATGATATATCTATTTATACTAAGTTAGGTATGTGTATATGTTTATAAATGTCTATGTATAGGATTCACTCCTAAAATAATTAACCGATCATTATGAATTTTGGAACACAGCTGCTAGGCATAAGGAGTCGTAATGTGAACTATATTTAGTTTTATTTAGTTTTATGCAAACGGGCAAAGAGGAAGTGGAAGCTTTTAATGAAAATTCATGTACTTCTGATTTTTTGTGAAATTTCACAATATATATATATATATATATATATATATATATATATATATATTCTTTCAGTAGAATACAAAATTTGACATTATTAATATTTTGTAATCATGTTCATAAAATTTCAACATTCAACAATATTTTTCCATGTGTACACGTGTTTCAGAAAATTCAATTTTATTGTCACTTTTACACCAGGGTAAAACATTGACAATTGATTCGCAATAATTTCAAGAGCATAATCAACACAAATCAAGAAAGATGTAAATGGTGCAACAGTGTTTTTATAATGATGACAGGCTAAATAAGTGGGGATTAATAAAACGTCAAAAATACATTTCCGGATGAGATCAATTTTTTATGGGGCTCTGCCTAGCTTCAAAACATTTTAGAATCAATCTTTTTCCAATAAAACGAAGCTTAATTTCTTAAGAAAAATCAACAATCTGAATAGCAAATGGTGTCCATTGTTCAAATACTTGTGAATGCAGGAAGAGCAAAAGAAAATATATATATATTATTGAAAATTATGTGATAAGTTAGTATTACTACTTAAGTATAATATATATGTATATATATATATATATATATATATATATATATATGTGTGTATCTTTGTAAATATTTTATATTTATATATTAAATCAACATTTAATAAATAAATATAAAATATTTACAAAGATACACACATACATAATAAATAAATTTTAATTTAAAATAAAAGGGGCCTAAAGAGGTATAATAAATAAATAAATTAAAATCGTGACAAATCTGCTTTGTCTTCAATTATCTTGAATTTTGGACCATTATAGTTCAAACAGCTTTGCAGTTGGGATATACACTGTTCATGAAATTTCCAGTAACCATGGGGCATAACTATTAGCATTGTTTCCAAAGAAGGTATTGATATATTTAGCCTCTGAATATTTGTATTTTGGAGCATCAGTCATACTTGGAAAATATGTATTTGTTTCCATCTAAAAAGTCTTGACTTATCCAGAAAAGAATCAATTAACTGTGGGAACACTCCAATTCCTATTTTTCAGTCCTCATCCTGTAAACCCTTTTCATATATCTGTACATATATTGTAATCTCAATTTCTAGCTACGTCTCCGATTTGTCTATCATATGATAAAGGTCTGTGTAAAGATCAAATTCCAGGCCTATTAACATATATCTTTGTGCAAAGCATACTATTATTCTTTTGTTGTTATTGCTGTGCTTTATTACACTTTGTTTTCTAAGTATAGGGTATGAGCTGAATATCTTTTGTCTTCCTAACAAAATAAAAATTACCATTTAAATGATAAAACATATGTTATTACTTGACCGACATTAATTTCAGTGTTTGGGAAACCACATTTGGTCATATCTTTTAAGTCTTCTTCTAATATTTTATTGTTATAGCATCTTGGATCTAATTCCTAATGTTATAATTTATTTAGTTTAATTATAGTGATTAGTTTAATTAGTGCAATTAAAGTTTTTAAAGTTTTTTTGTCTTCTGATTTTGTATGTAGTTTAGTCATTGCCTTATTGTTTTATATTAAGTGTAGTCAGTACCTTCTGGCTTAGTATCCACTTCTACCATTGCCTTCTGATTTTGTGTCTAGTTTAGTCATTACTTTCAGATTTTTTTTATCTAATTCAGTTATTGCATTCAGATTTTGTATCTAGTTTAGTCATTGCTTTCAGAGTTTTTTTATCTAATTCAGTCATTGCTTTCAAATTTCGTATATAGTTCAGTCATTGCTTTCAGATTTTGTATCTAGTTCAGTCATTGCTTTTAGATTTTGTATCTAGTTCAATCATTGCTTTTAGATTTTGTATCTAGTTCAATCATTGCTTTTAGATTTTGTATCTAGTTAAGTCATTGCTTTCAGATTTTCTATCTAGTTCAGTCATTGCTTTCAAATTTCGTATCTAGTTCAGTCATTATTTTTAGATTTTGTATCTAGTTTAGTCATTGCTTTCAGATTTTCTATCTAATTCAGTCATTGCCCTCTGATTTTTCATCTAGTTCAGTCATTGCCCTCTGATTTTTCATCTAGTTCAGTCATTGCCTTCTGATTTTTTATTTAGTTCAGTCATTGCCTTCTGATTTTTTATCTAGTTCAGTCATTGCCTTCTGATTTTTCATCTAGTTCAGTCATTGCCTTTTGATTTTTTACTTGTATTGTTAGTACCTTCTTTTTTATCTCTAGTTCAATCATCGCTTTTTGATTGTGTATCTAGTGCACATTTTCCTCTCTGTACCTAGCTCGGTCATTGCTGTCAAATTTTATAACTAGTTTAGTCATCACTTTCTGATTTTGTATCTAATGTGCACGTTGGGTTCTGACTTTTTTATATGCTGTAATTTTCCCAATATCTTCTGATTCTATTTTTAGTGAAGTCATTACTTTTCTGATTCTGCATCTAGTTCAGTTATTGCTTTCATATTTTGTAACTACAGCGATTGCCTTATGTTGTGACTAGTGTAGTTATGCTTTTATATTCAACTAGCTGGACCCGTCCCCCGGCATTGCCGGGAGAAATATAAAAGAGTGAATTAAAATTTGTGAACATCACACAGAACGCAAATAGGTCACACCAGACAATTTTAATGTTTAGAATAATTGTCAGCTTGGAACTGTTGAAGGGTGAAAGGTGAAAGAAAGGAATGAAGGAAGTAGGGAGACGTGGTTGTAGGAGTCTTCCTGCCCATCTTATGGTACCGGTATTTCCCCAGAATTTTCCTTTTTGATTAAACACCCGCTCTATCTATGATAATGGCCACTTTTAAAATTAAAGAGGCCTTCAGAACCCTATTGAAACCAATTCCCCCATTATCTTCGTATAGAAATTCTATTTTTTGGTGAGGAAAGCAAAAAGAAAAATGAGTATGCCTCCTGAGCACTACTGAAACACACAAATATAATTAAGAAGGCTTGCAGAGCATTAATACACCAAGAGAAATGATGATATTCACAATAGTAAAAGTACTGCATATTACATTGATTTCTTTTTAAATTACTACATAATAACGTTGAATTAAAAAAATCCGACCCATAGTCCTTTGTTCTCCCCCTCCCTCATAGTCAAAAGTTTAACAATGTAAAAAAAATTGTATGAGTCGACTGGGATCGAACCCTAAACGTCTCGGTCTTGGATCTACATTGATAACCTCTTAACAACGGAAGCGATTTGAAAATCTCTTAAAAAATAGGTGATTTAAACGAAGTTGTAGCTGGCATGCGTTTTATTTTACGATCAGCTAGAAGGCGACCAAATTTACGCTCCACCCGTCATACGTTTTGGGTCATTTTTATAAGTTAAAATTAATGTTTTTATTTCCTAATTTTTGGATACTATGCATGTGAAAGGTGTACGATTCAGAAAATGTCAACTTCATGTAAGCTGTCGAGTATCTTGGTGTATATTGACTTAATTTGGAAGTAGAATCTTTAAAGAAATTGTAGCCACCATGTTGAATAATGAAACACTGTGAGGAACTATGTTCGTTAATTGCATTCTCTAAAAACCGGAATGAGTATAACTGTATACGTAATAGGTAGAAATAATGTAGTCCAATATTCTCGAAAATCAGCGAATTTAGAGGGAGCGTCCATTAAATGTGTGCGTAATGTTTTGTATTATGTAGTAAATTAATAGCAGACAAATAGTAAATATGAACAGACACGTTTTTGAAAAGTAGATGTTGTTTATTAGTTCCCGGTGTGATGGGGAGAGTGTTAGTACGCATTTGTGTAATGGGGGAAAAGTTTTTGCTACCACCTATATGGAGTATGTTTTGGAGAGAGTCTAAGATGGTGTGGCAAAAGTAATATTTAGTGTTAGCTGGAGAAAATAATCACAAATTTACTAAAATACACTCAAGTGAATAAGCGTAATTTAGTGGTGAGTTTAGTAGCCTGTGATGCATGTGGTTATTTTCCTATTCGTGACAAAGGTACAGGGGAAAAATCGTCTTAACTTTATATGAAGATGAAATCATTGGTTTCCAAGATTGTATCACGTTCAGATATAGCCTTCTGATTTTGTGTTAAAGAAAGTTATAGCCTTCTGCTCTCGTATCTTAGGAATTCATAGCCTTCTACTCTTGTATCTAAAGAAGTCATAGCCTTCTGCTACAGTATCTAAGGAAGTCATAGTCTTCTGCTACAGTATCTAAGGAAGTCATAGCCTTCTGCTACAGTATCTGAGGAAGTCATAGCCTTCTGCTACAGTATCCAAGGAAGTCATAGCCTTCTGCTACAGTATCCAAGGAAGTCATAGCCTTCTGCTACAGTATCTAAGGAAGTCATAGTCTTCTGCTACAGTATCTAAGGAAGTCATAGCCTTCTGCTACAGTATCTAAGGAAGTCATAGTCTTCTGCTACAGTATCTAAGGAATTCATAGCCTTCTGCTACAGTATCTAAGGAAGTCATAGCCTTCTGCTACAGTATCTAAGGAAGTCATAGTCTTCTGCTACAGTATCTAAGGAAGTCATAGCCTTCTGCTACAGTATCTAAGGAATCATAGCATTCTGCTACAGTATCTAAGGAAGTCATAGCTTTCTGCTACAGTATCTAAGGAAGTGATAGCCTTCTGATATATTTTCTAGGCAAGTCATAGCCTTCTTATATATTTTCTAGGGAAGTCATAGCCTACTGATATATCTTCTAGGGAAGTCATAGCCTTCTGATATATTTTCTAAGGAAGTCATAGCCTTCTGATATATTTTCTAGGGAAGTCATAGCTTTCTGATTTTGTGTTTAGAAATGTGATAGCTTTCTGATTTTGTGTTTAAAAATATCATAGCTTTCTGATTGTTGTTTTATGAAGTCAAAGCTTACATATTTTGTCTAGGAAAATCATCGCCTTTGGATCTTATGTCTAAGGAATACTTATCCTTTCTTGGGAAGTTGTAGCATTTTGTCTTACTTTAATTTTTCTTCTGATTTTCTTATATACTGTCATACTAAGTTATTCTTTGTGTTTCATTTTTTATAGCTGAATATTTTCTCCATTGTTGATGTTTATTTCTACTTTTTATCTAACTTTTCTATTTAACTGCCAAATCATTTATCTTTCTTTTTTCTTTTTTTCTCAACTGTATATTTGTGTCTCACCCACTTCAAAGAGTGGGGGTCAAGATAGGTTTTGAATAACTTTTACATTTTATTCAAAATGGTATACTCCCTCTTTCTTTGAGCATTTTCCCCACCGTATCATTTTTTTTTCATTCATTTTCTATTCTCATATTACTCTCCTGTCTCTTTACTTCTTAAACATCATTTTCCTTCCCCTGACCCTTAATCTAACCTCAGTTGCCCTTGGCTGGTCTCCTTAACTAAAACTATTAAACATGTCCAACAGATCTGACAATTCTCATTACTGACCCTTGACATGGGCAGCCATTGACTTTCCTCTCTTAAATTGTTCACCCCCTCGTCACACCACTACTCAAATTTCTCCATATTATTTTCTTTGTTTACTTCACTTTCTTTCATTAAATTCCTGTTACCTTTTTGTTCTTTGTTTTATTTTCTCTCTTTTTCACTATTCTTTAATTTTATTTTCCTTTTCAATAAATCTTTTGACCTATTCTTTATAAATTGCTCCTCACAGACTCACTTTCTCTTCACTCCCATAATTTTGTCATATATATGTTGATCTTACAATTTTTTGTTTCAAAATGAATGTTAGGCAAGTCCAAATAGTTTCCACTTAATGAGATAAAAACTTACAACAAATCTTAGATTCTTAAATTTCAACTTTTTTCAAGGAAACATAATCAAAAATTGTCATCTAAAAAGCATTTAAAAACACACTGATGTTTGTCATTTTTTTTTATAATAAAGCTAGATGTGCTATTTTTTAAACGAAAAGTATTAAATTTCATAGACTACAAATGAAAATAATTCCCCAATTTAATTATTTTAACAATAACATTAATTTTATAATTACTCACGTTTTTGCTTTATTTATTCATTGCAACTTTAATTTCATTCTAGTTTTGTGTGTTGCTTTTAACATGTGTGCAAATCACATTATGAAATTTTATACCATTGCACACTCGATTTTAAAATGAAATGAATATTTAAACTCTTAGTCTCAATATCAATTCATTAAAAAGAAGAAAATATAAGTTAGAAGGAGGGGACTGCTCTAAGTATGCCAAAACCGGTTTTTAACTGGTTTTGAGAATGACTAACACTTAAACTCGGTTTTGAAAATTATCAGGGTTTTTAATTTTGTGAGACCTAGTCATCATTTATCAAGGTTAAAGCCATTCGAAGATAAAGGTTAATGAGATGGATGGATTGTCGGTGGAATGATGAAGAATACTATGAGAGGATTGACAATGATGAATGGAATTAACAAAATTTGGTTACTTTCGAGGACGCTTTATGACAAGTACTTGTTGACATTGGATTTGAAAACGACCATGTTGTAGTCTGCAAGAAAGCAGTCCAGTGGTAATGTATTCCATGGATGGGAAGTTCTCGAAAAGAAACTCTGTTCATGGAAATTCTGTTTGATGTATGTATGTATGTATGTGTTTGCCTGTATATATATGTGTGTATGTATATATATATACATATATATATATACATATATATATATATATATATATATATATTTATATATATATATATATATATATATATATATATATTTATATATATATATATATATATATATATATATATATATATACATATATATATATATATTGTGTGTATTTAGGCAGCATATTTTCATTTAGGCAAACATTATTAGATTTATGTAGTGGGAATTATTTAGCTTATTAGTAGGATTATCTAAATTTCTAATCATTAATTTTATTTGTTCATCAACCATATAATTGGGAAAATGATTATTAATTAGGACTTGTTTTATGTTTTTTAATTCATTAAAAAATATTTTTTGGATGAGGAGATTAATTTTGCACGGTTTAATAGATTTTTGACCATAGCAATTTTATATCTATATGGGCATTCACTTTTAAAACTTAAAATACAGGTGTTAATAGATGTAGGTTTTTTATAGGGAGAGGTGATGAATGCATCACTGTTGGAGTCAATGAGAACATCTAAAAACGGAATTTTATTGTTAACATTAAGCTCATGAGTGAATTTAAGAACTGAATAAATATATATATATATATATATATATATATATACAGGGTGGGCAAAAATAAGGGTCCTATTTTTAAAAATTCATAACTTTTTTATTTATTGATTTAAAAATTTTTTTTTTTTAGAATAAGTAAAGGACCCCTTCCGAAGCAAGCATGAGCCGTATTAGCCCTAAGGAACGTACCCTCATTTAGAAAACATTATTTTTGCTTAAAAAACTCAAAACAGTGTAAAAAACAATACTTTAGTTTTTGTAAGTTTTAAGAAGTGTTTTTCGGCTAAAATTTGTTTTGTTTATTTCAAAAAATCTCGGAAGGGTCAGTCTACACACACATAAAGTTTGGTGAGTTTAACTTTTATTTTGTGGAAGTTATTCAAATTCAAGTTATTCAAATTTAAAGATAGGACCCTTATTTTGGCCCACCCTGTATATATACATATATATATATAAAGCTTATGCATGTATTGTGTTTACCGACATGTGTTTGTACATTATCAGTTTGTCAGTGAATGTGCATCTATTTATGTACTAGGCATACCAATGACCCGTTGGGTCACAACAACTACTACTATTTATTCAACTTTGACTTCATCAAAGATTCATGAACTGCAACATATCTAGACCATTCTTCTTGCAGAACTAAAAATAATAAGTTTCTTCTATGTTATCTTTATGAATAATATAGAAGTGAAGAGATTTGTTATTTTGCTGTCTAGTTCACATTTTTACACTTTGTAAATTAGATGGTAAAATAAAGCAGTTAAGAAGCAACGTGTCAAAAAGAGGTTTACTCTTTCTCTAAATATTAACAGAGACATTAAACACTCTTAGAGAGTTGTTGAATCATCATACAGTGATCAGAGAATGAGAGAAATACGTAGATAGCTAAGTGAGAGCTGGGTGACTTGTTCAGTTAATTACAAATGACGACTAATTACAAGAATTTAAATTGATTCTTTTTTTTTTCAAACGTAAGTAAATCCCAGAACTAAAGAATATTTTAGCATGTATTTTGTTCCATTAAATATATAGGAAAAGCATTTATGAAAGAAACATTGATTTAGTCAGCTTTAGCATAAGGATAGATGAGTGTAGTTTTATACATCCATATAACGTGTGTTTGTGTGTGTGCAACTGTTTACCCATCTGCAGACACATGTGTAAAGAAGAAGAATGTATCTATGTCAGTTCCAATTTCAGCTTTGTGTGTCTGGTTCTTTACTTCATGTGGTCATAAAAGTAACCCCCTCCTCCTCCAAAAATAATAACAAACAAATTGAATGGCATTGTCTGTAATGCCAAAGAACTCCTGGTTAACTTGATGGCATGTGAATATTTTGTAATCTTATACCAGTGTAATGCCATTGACAGTTGATGTCTGATTTGGGACATGGAAGACATTTTATGAGAGAGAATTGTTAGAGAATCTTGTAGCCAATAAAAAAGAGAGCTCGTAAATTGTGTCTCATCTTAAGCTGGCACCATCTCCTCCACAACAATGACAGCTGTGTATAAAAATAAAGAAGACGAAGAATTCTTTAGAACCTGACTTTTCTTTCTTGGTTTTAATTCTTATTATTCTAAACGAATTGACATATTTGCTAGATTCAAGCAAAATCTTATGAGATTCACAACCACTGCTGGTGGTTTGAAGAAGATTCCAGATATTTGGTATTAGCTGATTATTTACAATCACAATACCATGAAAAAAAGATTTTTTTTTTCTGTCCAATATTTCGAGAATAAAATCTCTTTTTCAAGGTAGAAATAAAAGATTTTTTTAATGTTTTCAAAGCTTTATTTAAAGTTATTGGACATACTAAATGTTCAGTAACAATAGATTCCGAGAAAAAATGTAAAAGAGGGGCACATTAAATCTCTGTTCACATTTCTATTTGATAAGGAGATTTTATCTCGAAATATCATGATAACCAGTTAACATATGATTTGCTTTTTTTTTTTCAAAATATGTATGTGGGGGGAAAAGTTGAATATACATATTTGTTTAAAAATAGTTTATTACATAGTAAACAAAAACTTTTACAAACACTTGAAAGTTAACTAATACAGTTTTTTAAAGTATAAACTTATTCAGATTTCAAATCAATCAAATTTATTTAATAAATAAAAAATAATGGTAAAGTGAAACAATCCATGTAAAGAGACAGTTTGAATCTATTTAAATCCACATAAAGTCTGAATATTTGTCCAAGGCAGCTTTAAACATGAACATAGTAGTCATCGTAATAACCTCGTCTGGCAAGTTATTCCATGGAGCAGAAACACGGACAGAGAATGCTGTCTTTCTTCTATTGAGCTGAAAGCGACGGTGGTACATTTTTTGCTGGTTCCCATGGAGACCACGACTTGACGTTGGGATGAAAAACTCAAAAGGTAGATTTAGATTCCTGTTCATGATACTGTCAGCCAGAATCAAGTCTCCTTGCATCCTCTGCTGCTCATGTGAGAATAGATTTAGTCTTTGGAGCCGCTCTTTGTAGATAGGTGGTCGCCAACTGTAGAACACATTGGAAACATGCTTTGTATGAATATTGCTAGAGCAGACAATATGTTGTATTTATTATTGATGTAATAATTTTCTGCTGCTGTTTCTTTCTTTTTTTCATTTAATATATAATTTGAGTATTTATTTACTCCTCTACAGGAGTTAGGCACAAGGCCAGTTTTATCTTACTCCCACAAGTAAGATGTGACCCAAGGTCGGGTCGGGAAACTCAGATGTGGACAAAGTATATTTGGATGGCAAAGCTATTGAGGTAGTTGAGAAGTTTTGTTACCTCGGTGAAGAACAGGGTGGAGTAGGTGCTAGTGTGATTGCTGGATAGAAGTGGATGGAATAAGTTTAGGGAACTTCTGCAATAACTAACCAGCAGAGCGTTAGCACTGTCTACCTAGGGAAGAGCTTATCAGGCATGTGTATGCAGTGTGATGATGTATGGAAGTGAAACCTGGCCAATAAGAGTTGAGGGCATGCCTTGCATGGAGAGAAATGATATGAGAATGACACAATGGATGTGTAATGTGAGTCTTCAAAACAGGCTTAGTTCTGGTGACCTCAGAGGAAGAATTAAATTTAGACAGTATAGGGAGATGTGTGCAGAAGAGAAAACTTCAATGGTATGGCCACATTGAAAGAATAGATGTCAGTTCTTGGGTTAGTAGATGTAGAGCAGTTAAGGTAGCAGGTCTAGTTCGCAAGGGAAGGCCAAGGAAAACATGGGAGGAAGTGATAAAAATAGACTTGAGAGAAAGAGGGATAAATAAAGACCTGGTCAGAGATAGGTTAATTTGGAAGTCAATTACTTAATGTTATCCCATGCATGCCAGCATGTCAAATAGATGTTAAACAGAATACAATGATTATGATTATTATAAACATATTCAGAAAGTTACTTCTTTATGGATAAAAAATATAATGGTATTTTATCAAATATCTGTTTGATACTTGACGACTTATTTGCATTACCCAGAGAGTTTCGCCACTTGCTTGAGAACAAAATTCGGCCATTTATCACGGTCTTGGGCCAGTCTTTCAACTGTCAAGAGCGACCTATTTCTTTGGTTGTCGTTCTCTTGATCTTTCTTGAATTAAATCTTCTAAATATGATTTCTTTACATAGCTGGCGTCTGGTAGCCGCGAAAACATGTCCAAATCACATTAATCTCTTTTTTCGAATAACGTTGTTGATGAATCTGTTAATATTAAGCTTCTTTCTGATATCTGTATTTTTTTTGTCTATCTCACAAAGTTACCCCAAGGATAGTTTTTAAACATTTCATTTTACATTAAAAGTAACAGAATAGATTATTAATGAAGATTTGATATTTGTCTGTCTGAAGCTGAAACTATACTATTACTATCTTTATTCAGTTTACTATATTATTTCAGCCTAAATAATATAAATAAATGAGTAGTTTGATATTTATGTTGTCTATTATTTTAATGGGTATTATGATTAAATAGTTAATGTGTACCATCATTAACCAGTGTATACCTTCCATCAAAAATGATGGGAAAAAAAAATTATGCTGAACTAGTGTTCCCACTAATATTCATGTAAAATAATTGAATTATGACAGCTATTTGATTTTTCATATATAAATTATCATTTCAGATAGACTAAAGAAAAAAAATACCCACCATTGACTTCTTATTCAGAGTGGAGGATTTCTTTCTAAATTCATATCAGGTAGCAGGGTTTGTTTGACTTGCTATTTAGTTCCTTGCCATATGAGTGCAGCTTTAGGAGAAGTCCTTCATGCCACATCTTGTCAAAGGCCTTGGATATATCAAGCGCTACCGCCCTAGCTTCACCTGCCTTGTCTAGTGTATGATATATGCGTTCAGAGATGACCATTAGGATATCTGCGGTAGATCGTGCTTGTCTTTCAACTGTGAAGAGTTTGAAAAGGTTTCGTCCGGATGTTAGAAAGAGGCACGTTTTTAACTCACTAACTTTTGTGTGACAGGATGAAAGAACATATATTTATTTATATGCAAATCAATCCATATTGGTCTTTATTATAGAGTAGAGGATGGACATTATAATTAAATGATTCATTAATGTGTATTCTGATTATAACCTCAGTCTTTCTTTCACAAGCAATAAGAGAGGATATTTTTGAAAATCTTTTTTCTCAAACGGTCGGTATATTCTTGAAGAAGGAGGCGATAATGATTTAAATTTTAACTATATTTTTTAACTTAAATAATGGTGCTCTATTTCCTTAACTAGAAGTTGCTTCGAGCTCGACCATTCCCACAGGTGGTCTTAACGTAACGTTCTTAATTCTCTGAACCTTATGTGATGTTAAAATAAACCATAATGTATTTACTCCTCATATTGGGTACCAGTATAGTATATTTTCGTTTGCTATCATATTCTCCCAGGCAGGCATTATCTTCTCTTTTTTTTTTGGGGGGGGGTGTAGTATTTGTTCTGTTGTCATAATACGAGCTTCCCACACATCACCTCCTTCCTTTTTTAATGGGTAAGTCTTGTAGTATATGTTATGTTGTTTTCAGACCATCCTCCCATTATTTCCTCCTCATACTTCTGCTAGCATATACCGATTCCGATACAACTCCCGATTCTGTTTGAAAACTCGATTCCGATACATTACCGATTCTGTTCGAAAACTCGATTCCGATACATTACCGATTCTGTTCTAAATTCCCGATTCCGATACAATTACTGATTCTGTTCTAAATTCCCGATTCCAGTACAATTACCGATTCTGTTCTAAATTCCCGATTATGATATAATTGCCCATTCTATTCTAAATTCCTGATTCCAATATAATTACCGATTCCGATTTCAATAACAAAAGCGCCCGAAAAAATACAGCCATAGCAGAAAAATAATCACCTGCACAACTATAGACCCTCTATCGAAAGAGTTCATTAAATTTAAAATTGTTTACATAGAAATTTTTTGATATTTGGAGCTTTTCTTATCGCAAACATTTTCCTAAAAATTTCAACGCTGATTCATTAGGCTCAAATGCAAATATACCAAAGTTATGTTAAAAAAAATCAACTAACAATTTGTTTACATTAGTTTATTTTCATATAATTTTGCACTGGAAAAAATCGGCATTTATAACGACAGCTAACAAAACAAAAAAGGGGTGAAAAAAACAAATAGGCAACAAATAAATGTTACCAAAGGCAAAATAAGTTACTTTTCTACCTACTTGGATAAGTTTATTTGTGTTTTAACTGATTTTAAAGCATTTTTTAGTTTGATTTAAAATTTGTGTCGAGACGTCACGTAATCAAATCGACATTTTTTTTTGTTTTCAATACTAATATGGCATTTCGACACTAATTTTAAATCGAACTAAAAACGCTTTAAAATAAGTTAAAACACAAATAAACTTACCCAGGTAGGTAGAAGAGTAACTTATTTTGCCTTTGGTAACATTTATTTTTTGTATATTTGTTTTTTTCACCCTTTTTTGTTCTGTTAGATGTCGTTATTATTGTCCAAAAAATCTATAAAAAAGGGATATGTTTATGTTTTTGTATCTCGCTGATAAGTTTATAAAATACAAAAGTTGTAGATAAATCAATTTCCTTTCATGTGATAGGATTTTATGCATTTATAACGATGTTATAAGGGTCTTTCCGCCACATCTACCACCGGAGAATTTTTACCCCAAATAATTCTAACCCAAAGAATTTGACCCACCTGATATATATTTTTTCTTAACACTGAGGATCTTTTTGGAGGGGCCAGATATTTTTGTATGAACTTTTAGGATATCGATTGGATATCTGACATTAAATAAATTTATTATTGAAAAACAATTTATTGATATCTTTCGGGCATCTTATGAAAAAAAATCATTAATTAATAATATATATATATATATATATATATATATATAATTAAATTTTCAACACATTGGCGATATTTTAAATAGGATGACCCCTAGAGTAAATGTGGTATTGTGGTAACTGAAATGATTCTAGCTAAGAGTAAGATAAATAGTGTACGATTGATGATGACCAACTATCCCCACCTTCCCACACTTTTGATGGCCTTCTGCCATGTTATATGTCATATTTATTTAGCAAATTGTTATATCGTAGTAATCACAATAAATAAATAAGAACACAAGACAGAAATAGAAGGAATAAGAAATGTATTAAGAATACTTAATAACATACAATAAGTCAGTCGCAAATACAGGCTCTAGGCAAACATGCTATAACCGGTGAACTAAGTGGTTCACCTTTGGTTAAGCAAAGGTGTCGACTTTATAGTGACCTGACAAATCCATCCTGTCACTATGGGTAAATCTGGATCAGTCCACAACACCTCCGCCTTAAGATTTATTTATTTCTGGAAACATATCTTTTCCTCTTTTGATTAATCTCTAGATGTTCTGTTGAATTTCTCTTTCTTTTCGTTGAACGTCTTCAGTAGCAGGAGTAGTAGTAAGGTTTTCATGAATCAGTACATCAAATAAATCGTAAACTTCCTCCATGGGTTCCTCATGTGAGGTTTGTTTTTCCATGTATCTGCGTCACAACTGATTTGCATGACGCTTGTTTTCCCACTTCGGACCCCAGACCATGTATATCAGGCGTCCGATTCTTCTGGTGATAATGTTGTCTTGCCAGAATATTTTACCCATTATGTAATTAAAAAAAAACACTTTTTCACCGACATTAAAATGTCTGGTCTTACCATCAGTGTTTTTAAATTCTTTTTTTTTTCACTGGCAACAATTTGTCAAAAATGGGTTTGATTTTTCTTGCGAACATCATATCCACCGATCTTCCACTCATCGTTTACTCTACCTCCAGCTTTTCTTAAAGCCCTTTTGAAACCTTTCTGCCTGCCTGTTACTTCTTGGGTGGTAAGCAGGTGTAGTAATATGTGTTACGCCAAAGTTTTTCAAAACATATTAAACTCTCCTGAGGTGAATTGAGTCCCATTATCTGTGACAAGTAATCCAAACCTGGCAAACAGTTCATGCCAAAAATTTATTGTTATGGCAGATGTTGGCTTTTTACATTTCAGAATTTGTTAAACTGTCCACCACAATCAAATAATATGCACCATTTAGCGGTCCAGCAAAATCTAGATCTAGACCATGGCGTGTCGGCTTTCGGTCATAATGCTGTCATTATTGGTGGTGCTTTAGGTGCTAAGGCACAACCTCTGAAGCTCTTAACTCTTCTCTCAATGTCCCAGTCCATACCTGGACAAATAACATATGAACACATAAGCGATTTCATGTTGCACATTCCTGGGTGACCACAATGACGATCCTTTAACAGTCTTGTTTGTAATGCCACTGGGATCACGATGCGCTCGACGTACATAAAAATTTTGTTGCAAATTGAATAGTTATTGCTTAGCGGCAAATCCATCATGTTTTTAATAAAATGATCACTTTTAGATTTTATTTGTATTTCTTGCGCAGTCACTGGGAGTTCGCGTATGATGCTAACCAGTACTTCTTTTATTTCACTTTCAGCTTTGAGTGATGCGATTACCATATCTTCCATTGGTTCACAATATTTCGGAGTTAATCGGGGAAAAGCTGTCCGCATGGCCTTACTTCTTTGAAGGAGTATATTCCATTTTGAAATTATAATTTAGCAGAATAGTGCCCCATTGCTGTAACCTATTTGCTGTATGAACAAGGATTCCTTTCTTTGATCCAAAAATCGAAAGTAATAGACGATGATCTGTAAAATAAATTTACGGCCATGGATGAATTTGTGAAATTTTTTAATTCCGAAAATGATGGATAAACTTTCCTTCTCGATCTGGCTATAGTTTTTTTCAGCCGAGATTAAACATCTGCTCGCATGAGCAATGGCTTTTGTGCCCCTTAAATTGTCTTTATGGAGTAGTATGCCATAATTACTCGCATCAGTAACCAAATTTTTTTCTAATTTCAGGTCATGATGTGTTAAAAACGTTCTGATGTAAGCACATCCTTAATCTTTTGAAAAGCCTTCTGGCAATTTTCTGTCCATTGCCATTTTTTAACAATTTGTTCAACGGGGAACGTAAATCATGCATATTATTTATATATATATATATCTGATAATAATTAGCAAGACCTAGAAATGCTTGCAATTCAGCAACATTTGTCAGGGTGGGTATATATTTAATTTCACTAGACCTTTCTGGGTCGGATCTTCTGCCTTTTGTGTCTATAATTTGTCCTAAATATTTTATTTTAGGCATAAAATCATTGCATTTATCCTCCATGAGCTTAAACCCATATTCAGCGTTTTTTTTTTTTAAACCTCCTTCACATGTTCAATGTGTTGTTCAACGGTCTCGCTCTTGACCAATATATTGTCCAAGTACACCATAGCGTAATTCAAACCTGCTAACATGTTATCCATTATTTTTTGGAACAAACTTGGTGCTACTTTCACTCCGAAAGGTAGACTATTAAACGAATTAACCTTCTATGTGTATTGATAGTGAGCAATTTCGTACTCTCTTCCTCGACTTCTACTTGCAGATACGCATCTGATAGATCCAATTTTGAGAACATATTTCTACCATTTAAACGGGTAAAAATGTCTTCTGTGCTAGGCAATGGATATTTATGCATTTTCAAGCCTGTTGAGAAATCTGCGCACACACAAATATTTTTCTTTTTCTTTTTTATGTAAACCATGGGTGACGCCCACTCTGAATATTGTACTTTTCTAAGTACCCCCATTTGTTGTAGGTGATCGAGCTCCTGGTCTATCGATTCTACAGCTGCATGGGGTAGACTACACTTTGGATTGAAAACTGGGGTAGCATTTTCCATTACCTCCAATTTTACTGTCGCTTTTGTGCTTCTGCCCAAACCTTGTGAAAATATCTCTGGGAAATCTCTTTTCAGAGTCTTTTTAAATTTTTCACTATTACTATTTGTGTTTTGGGAGGGAGCCTTTACCGAGTTGCAGAATGAGCTTATTGGTATATTCCACCAGTCAAATAAAGCCACCCAGTCGGTACCGAATAAATCGGAAGTATTTTTCAGCACATAGACTTTAGCTTTACACGTGTTACCTCTGAAAGAAATGTTGCACATAAATTCCCCTATGAAATTCAGCTTTCTGCCAGTTACTCCTTTTGCGACCTTTTCGCTTCAAACCAATGTTGGTTTTCCGATTCTTTTCCAGAAGTCTTCACTGATTATAGACAAATCACTATCAGTGTCTATCTGAAAACGAATATTTTTGTTGTTCATTTTTATATAAACAAATTTTCTTCCATGGTGGCCGCCACCATTTTTTCTAGAAATTACAGCATTTACAAAACTCGACCTTTTTTATCTACACAGATGCATTATGTGCCCAAACCTTCCATAAAAATAACAAATTTTGTTTTTAAAGGGACACCTGCCTTTTATATGAAATCCTAAACACAAAGGGTTGAAATAAATTTCAAATATTTATTTTTTGAACCGTCTCTTCGTGCATATCAGACCTGAGCCACGTCTTTTTCTTTGATCTTCGCCGAATCGTGTCGCATGCTTACAATTCTATTACATTCGTCAACAATCGCTTGCAACGTTAAATTAGGGTCCTTCTCCAACTTCGTTAAGATTCTCGGCCTTATCTCAGAGTCTGTGCTTGGAGTTAAGCCCTGCACAAAAATTAGACATCGGAATTTGTCTGCAGTCAGTTCTTCCAGTTTAAACTGCTGGCATTCTCTATTTACGATTCCGGCATAGCTAAAAACATCCTCGTTGTCTCTTTTTGTTAGGTTTAAACATTTCCAATGTAGGTTGAAAATGGACAACTTTTTGCCAAATTTGCACAGTTTCACTAAATGAAATTTCGCCCGGTACCCTTGGTAGAATATAGTTGCAGTACCTATCATCACACGCTGGGTTCAATTTTTAAAGTAGGTGAACCTTTTTTTCTAGCGACCATTCTGAACATTCTTCATCGAAAATGTCGGCAAACCTCTCCAATCAAATTTGAAACCGTATCTGGTGAAAAAAATCACGCTTGCTTTGGTTCTTGTGTTCGCTGGACAATAAATTCCAACAATTTTTCAAACCCTTTGTCATTATTTTGTTGTTGTTCCACTTGTATGTTTAAAATTCGGACCATAGTTTGCTGCAATTCCTCAATTTAAAAAAAATATTTTGTTTTGTTTTTCCTCAGACAACAGTTGTTTAAAATATGCTGTACCCTTTTATAAAAAAAAAAAATATTACATACAGTCCAAATACAATGAAAACAAAATATATTTTTTTCTCAAATCCTTTCAAAAAAGACACTGTCAACTTATAAAAACAATTTGGTTTGCAATTTCCTTTGGAAAAACAAAAAATTGTTCTTACTTGAGAAGCGATTCTTTGTGTTTTTGTAATGTTACCGTCGAGGGTTCAAATCTACTGTTTGGAGGAAAAAAAATGTTTTTTTTCCCCGAATATCACTAATTTGTTATAGTAAAACAAATAATTTTTCCTGTGAGTCCTGATTGAAGATCGTCAATTTGTTATGTGTTAAACTGGATTTTAAATCGTAATCTCTCATTGGCAATTTGTTATATCGTAGTAATAACAATAAATAAATAAGAACACAAGACAGGAAAAGAAGGAATAAAAAATGTATTAAGAATACTTAATTACATACAATAAATCAGTCGCAAATACAGGCTCTAAGCAGACGTGCTATAAGTGGTATGCTAAGCGGTTCTCCTTTGGTTAAGCAAAGGTGTCGACTTTATAGTAACCTGACGAACCCATCCTGTCACTATGGGTAAATCCGTATCAGTCCACAACACAAATAAATAATTTAAAGTGCAGTATCTGTTCTGATATTACACTTTATTTTTCTGTCCTCGTTCAGTGAAGGAGAAATCCTTCTAGACTGGCGCAATTCTTATTTTTCTCCCAATCTAGAATGCCCCTTCTTGGAGAGCTCGATTCCCAACATTAAAAACCGACCTTGTGTCTAACTTTGCTTCCGTGAGGAGTCAAGTAAATAGGATGACACATAATTAATCACAGTCTTAAGTAAATCACTCCCATCCAAAATGAGATTCGACATTTTTAGGCGATTATGTGTGAACACCCTGATAAACTTGGCAGAAAAGAGAAGAAAAAACGAAAAGAATTAATTTAGAGTTTAGAGTGGGGGATCAGTTTCGTATATAAATTTAACATAAATTGATCATTATTTCCGGGGCATTCCAACTTTTTAGAGCTGTTCATAAAACGTTTTTTACCACTAACCCTAAGTCCGACTGGAAAGGTCATAAAACCACATGTAACCGCTTAAAAAACGCACAGAATTTATCTCCCATAGCATATTTATTTTATTAACTGCCTCAAAACGCTAGAATGGCACAGAAATGAGGACTCATTTTACGTTAAATTTACATTGAAACTGATCCTCCACTCTAAATTCTAAAAGAATGTTTTTTTCTTTCCACCAAGTTTTTTAGGGTGTTCACACGTAAGGTCCTGTGGAAAGTAGAATCTCATTTTTGTTGGGGGGGGGGGATTTCGCTGAGGATTTTCATCTATAATGATAATAATAATAATAATAATAATAATACTTATCAGTTTTTATATAGTAAAAGAATCTACATAACTTCTGTGTTACATCAAAATATAAGTTTAAATATGAAACAAAAAATAATAAAAACATGTTAGTAATTAATTTTTAATTCATGAAAGATATTTTAAATTTTTTCAAATAGTTTTTTTACAAAACATATACACTTACATTTTTATGTTGGCAGGCAAATTTTCAGTCTTTCACATAGTCTGTGTATTTGTGTTTTGTCAGTGGAAGGAAAATAAACTGAGCTTCCAAAACGGTTTCAATAACATTAATATCCAAGAATTATTTTTATTATTAGTCTTTGATATTATTACTTTCTATCTCCGCCCCCATTCACCTTTTGAATATTTAGAATTTTTTTTTACAACCAGTTAAAAGACAGGAAACTCAAAATTAAACAAAAATTGATACCAAAGTGTTGTCGTGCATAGAACTGTGAAAATATTTAAATTCACTAATTTATTTATACCAGATTCAACCAAGCCTTTGAATATGTTCTAAGTGTTTTCTTAACACTTTTTTGACACCTCTTGTCAGGTTTGCCAATGCTGAAAGACTGGACAAAAGCCCACATTTTTTTTTTTTTTTTTTTTTTACATATGTAAAATAAATTTATATCGTATTTTTTACGTCATTATAATGTATAGATTTTAATTTTACTGGTAGTTTAAAAACAATAAATATTTATCATTTTATCATTAGTACCAGCAATGGAAAATTAAGTTTAACATTTTTTTAAAAAATGTATCGTTTTTGGAATCGGAAATTATGCTCAAATTTTTCAGATTCAAATACCGATTCTGATATCCCACATATTTTCCATTTCCGATTCTGATTCCAATTAATCATCCCAACGCTAATGTAAATAGCTTGCAAAAGTGTCAATATTTTTATACATAAAGATTTGCTAAGAATTATAAAACTAGAAATTACTTTCTGTTCTACAATTTAAACACAAATTCCTTTCAAATTTCAAAATATCACAAAGTAATATATTTTTGTTTTCAACTATTAATACAAAATTTATATAGCTGAGTTTTTCACAAAGAAACTGAAATGCATTGTGGTTGATGTAATGATGTAATAAATTTTTTTTAATGGGATTTTTTTTAATTTGATTAATTTATTCATCCCCAGCACGAAGTCGTGGTATCCACGGGACCCAGCAAAAGATTTTACATAGACACTTTGGTCTCATTAGAAGAAAGACAGCATTCTCTGTCCGTGTTTGTGCTCTGTGTAACGGCCTACCAGAGGTAGTGACAATGTCTATCATATCCAGGTTTAAAGTCGTCTTGAACAACCATTCAGACAGTATATAGACGTACATATCTTCTAATTGTCCTTTTACATGGCTTGTTGCACTTTGCTATTTTTACCAGTAAATTTGCTTTTATTTATTGCATTTTTTATTTCAATAAATATTCGATTAACAGTAGATAAAAAATAATTATTCAATAAGTTACGTTGATGTGAGAAATACACACATGAAATTGTTTCATAATTTTATTAATAAAGATGATTAGATAAACAGAAGTTGCTATTTTACCCATAGTGAGGGGGTCAGAATTATAGATTCATACCTTTCCCAACAATACTAGTATTAAATTGAACACAATCGATCCAATACGATTCGAACTTGCCATAACCAATCCCATAATCTGCTTTGATATCCATTAGACCAATCGTATAGCACAGAGACAGATTGGAGTATATTTTTTATTAAATAAGTCTTTACATACAATCTACTAAAAGAAAAGAAAAACTTTTTTTCTTTTTGAAGAATCCACTTATTTTAGTATTGTGTTTTACTTTCCTGACATTTTATAACTGCCAAAATCCTGTTTGTTTGTGTCAAATATAAATCTAATATAAATGATTTTTCAATATTTGCCCACTCAGACTTTATCTTCCAGAATTGATTAAAAGTTGGCGGACATTTTTCTTTATCTATTCTTTTCAGGATAATCCAGAAATTGTCAATTATATTCAAGTCTGGAAATTGACTTGGCCAGTTTTCAATATAGATGGTGCTTTTTCTGTTAGATAATTTTGTTGTCAATTTTGAAGTATAGTAGCTGGCACCTTCTTGTTGAAGAATATTTCTGAATGTTCATATATGTCTGCACTCTCATCATCGACTATAGACTGATGCTCATACAAATTGACAGTTCCTTTAGTATAAGAGTTCTGTTTTTTTTTGTTTTTTCTTTTTGTTTTTCATTACCACAAATTGCTCCCCATATTTGCAGAAGACTTTTTTGTATTACTTTTTTTTTCTCAGTATATCTTTCATTAAATCCTTAATTAGGTTTTCTTCTAACATACTGTCTGGTATTTGGAAGTAGACAACTTTGAGATTCGTTTGAGAAAATTACTTTTTTCCCCCTCTTTTAAACACTTCAGTCTTTTTGTTTATGTGTACCTACTAACCCGTATTTGGTTTATGTATTTATTTGTTCTGCCATCAGCTTACATATGTCACATTCGCATCTATAAGTCTGGCTCACTTGAGGCAGGGAATAAGAACACCAAAACAGTGTAGAACATGTTTCTTTATTAAGATGTTCTGTTTGTTGGCTGGGCAACTGGAGAGTTAACAACCTATTTGAAGGATTACATCCTAATCATCCAAGATTTTCGCTTAACTTTTATAATTTTAAAAGTTAAATCGTTACTTTGAAAAAAATCTATCACCATGTGACTTGATTTGTCCAATGAGATCAAAGCTCTTTAGAGGATCTGAGACATTCTGGTAATTTCCTAATGTATGGCAATTTATTATTTATAGTGAAATAGATTTTCACCTTATTTTCACAACTTATTTTGAAATCATGTTTTAGTAATAATTAAAAAATAACGTTAAATAAGTTATAGCAAGTTGACTGGTACATGTAAAACGATGAATACAAACTGGTCATATTCAAAGAATCCGATATGGAGTCTTGAAATTTTGGAAAAGGTTGAAAGGGAGATAAGTGAGGGTTGGGTTGGGTTACCTCTCTTTGTTAGTTATTATGATTTCATAATTATCTCCCTTAGAAACGTTGCTTGGAAACATGAATATAACAACCAAGATAATGGTTCGAATAATCCAAATAATACAAATTTCTTGTTCTGTCATAAATTTAACGAAATTGTGTCATTGATATTTGTCAAAAAAAAAATAATAGCCAGTTTGTGTGCAAAAATTGTAAGACAATGGAGACAGATGAGAACTCAAACGTGGAGAAAATATATTTGTATGGCAAAGCTATTGAGGTTGTTCAGAATTTTTTTACTTTGGTGATACCATTGGAGGACAGGGAGAAGCATGTTCTAATGTGATTGCAAGAGTTAAGAGTGAATGAAGTAAGTTTAGGGAATTTCTGCCATTACTAACCAGCAGAGTGTTACCACTGTTGACCAAGAGAAGAGCTTATTAAGCTTGTGTACACATTGTGATGATGTACAGAAGTGAAACCTAGCAAGTGAGTGTTGAGGACGTGCATTGTATAGAGATAACTGATCTGAGAATGATATAATAGATGTGTAATATGAATTGTAAGGACAGGCTTAGACCTGATGAACTCAGAGAAAGAATAAATCCTTACAGTATAGGGAGATGTATGCAGAACAGAAGACTCTGTTAGTCTAGTCGTGTTGAAACAATGGATGAGATTTCTTGGATTAGTAAATGTAGAACAGTTGAAGTAGCAGAGTCAGTTTGCAAGGGAAAGCCAAGAAAAACATGGAGGAAGTGATAAGGATGGATTTAAAAGAAAGAGGAATAGATAAAGATTCGGCCAGAGATAGGTTAGTTTGGAAGTCAATTTCTAAAAGCCGTCCAACACATGCCATCAGGTAAAACAAACATAAACCGAATATGATGATAATTGCATTGCATTTCATTGCTTTAAAAACCAACAATGCTATCAGTTATTTGAAGCATCTACATATTAATTCCATTATCACTATCTACAAATTTACTAAGTTACATCATGTTTATAACCGAGACTAATAAATGGCTTCACTAAGAAATGATGAATTTTTAGTTTATTTTATTACTTTTATGGGATTCAATGCTAAATGCTAGAATAGACACAAATATTATTATTACGGGTCTATCTCTCTTTAATTTTGAAAAATGAAAATATATAAAGTTATGTTTGTTATAAGTCAAAAAGGATTATATTAGATAGTCTTATATATATATATATATATATTTATATATATATATGGTCATTGCCACTTCTTTACAGAGAAGGCCACCCCTACAAGATTGCAATGCCCAGTTGTAGGCACACAAAAGGCTCAGTAGCCCAGATTTACTTTTACAGGTCTTGCTATAGATATGACACACAACACCATTGACTTTCGTTTGTACATACCTATGTTCTTCCCTTTTTGTCCCTTGCGTAATTGGTTGCTGTCATGGAATCTCATGTGGTTTAGTAGACCTACCTTCGACTAACAGGCCTCTGTCCAAGGCCTCACTCACATGGTCAGGCGTAAATGTGTCTGGAATGTTTGACATGTGCAGTTTCTGCAGAGCACGTCTCAGGATGGAGTACTGGAGTCGTCTTGCCTCAAATCTCCCACAGCTATCACAGATGTGCATCCGTCAAACCGATCACTGTAAAGCCGTTCTCTCCCAGTCCTCTGCATTAATGAAAAAGGGCCTTAAACTTGTCTTTGATGCCATCATTAAAATACCTCTTTGGCTTGTGTCTCAAACATTTACTGTGCTACTTATGTTTCCAAAACTCGACAGGACCCATTACATATATATATATATATATATATATATATATATATATATATATATATATATATAAAAGGGTTGACACAAGTTATTTGATGAATTTAGAATACCAAGTAATATTATATAAATTTTTTTGATTTATTAAATGAATAAAATCATTTTAAATTTATATATCTGAGACTGTCGGCGATATATGCCTTTTATCAAAAAGTACTTTCTCTTTTTTATTCTCTTCATTCTGCTGGTATTAACCTCAAGGATTGCCCGTCCTGGAGAGAGACTCAATGTTTCCAGGGACTGAATGAGAAACCCTATGTCCTCCTTCTCAGCCTATGATACTATATTACTTTTTTCGTTCTTAGTTTTTACATATAATAATATTCAGTTTTGGGGGTTGGTGCCCACGGATGTACTCAGCATTGAGCAGGTGGGAGTGGGTATAAGTAGAGTGACATTTATTGAAATAATTTTTTCAAAATTTATAGTCTTTAACCTTATCGTGGAATATCTGACATTAATTGGGGCTGAATGAAGACTCCTGTCTAGAACATCATCTTACCATTTCTATTCTTAGTTTTTTAATACTGTGGTTTGAGTGAAAATGCAATGCTTATTGCAGTAACTAGTAGACTTGGTGAGAAGAAAGTTCTTTTGAATTGTCATGTTGGAAAGACATCTGGTGGTTTTGAGAGTGTTCGTGAAAGAAATAGATATGGTGATAGGAATACAGAAAGTGAAAGAATCTTAGAATTCGGTTTTGCCATAGACATGTGGGTTGCAAATACTATTTTTCTAAGAAAAGGGAAACCATCTCGTTACATATGTATCTGGAACAGCAAAGAATCAAGTAGATTAGCTGTTGAGAATTTAAAAAAAGGACAGAAAGCTCTTGTATCATATTAAAGTAGTACCTGGTGAAGAAATTGTGACACAGCATGAACCAGTTATTTGTGACTTTAAGTTGAAGAAAGCTCAAGAGGTAAAGAGAGAGTTTATCTTCAGGAGAAATGAGGTTGAATGAAGATCACATGAAATGCAAGTTTAGAGACCAAGTGATTGAGCATTCGGTTAACAGATACACTTGAGGAAGGTGGTCATATTTTGTATTTTTTTAAAGAGGTCCCCGAGGAAGCATAAAACCTCTGAATATTTTTTGCTGCAGATTTTAATGCTAGTTATAATGCATAAAATTAAATCAATTATCATAATTAGAGAAAATTCTGATCATTTTAAAACACACTAATGGGGCCCCCATGGTGTATTAACTCCACTCCACAATTTTATAACTTGTGTCAACTCTATCTTCACAATGTTTTCGTCATTCAGCATATTTTCGGGCCTGAATAGTTTTTAACCTCTGATTTTACTAAGATTTAGACTATAAGTTTAAGAGAAATAAAATAATATTGATTTTTTTCAATGTGAAAATGTCACTCATTAAAACACTCGCCTCATCTCCATATGGGAGCTTAACAAAAGTAAAATGTTTCAAATCTCATAACTTCAGTTTTGTAATGTCTATTTTCAAACACTCTTTAAGATATCAATATGTTTTTGCTTTTTTTGATATATGTTGAGGTTTGATCTCTTGTACCTATCAAAGGTATCTTATTTTAGACTCGTCCGGGAACGGGTATTCCAGCTAATATTATATATTTATCTTCGAACGTTCACCCCCACTCCCTCCGCATTTATTGTAAAACCTATCCCATGTCCTAATGATTTTGTACTCCAACCGCCGCTTGCCACTGCCACCATCTATTTGTATCTTATAATTTGATCTTTTGCTTAAGCGGCCACAAATTCTGAGCCGGCTACCGCCGCAACCATCCATTTCAAACATTTTGTACTTGTGTGATGTTTTCTTCAGACAATCATCCCGAGGAAGTCTTATAATAAAGACGAAACATTGATGAATACATAAATAATATTTTTAGGTTTTCCTTTTTCAATTTCCATATATATATATATATATATATATATATATATATATATATATATATATATATATATATATATATATATATATATATATATATGTATATATAAATACTCATAACATCATGCAAAAGTTAGTGAGTAAAAAAACTGCTGGACGAAACCATTTCAAGTGTTTAGGGAAAAAACAAGTCAGACAATACTGCTCTCCCCTGCCGTTTGAAATGAATTTGGAAACAAATCCTTCACTATTTCTATAATGAACCTTTTTTTCTATACCGATTGATATGTTGTTTTATTCTTTTTTCTTTTTTAAAAATTCCAGTTTGAAACGTTTTCTTTTTTCTTATTTGTTTTTTTAAATTCAACTGAGACGTTGTTTTATATGAATATTAGTGCGAACACCGGCAAAGCATTATATTTTTCCATCATTTTTGACTCATACTTTTATAACACCTAACCATTCTGCACATTCTGTAAAGCATACTTCTACCGGCTCAAAGTGATAAACAAGATATTATATATAACTTTTGTTGCGTCTCTTTCGAAATGATATTAAATACAATATGACAAGAATGGCTCCAGGAATGTTTGTGTATTGAAGGATGGACATCACTTAAGAGTTGAATCAATCACGTATGTATTAGCTTAGGTGAATCTGCCTGGCAAACCCGACAGCAAAGGTCAGTTTTATTAAAGAGGCCAATGACATAAGTGTATACACTAACCCTGCGCAAACACACACACGTCCAGTTTGATGAGTCGAATCCATACAAAACTGCTCCCATCAAGACCTCTGCCTACACGCATGAAAATAAGATCTTTCAAGAGCCATCAGTTGAAATCAACACGAGTATACAGATGAAGACAATCACTTAACAGATGAAAGTGCTGGCCGAAAAAAGACTATAAATACACATAAAGTACTTTCAAATAAATTTACACAAATTCGCAACAATTCAAAGATTATGCAAAAATATAATTACAAAACAAAACAAAAAATTATTGAAGCCTTCCTTATAAGATTAAACATGCATGTTAACAATATACAATCATAATGTTTTGCTATATTTTGCAACTAATTTCAAAAGAATATTACAAAGACTTATTATTAGTAGTAGTAGTGGCAGTAGTAGTATTTTTTACTCACTATAAGTTCTCACACAAGTCATTATTAGTGATTGCTCACTGACAATAACAAGTGGTATTCCCTGGAGTCTGAGTGACAACAAGTCCCCCCAGGTTTCTCACTCTCCGATTCTTTTAATAACTGTTGCAAATCATTTTGCGTTATTACAACAGCTGTTTACCATTGATTTCTTATTGATAACGACCATTGACCCACTCTGTAATTTGAGTGCAATAAGCCTCCCCTCAGGTTCTAGTAATAAGTCTCTCCAAGGTTCCATTATTATCTATATCCATATAAAGTTATCTTGTTAGATTCTCAAAATCAAATTTAAATAGCAATCCGTTTGACATATCAATACTATATTCGGACTGGCATATTTTTTTCTATTTTCTTCCACTATGTTATGAATATGAATATATTTTATTTTGCTTCATTTTATTTTTTCTGAAAATACTTATTATATAGTGTGGATACATTTTTCCTTTACTCACTGGAATAGAAGTAATTTTGACATTCCCTATTTCTGCTACTAAATAATTTATTTCTTAAAAATTAATTGTTTATCATAAAACTAGGTAAAACATTTTTCATTCTTTCATTTACACATCATTTTAGAGTATTTTTAAGGATACAAGGAGCTTTCCTTTAAAATCACTGACGCCATCTTGAACTCTTACAAATACAAAACAACTATTTTAATGCCTTAAACTCATTTAATAAGTTTATGTTTATTTTCTTGTATATACATTTATTCGATTTCAATAACAAAACGAATAATTTCTTTTTAAAAACGCATATTTTAAAATATTAAAGAGAAGTAATCATGTAATGAGTTCTTTCCCTTGACTTCTGCAAAAATAAATATCTGAAAACGTTATATTTTCAAACATTAAAGAGAAGTTATTGTGTGAAATTATACTGAGTTCTCTACCTTGAGTTCTTCAAATATCAATATATATATATATATATATATATATATATATATATATATATATATGCAATTTCAAACACACCTGTGTACATGTGTGTGTGTTTCTTGTCTTCATATTAATTACACATTATTATTTGTTCTTTACTATTAATAGATTCACATCAAGTACTAAAACGAACTTGTTAAAAATAATTTGATCACGAAATTAATATTAACAAAAATAATTTCTGTTTCTTTGTAAATAAGTCAGTCATTTTTTCTTTTACTCCCGGACAACGCCGACTATATATGGCTAGTTATTATTATTATTATTATTATTATTACACAAGTCATTATAAGTGATTGCTCACTGACAATAACGAGTGATATTCCCTGAAGTCCATATGACAACAAGTCTCCCCAGATTTTCAACACTCTCCGCCTCATTCGATAATCGCTGCAAATCCTTCTCTTGAATTTGAGTGGCAAGAAGCCTCCCAAAAATTCCAGTATTCTCTGCACCTTTCCAGTGGAGGTTTGGTTTGTGCTCTCTCTCTCTCTCTCTCTCTCTCCTTGGTCTTTCTATCCTCCTTGATCCTTCACAACAATTTTGTGTGGTGCCAGCCAAGACTGGTGTCACTACATCTGTGTTTTGTATGTGTTTTTTTGTTGTTTTTCTTTGTTTTGGTGGAGAGTTGTCAGTTTATAGGATTTTTAGCAGTTTCAGTTACCTTGGGTTCGTGTTATGTTCTTTCTACAAGTTTTGTTCTATTTCTATTTCAACTTACCTGTGGCTGGTTAGTGTTTATAATTTATGAGTGTTGGTTTCCGCATTTGAGGATTTTCCATAAAATGTTGGCAGCATTCAACATAGCCATGTGTTGTATGATCTCTATCTTCACTTTGATCTCAATTTCTTCTGATCTTTTTTACAGGTTTTTCAAGACTATTGCTCGTACTCTTATTGGTATTTGTGTGCTTTTTTTCATGTTTCATATTCTTTTTCAGTTTTCTCGACAGTTCCATATACTTGTTTCGTTTTTCTGCCTCCTTCATCATCACGCTGTGAACTGCTGGGATGATGAAATTTACAATTTAGCAGGTTTTTCCTTCTTGTTGACTATCATTATATTCAGTCTCCTTGCTCGTCTGTTTGTATCTTCATGTCCTTAAGGATTTTGCGATTTTTATTTTCCAATACTATCTCCTATCTGTGTCTGTGCCATTTGTCTGTATGTTCAAAGTTTAAATGTTTGCATAGTTACCAGTGGACTGTCTTTTCCATGCAGTCGTGTCTCTTTTTGTATTCTTTTTCCAATAGTTTTCTGCATTCACTTATGTGATTTAACGTTTCGTCTCTTTGTTTACAGAATCTACATTTACTGTTTTCCTAGGTGTTGTCCATTTTAGCTATAATATAGTTTGTTCTGATTGCGTTGTTCTGTGTAGCTGTCACTAGTGGTTCTGTTTCTCTGTGCAACTGTCGTTTTTGTAGTCATACCTACATGCTTTCGTGTATCTCTACTTTGATTCAAGTTTATAAATCGTTGATGTAGCTGCTTCTTTTCCGATTTTTCTCTTCGGTCAGTATTATCCTATTGGGTGAATTGCATTGTGCATGGTCATTAATTTCCTAGTCTTCTGCTTGTTTATCAGCTTTTATAGTTCCTTATGTTTTCTGACAAATAACTTCAGGTTGTCCATATATATGACATGGTTTTTTTCTTTCTTCTATATCTGTGAACTCGTATCCAGCATTAAACTTCCTAAGTATGTTGTTGAGTGGCATCATAACTATGATAAACAGTAGTGATGATAGGAAATCTCCCTGGAAAATGTCCCTCTGTATTATTATCTCAGCCAGGTGTTGTCTTCCAGCTGTCAGTTCCAGTCTCTGTGTTTTCTTTATAAGATTGATCATTTTATCAGATATTTTTGACATCCTAAAGAATTCAATTATCTATGCTTGGGATTCTGCCGTAAGCTTTTTTTGTAGTCTATCTATGACATGACTGTTTTTTTACTGTTTTTTACCTCCTTCGAGATCTATGTATAACAGGTGATGTGTCTTTTTTGTTGTTTTCTTTGCATACTTTCTGTTTCTCAGTGGGAGTAGTTCATGATTATTAAGCGACTGGTAGATCTGTTGTCTTGGTTGTATCATTAATATTTTTCAAATGATTGGTAGGCAGGTTATTTGTCACTACTTCCTTTGGGTCGTTTCCTTCTCACTGTCTTTTTGTATTAATGAAGTTATTTAGGTCAGCCACTTTAGTATGTTTCTTTCGTGTATACATCTTCTCAGGTTTTGTGTTAGCCTTTCATACAAAATAATGAATTTTTAAAACCAGTATGCATGCATTCCATCGTGACCTGGTGCTATCCAATTTACCATTTTTCTTAGAGTCATCTTGAGTGTTTCTGCATTAATTTCGGTTTCTGTTCCTCCTTCAATTTCCAGCAAGTTTTCTTTCATGTTTTTCGGTCATCAAGCATTTCTCTTGTTGTCTTGTTGCTTTTCCAATATATTGCTCCAGAAGTGTTTTATATCTGTCTGGTCCAGTTGTTCTGTTTTTGTTTTCTCATTGTTTTCAAAGTTCCTATTTTGTTTATACTGTTCAGATTTGTATCTTTATCATCTTAGTATTCCCTTCTTTGCTAGTATCTTTTCTTTTAGTTCTTCATGTTTCTTGTTGTAGTAGTAGTAGTAGTAGGAGTAGTTCTTGTTGTATTGTGTTATTGATAATTATCATTAACATATAATTCCTTAAAAAATGGTCTGCGGTGGTAACGTTAAAAATTGGGAAATGTGGAATAACCCCTTGTCATTACTCGTAGGTCCATTATGATGCAGAGTGGTAGTACCTGTCAGGGTTCCATCTATGGATTAAATAGAATCTGTCCGGAGTTTATGTTAGGGTTAAAAAGAATCTGTCCTGAGTTAGAGTTAGGGATAAATAGAATCTGTCCTGAGTTAGGGTTAGGGTTAAATAGAATCTGTCCCGAGTTAGGGTTAGGGTTAAATAGAATCTGTCCCGAGTTAGGGTTAAATAGAATATGTCCCCGGTTTGGGTTAAATAGAATCTGTCCCCGGTTAGGGTTAGATAGAATCTGTCCCCAGTTAGGGTTGAATAGAATCTATCCTGGGTTAGGATTAAATAGAATCTGTCTCGAGCTAGGGTTAGGGTTAAATAGAATCTGTCCTGAGTTAGGGTTAGGGTTAAATAAAATCTGTCCTGGGTTAGGGTTAAATAGAATCTGTCCTGGGTTAGGGTTCAATAGAATCTGTCTCGAGTTAGGGTTAAATAGAATCTGTCCTGAGTTAGGGTTAGGGTTAAATAGAATCTGTCCTGGGTTAGGGTTAAATAGAATTTGTCTCGAGTTAGGGTTAAATAGAATCTGTCCTGAGTTAGGGTTAAGGTTAAATAGAATCTGTCCCCAGTTAGAGTTAGGGTTAAATAGAATCTGTCCTGGATTAGGGTTAAATAGAATCTGTCCTGAGTTAGGGTTAAGGTTAAATAGAATCTGTCCCCAGTTAGGGTTAGGGTTAAATAAAATCTGTCCTGGGTTAGATGTCAATAGAATCTGTCTCGAATTAGGGTTAAATAGAATCTGTCCTGGGTTAGGGTTAAATAGAATCTGTCCTAAGTTAGGGTTACATAGCATCTGTCTCGAGTTAGCGTTAAATAGAATCTGTCCTGAGTTAGGGTTAGGGTTAAATAGAATCTGTCCTGGGTTAGGGTTAAATAGAATATGTCCTAAGTTAGGGTTAAATAGAATCTGTCTCGAGTTAGGGTTAAATAGAATATGTCCTAAGTTAGGGTTACATAGAATCTGTCTCAAGTTAGGGTTAAATAGAATCTGTCCTGAGTTAGGGTTAGGGTTAAATAGAATCTGTCCGGAGTTAGGGTTACATAGAATCTGTCTCAAGTTAGGGTTAAATAGAATCTGTCCGGAGTTAGGGTTACATAGAATCTGTCTCAAGTTAGGGTTAAATAGAATCTGTCTTGAGTTAGGGTTAGGTTTAAATAGAATCTGTCCGGAGTTAGGGTTACATAGTATGTCTCGAGTTAGGTTTAAATAGAATCTGTCCGTAGTATGTCATGAAACTGAATCTGGTGACATACACTCACATTTATATTATTGAATAACTTCAAGCATATTTTTTTTTAGGAAAATGGCTGAATTATAAAAGGGTTGATATGCTGTAAAACAGACAAAATTGATAATTACTCATGAAATAGCTTAAAGCGCGACAAACAAAATGGAAATAAAAACAATAAAACATCACTTGGAAATTATTTATTCTATCGGTAAAAAAAGAAGAAATAGTCAGTACTCATAAGAGCACATAATAAGATATTGAAAAAGACTGAAAGAGTTCCTTGTCAGTCGTATAAAATCAAACATGTCTAAAGGAAATTTATAACTTAGATAAGTCATATATCGACTGAATAAGATATGTGCATATAGAGCAGCATTTTCTCTAGGTGGAAAATGAAATATATCAAATTGCATTATCTATGCATGCATGCATGTAACGCTACAATGTAATGGTTGACCTGTGTGTATAGAAATAAATTGTATGGATGCATATGTGTACTTGGAGATGAAGGTCTTAGCTGATCAAGTTAAAGTATGCCAACAGCAAATACACGGTCTCATCCTCTCATTATATTCATATCAATCTTTTACAATTGATATGAATAAAATTCATACCAATTCCCAATTTGATTTGTGAAACAACATTAATAATACTTTCATATAGCCATTTCATGCAACCTGGCTCAGGACAACCATGGTGAAGGCCAGTGAATAAGCCAACTCAACCCGACTAGGGTGAATGCCGTTACAATAACAACAATTTGATAGCAATGTTTGGTAAACCGGATCATACATGTATCGAAATTAAAATTAAAGCAGATTTTGTTTATATAAACAGATGTTGAACTAAATATTATTATTATTATTATTATTATTATTATTATTATTATTATTATTATTATTATTATTGTTGTTGTTGTTGTTGTTATTGTTATTGTTATTATTATTATTATTATTATTATTATTATTGAGAGGATGAACAACAAAAACAGAGTCTAAAATTTCAAAAAAATTACTGTCAGAAAATGAAGAACATATTGATTGAAATTATAGTTTTAGTGCATTTGAAGTTAATAAAATATGGTAAGAATTGAATAGAAATATATTATCTATAATAGAAAATATATTTGAAGTTTTTTAAAAATTCTATAAACAAGGAGATCTCTTAGAAAAGTAAAAAATAAATCTTGAAAAAGAAAACATTGGAATTATCCCAAATATGGAAAACTATTTAAATGCTTCAAGTAAACAAAATGAATATGAAAAATTGGCAGTCGATGAAAACTTAAAACATGAAAATAGGATTGCTAAAACTATTAAATACTATTGTCAACCATGTATTATTTTAATTATTCGGACTACTATTTTAATATTTGTATGTCATTCTCACAGCGTTTCAGCTGATGTAACTTCCAACCTTCTTCAGGAGTGTCTTGTTAAACTCGGGATTTTATGTCAAACTCTGGAATCTGTGTGGAATTTCAAACTGAACAAGGTAGATTGTTCTCATTCCATTAGCCATGATTGGGTAGAAATTTTAAATAATTCTTAATTATATTTTTAGTATCGCCTGTACTAAGGATTGAAGCTACAACTTTCAGAAGACTGTCATTTAAAACTGATTATTACTTAGAACTCTACCTATTGTGCCACGGGTCCATGTGGTCAACTATTTTCTTTTTTATTCTTTTTATTTAATTATGGGAGACAATGCATGAAACCACTTGATGTAAGGAGCTAATCATAATAATAAAAAGGGAGAGGAAGGTAGAATTACTTCAAGACAAACCAAGCCTGAAAGAGACCCCACCACCAACGTTCAATTCCCTGGACTCTAAACAGACTAGTCAAAAACTTAAGCCCTTCAAGAGCCCAATAGGGAAGGAAGGGGTTACAATACTGGCTGAAAATAAAATCTACCCCATAACTGGTTAAATGGCTGACCAGAAACCAGTGTTTTTATCGTAACACAGTCACCAGAATGTAAGGTTGAAAAGATCTTTAAAATCTTTGAAGAAGTAGCAGGAGCAACATACTTTATGTCGAACTCGGGAATCTGTGTGGAATTTCAAACTGAACCCTTTATTTAATCCAGGAGGATAGATTGTACTCGTTCCGTCAACCGTGACTGAGTAGAAGTTTTAAGTAATTCGAAATTATATTTTTAGTATCGTCTGTACTAAGGATTGAACCTTCAACCTCCAGAAGACTCACTTAGAACTGATTATTATTTAGCACTTTATCCATTGCGCTACAGGGCCATGTAGTCAGCCATTATTCAAATATATAAATCAAAAACTAAAATTTACATTAAAAAATGATAAAACAGGTGAATTAACAGATACATCGGTTGAAACAGCTGGTGTCCGAAGAAATACTTTTTAAACTGTTCAAGCTTTGATAGGGTTTAGTCCACTACAGGACAGTTGTTATGGGGGAGGGTACAACAAAAATGATGGATGAACTAAAAATAGAACCTAAAAATCTGATACTATTATTATCAGAGTTGGGTGGAAGCTGGGTATGACCATGAAGTGTATCTGGCCGTGAAGCCCCGATTTGGGAACTTTAAAGTGTGTGAAGTTACCCCTTAGTTACCATTACTCCTGTAAGATAGCCCTTAATTTCTTTAAGGGATCACGCTCCAAGAAGATGTCTGAAACATGTCGGACCAGTGCGTGTCATGTAGTGTTGGTGTGACATCTGATAGTAGAAGCGAGTATAGGCTGCCTGTGTCTCTCTGTAGTAGCAGCTGTAGCATAGCATATTTCTCTGCAGTAGTCAACAATGTGTACAGTTTGCATAATAGGATGATGTCTCTCCTCATACACGTTACAGCAGGCATATAATAACAACAGTAGATACATTCGTTTTGAGTTTTAATTTTTTGCCTTTTCTGTTTTTTTGTAATTTTCTTTTTCTTTAAATTCCTGTTAGTGCTTTACATAGTATAAGTCTTCCCCCAACCCATCCACTCTAGAGGAGGGAAAAAGTTCTTCAAAACACATCTGCTTCATCTCACAGACAAAACCCAGAGAGAATGTCTAGTCTTTCTTTTTAATATGTCGCCGATTCTCCGACACCTCCAGAAAGCCGCTTCTTGTTCACTAACCTATATTTTTACAACCCACTTTTTGTTTTTACAAAGACAACCTTTATCATCATCTATTACTCGTTATCACCTTAGTATCATTATTCCCTTCATCCCTATTGTTATTACTTTCTCTAACGATCAGATGGCTAGTATTGTTACACTACCAGACCCACTCTAACTCGGATTGGTAGTACCTGTCAAGATCCCATCTATGAGTTAAATAGAATTTATGAATTACAGACTATTTATTCATAAAATATATGCCTACAAAGCAAATTAATCTACAAACCATTTGTATACAAAATAAGATCTTTTAAACATTTGAAAATATTAATATAACTGGAATCCGCATTAAATAATCTAAAAAGTGCTGATAAGCCATAAAACAAGACAAAACAAACTAAGTTGTTGAAGTGTGAGACCTGATGAAATACATACTAAAATATTGAAATTATCATCTGTCTCGTGGTCTGGATGACCGTTGGGGCACCAAAGATGATCTGCCAACCAGCTTTCCCCAACCCTACTGATTTTTTGCCTTCTTGAGCGTACTAATCAGCACTAGCCCTGTCCACTCTCTGATGTTGCCTTACACACACACATACAAGCACAAAGGGATGGGGGAGACAGGTTGGAAAATTCATCTCGATTTGAGCTTATTCTCTGGTAACATTGATATTTATATTTCTACTTTGTCGCCGCTGATGTGTCCTTCAACCTTCTTCGGCTATATCGTTCATTCATGTACAGCAATGTTTTTCCGATATTGAAATATGATGTATGTTGATCATTAGCATATTCTGATAAGCACCATCGGTCGTATTTAAATACGTGGAAAATATCCCGATAAATGACCAGTACACCACCAGAAGATCATAGCGAAAATACGAGAGTCATTCAATTAATAAGTTGAATTATTTTTTTAATTTCTTTCCATAAATGAAAACTTTGCATTGTCTTGAATATGTTTATATAAAAAAAAATTTAATATAAAAATATTTGTTATTCAAAATTGTACTGATTTTACAAACTTCCACTCTATAATAAATACCAATGTGTATTTATATGTGTATAAATAAACATATGTACTTCCATCCCATCATGAGCAAAACACCTGCATTTTTCTATCCCCTGGATGAAACCATTTCAAGTGGTGAAGGGGAATCGAGAAAGCAAATAGCAAGTAAGACAACCACCTCTGCTGTCTAAAATGAATTCAGAAAAAAATCTTCTACTTCATAATAAAAGGTCAATGGTGGATGTTTCTCTTTTCTTTAGGTCATCAGAAATGATAATTTATATATGAAAATTACAGACATAATTCTATAGGTATATTTTAGTATTATATCAAGATAAATAGTGAGTGCAAACACTGACAAGGCATAATTTTTCCTGTCATTTTTGATGGAGGGTGTACACTAGTAATAGTATAAAGAATGGTTCACATTGACAGTATTAGATGAGCATTTTTAAAAGAGTCTTAACTTACTGAAGTGATAACATAATTTGAGTTATTCAGACTACTATACTCATCTCAGTTTTTATATTAACAATTTGGCCGATGTAATCTCCGACCTTCTTCGGGTGCATTTTTTCAAACTTTTGAACCATCTAGTCGAACTTGGGAATCTAGAAGGTTCCCAAGTTCGAAAAGATGCACCTACAGAACTTGAAAGTTAAACATAACAACCAAGGTGAGAACTGCAGTTCGAATAATTCACATAATACAAATTATCAATCCTCATCTCAAAAACTCCAAAACATATTGATAAAAAATCTAAAATAAAAATAATTAAATATTTTTGTATAACAGATTTTTTTTAATTTTATTTATTACTAGCAGGGCTACCGAGCGTTGCCCGGAACCATAAAAAGTAAAAGAAATTTAAAAGGGTGTGTAACATCTTTATATTAAAACTTTTATCTCTCTCCCTCTTTCTCTATCCATCTCTCTATCTTTCTCTCTCCCCCGTTTTTATCCTCCCTCTCTTTCTCCTCCACCAAGCGAATTCCTCTCTCTCTTGTTTTAAAGTGTTGAAAATAATAATGTTATTCATTTACCGAAGCTTTTTATTTTACATCAAAACACAATGACATTTTTGATTTCGAGAAATTCTGTTGCCCCCCCCCCCCTTTACAATAGTATGAAGAGAAAAGATGTTGATAATGACAATAGTCAGAAGATATTTAATATATACCACTTACCAAATGTGATACTGTAATCTTACATTTATTTCTTCCGGACAACGGAAAGTAGAACAAATGGTCCCAGTCAATTACTAGTTTCTTGCCCCCCCCCCTTTCACCATAATATGAAGAGAAATGATGTTGATAATGACAATAGTTCGAAGAGATTTAACATATGCCACTTACCAAATGTAATACTGTAATCTACATTTATTGCTCCTGGACAATGCCGTGTAGAACAAAACACTGTATTATTATCATTATTATTATGACTCCCGGACAGCGCCAAGTACCTTTTCTTGTATACAAAATTGTAAAAAAAGGACTGTAAAGTTCTTTATCCCGGGACACACAGTGTTTAAACACACATGCTCCATCTATTGTATTGAGCATGTATACACTAGCATAAATAATTCGGATTATTTGGCTTACTGTTCTCATTTTGGATGTTATTCTTGACTAATTTAACCTCCGACTTTCTTCAGGTGCATTTTGTCAAACTGAGGCAACTTTATGCCGAGCTCGCAAGAACCCGTGGCGCAATGGATAAAAGGGATAAGTATAAACAGTTCTAAGTGACAGTCTTCTAGAGATTGAAGGTTCAATCCTGAATATGGGCGATACTACAAATACAATTATGAATTACTTAATACTTCTAGCCGGTCATGGTTGACAGAACGAGAACAATCTACCCCCGTGGATTAAATAAAGAGTTCCATTCAAAATTCCATACAGATTTCCGAGTTCGACAAGACACACCTGAAACGTTTTGAGAATAACATCCAAGATGACAACCGTAGGCTGAATAATTCTCATCTCAAAAATTCCAAAACATACTATAAATAAATAAAATAATTTTTGTCTTAAAAAATATTCTGACGTACGTAAATTCTTCATAAAAAATAACTTCCATATATTTTTGTTTCCATCTTATTTCCATCAATTTATTTATTATTATTATTGGATTTTGGGTTTTTGTTTTTTGCATAATTCATCATCATTCTCCAGCAAGTTTTCTGGGAAGCAATACTATTTAATATTTAAAAAGAAAACAGTAATTTTGAAAAACATGTGTAAATCTATAGTTAATATTGCTTTATTTCCTGGAAAAACAGTTAGCATTTGTTTTCAAATGTTCCTTTCTTTAGAAGGGCCGGATCGATTTTCAACAATCTATTTCTAAATTGCAAGTTAAAAGGCAAATTGATTACTTCCTTCTTTTTTCTTTCTTTACGGTCACATTTAAAAAATAAATAAATTTGTATCGAAATTAACAAAACGTTTATCTATATGAATAAATGAGAATTATTTTCTTTCATGTCTACAACAAAGTTATCAATGAAATGTTTATTATTTTAAATTAATGTTTCAAGTATTTCAAGTAGCGAACTTTGCGAAGCGATAGCGAGCCGGCAAAGACAGCTAGTATATATATATATATATATATATATATATATATATATATATATATATACATATATATATATATATATATGTATATATATATATATATACTTATATATATATATACTTATATATATATATATACATACATATATATATATATGTATATATATATATATATACTTATATATATATATACTTATATATATATATATACATACATATATATATATGTATATATGTATATATATATATATATATAAATATATATATATATATATATATATATATATATATACACCAGCTAGTTTCGTATATTTTGGCTGCCCTCTTAATTTCATCAATTTATGTTTTTATTATTTCGGGTTTGTTTGCATAATTTCTGTTTTGTTTTAGTATATATTTTTTTTTGCATATTTCATTACCGTTCTTCAGCAAGTTCTTTAATTAACACTAAACTAAGCTTTTATATTTAAAATGAAAACTCTAATTCTGAATTATGTGTGTAAATATATCTAAACTGAATATTTAATGGTAAAGTCTAAATCACTTTCTTTTAATCTCATCATTACAAAAATGTTCTCATTTGTTACTTGATGATTAATTGATTCAAAATATTCTTCCGGAATTATCTTCTTTGCTTAAAAAGTATTTGATGGCACTTTATAATAAAAGAAAGGAAAAAAGTTGTTCGATCACATGAGTAAAATATTAATTTTTAATCTCAACTTCCTCCTTTTTCAACAGGACAATCAATCATTGAACCAGCAAGCGACTGCATACAGTCGTCAAACAATGGACACTCGTGTTTCAACCAGCTACCCCAAGAGCCATGCCGCCAACCCTCACTGGCCACATCAGTCTGGCCAGGCATCACTCATCAACCTCTCCACAGCAGAGGTAGGACAATTACAGCCACAATCACACATTTCCGATCACCTTCTACCATCCTACCGACATACGTTGAAAGTTGACTGTTCAGACTTTTCCGTCAACATCGCCACCCCAGCCCATTCGCAGAAAGGTAAGAACATGTCGATCCACGCCTCATCGCAGGCCGACCATCATCATCATCATCAGCTGAAAACACAGCAGCGGAATGCCGCTAGCTGTATCCGCCCATTTGCCTGCAGTGGGAGTGACTACTGCGTTTGTGGACGCTGTACTGCCCCTGCCCTCCTGTCCCAGGCTTCTGCAACAGCATCTCTGGGTGTTGCAGCTACTGGCATAATTGCTGATACACACAGCCCCAAAATGCAAGGTGGTGCTATCGCAGCAAAAGAGCAAGTTGTCCCTGCCCGTATCCTCGCCAGGACCCAGATGGAAATCTTAGAGCTGGAGATGAGAGCACGTGCAATCAAGGCAATGCTTCATGCTGCAAGCCAGTGCCACCCTGTACCGTCGTCACAGCAGCAGCAGCAGCAACCACCGCCATCTTTGTAAAAATGTAAAATATAAAGATCTTAAATAAAAAATAAAAACTTTTTAAAGACACTTTTTTTTAACCAGTAAAATATGATTTTGATGAATCGGCTATCGGCAAAATAAGCATTCTGTAAAAAAATAAATTGATAAAAGAAAAAAAAATCTGATAATTACATTGTTTTACAAAAATCAAAAGAAAAAATGTTGCTCAAAAACAAGAATATGAATAGGTGTTTTTTTTCTTTACTAATTTGGTATGATGAATTAAAGTTTCCAAACTTTTCTTTTATAAAGGTTTTTGTTTGGGTTTTTTTTATCATGTTTTCATAGAAATTCATATATTCACAATACGTTGTGTTTATTTCATATAATGTTAAAAAATATATTGTAAAAAAACAACCTAACATATATACAGAACTAAATACTTTCCTGGCACTTTCCAACAGTGGCTTTGTTGCTGTCGGGGTGAGGTATGGTTCTTTTCAGTCCTAGGAAGTCCATCCTCGCAGGCTTTACCTTCTTTCTTATTGCTAATTGCCTGAGGCGCCCTTACTGGGAATTCTGACGTGGCTGCTCAGGCATTTTTGTAGGCCAGAGTGCACTTCACCAACATGTGCTGGCTTATCAAAACCCCCACCTCATCCTTGTGTTTAACCTCCTGCAGAAGATGAATAAATATACAGAGCTAAATACTACTATCTTCCACTCTATAATAAAGACCTATGTGTATTTGCTTGTATATAAATAAATATGAATCCGTCTCATCACACAAAAGTTAGAAAGTAGAAAAAATGCCTTTTTCAAGGCGGCTCCGGATAAAACCATTTCAAATGGTGAGGGGAAGCGAGAAAGCAAATATCTAGTCAGAAACCCTTACCATCTGAAATGAATTCGGAAAGAAATCCACCCTTAAAAAAAAAATGAATGGTGAGTGTTTTTTTCTTTTCATAAGATCATCAGAAAGGGTAATAATTTATATATGAAAAATTAAATTACTGATGTAATTCCATGATTTTTATATGAATACTAGCAAATATATGCTCCCTCCGGAAGGATGATATCATAGTGAACAAACCTATATTACACTACCTGCTCCTCTCCCAAAAAGAGGAGTTAATGCCTGAGAGGATCATATCATGACAGTGGAACAGATACTATGTAACCCCCCCCCCCAAAAAAAAAAGAGATGGTAATCCTGGGAGGATGGTACTATGAGGAACGAACATATACTATACTGCCCCCTCCTAATAAGGAAGGAATGCCTTAGAGAAATGTCTCATGACAAATGAAAGTATACTACACTACTACCCCAAGGAGGTGGTAAAGCCTGTGATTATTTGTCCTCCCCCTCCCACAAAAAGGAGGTGGTAATGCCTGGGAGGATAGTTTCATAAGAGAACATATACTACTTTACCCCTTCTAAAAAAGAGAAGGTAATACCTGGGAGTATCCCACATAAAAGGAGAAGGTAATGCCTGCGAATATGATATGACAACAGAACAGATACTTCACTACCCCCCCCCCCCCCCCAAATAAAATAGAAAGAAGAAGGTAGTCCTTGGGAAGATGGTCTCATGACAACAGCACAGATAATACATTACCCCCTCCCCAGAGGAAGATGTAAAACCTGGGAGGATTGCCATACTCCCTTAAAAAGGAGGACGCAATTCCTGGGAGGAGAGTTTATGACAACAGAACCGATACTACACTACTCACTCGATTTAAAGATATTCCGATTAAATCATTTAAAAAAAAATTTTTTTATTAATTTAAAAATGCCTTGTCACAAACATATTTTTAATGCTGCCTTGGCCTTTTGGCTAAGATTAAAGCTTAGTATCTGCTCTCTACATATCAGTTAGATCAGACGTTTTGATAATTTCGTGAGTTTAAACCGGATGTTTTCTTGTAAATTTTCTCCCTTGAAAATAAAATAATAAGAAAGATTTTTAAAAATTAAAACGCTTTAATTAATTTTATTAATAATTATGATAATATTACTATCGACAAAACAATTGCATACATATAAGAAACATTGTCAATATGAGTTAGAAATGTATATTACAGAATATTAATTTATTAGAAACTCTTTATAATGTAAATATGCAAATAAGGAATATTTGTAGCGGTTTGAGGGTATTTAGAGATTACTATATATCATGTATTTTAAAACATTGTTGTATCATTAGAATTAAATAATATTGATGTTAATATAGTTGGGATAGACGAAAACACTTTTGCATTTATTAATTTATAATAGTGCAAACACAGGTGAATCATTTTTTTGGGGCCATCATTTTTGACAGAGAGTGTACACGAGTTATGTATGTAATCTATATGTTGATAAAGCAATGATGTCTGCCTGTCTGTCAACAGAAATGGGATATTCATCTTTACAATTAATGCTGGGAATCATTTTTCGAAACAATTTTTAAAAACTTTCGTAATCAAATTGTTAAAGCAGTAGTTGTACTATTTAACACATACAAGGGCGGAATGAGGGAATGCCTACCTTTCCCAAGTGTTATTAGTTGTGTTCAGGGGACGGCCAAGGAAAACACGGAAGGAAGTGATAAGGAATACGCTGATGTTGATTTGAGACCCAGGCAACACTGGGTAAATCTGCTAGTATATATATCTACATCATAATACAGCGAACAGTCAGAAGTGAGGTTTTGGCCGAACCATTTCAATCTTTTGAATTTACACAGATATATATATATACTAGCTGGCTTTTTCAGTTCGCTATCGCTTCACAAAGTTCACTACTTAGAATACTTGAAACCAAAATTCTAAATAATAAACATTTCAGTCATAAGTTTCTTGCAAACACAAAACTAAAATTTTCGCATTTATTCCTATAAATAGATAAACCAGTTTAATAATTTTTATACAAATTTATTTAGCTTTTAAATAAGACTGTAATGAAATAAAAAGAAAGAAATCAATTTGGGTAAGCAATGGTGTGTATGGGGGGGGGGGGCTCTTTTTTTAAAAACTTACAATTTTGAAAGATATGGTAACTCGTTGAAAATCAAGCAGGGCCCTAGAAGGCTGCAAAGGAACATTTAAACAAATAGGATCAAAACAACCATTGAATTTTTAAATCATAAAAAAAAAAATATAATATGTCTAATGGAAGAAAGCGAGCCAGCCAGACAACCAGTCAGCCTCTCCCTCTTTTTTCTCTTCTTGCTTAGGTCTCTTTCTAACGAGTGATGTTAGTTTAATTTACAAAAGGTTGTTTCTCTTTTTTTATTAAATCATGTTGATTATAATTTCATATATATAGCAAAAATAAGACAATAAAATTACGAATAAATAACACTAAACATTAATTTATTATGAACTGTGTAAAAAATATTTATACAAAAGCTTTGGATCGTTCGTCTGTACAATATTAGAAAATATGTTGTATTATTGATTTAAATAACACTAACCCATTTTGATGGTAACGTAGGAGTAATAAATAAATAACAAATTTTTGCATTTATTCATTTAGATATCTAATACATAAAATTATATCGAACAGATTTGGATCTAGATAGCATTTAAGCTGATGAATCAGACTAGCCAATTTGTTATTTTTTATTGTTGCACATTGCTATTGGCAAGAAGCTAACATACTTCCCTACAATTTGATTGAATAAAAAGTACTTTGGTTCAGTAGATATTCTTAAATAAGCACCTAAAATGAAAAGGTGAAATTAATCTTATTCTTTTAGTAAAAGTTAACGTTCTTTTTTTCTTTTTTAGCTTAAGTTCTGAATCTTACAAAAAAGGCATTGTTATAAAACATAGAAATATTTACAAAATAAATGTGAATGTAACGAATCCTGGGCAATTCAAGGACCTGTGGTGTAACCAATATAAGTGCTAAGTAATAATCAGTTCTAAGTGACAATATTCTGTAAGTAGAAAGTTTAATCCTCAGTGCAGGCGATACTAAGAATACAATTACAAATTACTGAAGACTTCTACCAAGTCATGGTTGACGAAATAAGAGCAAGCTACCCCCGTTGATTAAATAAAGGGTTCCGTTCGAAATTCCATACTCCAGTTCATGGAAGCATCGGTGATAATTTGGAGGCAGTCTCTTGTCCAATGTCGGAGACTGTTGATGCGATGGCCAGACATAGCTTCTGTGTCTGTGTTCGTGAGCCAGGTTTTCAGCTGATCGCCGCTACACTTTCGTCATCCAGGCATGGTATTCGGGAGCCACATATCTGCATATAAATTCACTTTCTTTGCATTGGAGGGCGTGACCTAGCCAACGAAGGCATCTAGTGGTAAGCAACTGGGAGATGCGATATGTATGGTAATGACGGGCCAGTCATCGCAAACAGTTCTGATCAAAGACCTGTCACAGTGGCCAAGTTTCAATTTCATAAAGAAGGATCGTACATACTAGCGCATAATAAATCCGTTCCTTTGTGTTTAGTCAGATTTCACTATATGACCAAAGGTGAGCTTGCAGACGACAGAATGCTGACCTGGCACTGTTAATACTATGCTGAAATTTATCCTTGCCCTGGTCTGTTGACGTAAATGTAGTACATTTGAAGGTTTCGACCTTCAAGAAGAATAGTTCCATTACTGTTGTCATATTTGGGCTGGTGAATCTCTGTCCCATTTGAGGGTTCTTAATAAGGTGCAGAAACGTATCTGTAATTTGATTGGCCCTACTTGTTCTTGGCCTTTTGGCTAAAATCAAAGAGTAGTATCTGTTCCGATGGATACTGCCCCCCATAGACTGGTATTGTCTTGGCCTTCGGGGCTTGATTTACGCCGGTCTATGGGTCTGTCCTGTGCAGTTCTAGTAGGTCCACCCTCCCAGGCTTCGCCTCCCCTCTTTGGGGAGGAGTAAGTTTATTGCTTACTGTCTGAGGCGCCCCTACCAGGGAATGCCGACGGGGCTGCCCAGGCAATTTTTAAACCCCACTTTCCCGACCCGACCTTGAGTCACATCTAACTTGTGGGAGTAAGATAAAAACTGTCCTTGTGCCTAACTCATGGAGAGGAGTAAATCAATACTCTTTCTTCTTCTCTGCACCCTCTCTCTCATAGATGTAATGTTGCCAATCTCATTCTTTTCTATAAATACTATTATGACATGTGTTCTTCAAAATTATATGATCTATTCCCCGCTTCTTTTGTTCCAGCTTGTTTGACTCGTTGGTCTAGTGGTATCTATCAATTCACTGCCTTTATACCTCATTGTAATACACTTTTCTATTCAAGTAGCTTCTTTCCAAGAACTGCAGGCTTGTGGAACTCTTGTCCTGCTGACTGTTTTCTTCCTACCTATAATCTTGGTCTTTTTAAGACTAAGACCAATAGGCATCTCCTGTCTTTGCGATGACCATATTTGTTCTTGTTAGCCTCTTTACATCAAGCGCCTTGTCTGGGGCTATTTCCATGAAAAAAATTTTAAAAAAACAAAGAACAGGAATATGATTGGCTTCATTGATTTGCATCTATATTTTGAAGGCAAATTCATTGATTCAAGTGACGAAGAATTGGATTGCATGATGATTATTGCCAAGGATAGCAATGTAAGCATAATCGAGGTTGGTGCCATAAAGTTATGTCTCACAACCAGCCCGGAAAATCCCGTAATAGCAGGGTCAATTATCCAGTCAATCACGTAACTGAAAAGAGTTGCAGAAAGTGCACATCCCTGTCTTACTCCAGATCGAACTTCAATGGTGTGAACATTTCTGCATACTACTGAATGACAATCCCCCAGGCACCAGCCTTACTTCGCCTTGGTCTGCTTCTGCTCGCCAGTATGAATATGACGTCTCAGTCGAAGAGATCGATTCAGTTGTGTTAAAGCTGAAAAATAATAATGGTGACGACAGTCTCACGGTAGAATTTTCCAAGCTGTTAAAGATGAACTCATTCCGGATCTGCACCAACTCATCTCTGCAGTCCGGACAACTGAAGTGATTCTCCAGGACTGGAACAACTCAGTCCTGCCCTTCTACAAAAAGGAGAATAAGCAGGCTTGTGGAAATTCTCGAGCCATAAGCTTGCTTAACATTGCCTCGAATGTCTTCGAAACAGACAACGAATCCGCCCTAATCAAAATGGGTTTCACTCATGGTCAAGGATGCACTGACCAGATCTTTGTTCTGCATGGGGTGCTCACACAACACTGGTGCTACCAGCAGCCAACAGACATATGTTTCAGAAACTTTTAGGCTGCATTTGACTTGACTTCATCGATCAAACATCTCTTTGGAGGGTGATGGAAGCGAACGGACTGCTCCCCAAAACTACTCAATCTTTTGAAGTCCTATTACTTTTCACAACACACTAGAGTTGATTGCTATGGTGAAGACTTGTCCAACTCATGCCAGTATAGAAAACAGACGTCAAGGCGAATATGATGATGTTGATTATTCCTTTTCATTTGTTAAATCAGTATGTCATGTTATTAAAAGAAGCGTTGTTAATGTTATACTATGGTAGGATATGATTGTTAAACATATAAGATTGTATATATGTTGTAATAGCGATTGATATGTTGAATACTCCTATAAAAAAATACATACCAGGGCAATGTATGAAAAATAATAATTTTTATCATATACTCACCTTCTTATTGAGGTCACTATCATTAGGTTGCTCCCTTCTCAGCATGTATGTTCAGGAGCAAGTGACTTGTGTGAACAACCCAGTTGGTGGTGTGAAGCAAAAAGACTATTTTATGGTTATCATGCATTGTTCCTTGCTCCTCCTTCATATTACGGATGCTAGTTGAGCATGTCACACAGGTCACTTGAGTGCTTTTTCCCCATCAACTGTAACCTTTTATATACCACCATACATGTACAAGCACACAACCTTCTTTCCAGTGAGACAAGGCTGTCAACTGAGCATATCTCTCTGGAGCACTCCTTATGGAACACTGAGCTGTGGAATTGGTAAGCTAAATTATGATTGAAGTATCTGTTCTGTTCATATACAAAATAATTAAACACCTTGAAAAGATGGGAATCCATGCTTCTTTAGAAATTAGTAAATTAGCCAGAGAAATCTTTACTTATTATTATGCGTTTGTTCGGCTTCTTTGGTCGGATCTCTCTTCTCAATTTAACCCTGAAAATAAAACCATTGCACAAAACATTTACACTATTAATGCTACTAGTGGTCACATATTTTTGCTAGTTGCATCACCACACAACCCCTCAAAAATGAGAAAATAATCTATGGAAGGATGGTATCATGACCACAGAACAGATACTAAACTACCCTCCCACTCAAAGAAAGGAGGGGATAAATGCCTTGGAGGATATTATGACAAACAAACATATATTACATTACACCTCACTCCAAAGGAGAAGGTAATATGTGGGAGGATGTTCTCATGACAACAGAACAGATACTACACTACCTCCAAAAAAGAAGAGTAATTCCTAGAAGGATAATGTCATGACAACAGAACAGATACTACACTACCTCTCCTTGAATCGAGCATTGAAAGATAGTACATTAGTCTGAAATAGTATATTAAACTTAATTGAGCATTAGAAAAAGTACATCAATAGAAGTAATGATATGGTTTCGACTTCAGACAGACAGATGCCAAATCTCCATTAGTAATATCAATATGCAAATAAAATTCTGTTAAATATTTCATTTGATAGTTCCCAAAAATGCCTTTTAAGTCGCTTTTTTATCATTATGTTTAAATTGATATAACTCCATCTTAAAATTTTCTAAAGTATTGCTGTTTTAAATCTTGTCTGGCAATTTGTTCGAAAAATATATTACTTTATTAGCAACATAAACAAAAATTGGCTAATAGATCATTTTTTGAAACCTGACTGGCCAATAACTTTGGAGATCAATGATAAATATTTTTAAAATGTTCATCATAAATACCATTAATTATTTTCAAAGTTTTAATTAAATAATTTCTCATTCTTTTCTATAGTAAAGTAGTTAATGACTGTGATAAATAACTGAGAAAAAGACTGTCAGTTATCCCTTTTCTCCGTACCAATATTCGGGTGTCCAACAGGTGAAAGAGTGCAACAAACCAAAAGGATCATATGACGATTTGTCAGCACGTGCCATGTGACAGAAAAGGTGATGGGTTGACTTTGATTGACAATCTATTTTTGATTTGCTTTTTCTCTTTCCTTTCTGTAGTGAATTATTTTTAAAGGTTTTTCAGTCGACTTTGCTTGGAACGCACACGACTACTAATGCCCTCCACACAGTATGCATCAGCCTTAGAAAGAAGAATAATGGAAATCAGGAAATAAATTATATATTTTATAAAAAGTCAAAAGTCTTTATTTTTTATTCATCATTCCATTTCAGCCCTGCAGTATTCAATGATTCCTTATTCCTGAAGTTAAAACAATTAATTCTTTAACCCTGCAGAGAATAACTGATTAATGTGACCAGTTTCTTGCCGACCTCAAACTAAGAAAGCCTTGGGATCTAAACACAACATGGGACCAGGACTACGGTTGAAGAACTGATCTGAACAAATGTAACTTTTGTAGTCCTACAATAGTGCCAATCTTGTGCTGGATAGAGTTATGACAGTGCCTCAAATGAACATCCCACACAGAGACACCTCTGGGCCATGATAATGCTACAAGTTGATATGCCAAAAAAAATAGACAAGACCATCAATTTATAGACCAAAAGCACATTTCTAGGCCATAGCTATATAATGTTTAGTATGTGGATCAATTTTATTTTGAAATTTTGAAAAAAAAATTTTTTTTAAAGTTCTGATGAATTTAAAAGGATAGTTTTATGTTTAACTACGTAGAAGCTTAATTATCTGACCTGTGGCTATTTTCTTTATTTTTTTCTGTGGATCAGCTTTACTCCTTAAACAAATTTCTGATTTTAAAATATTCTGTTATATATATTTATAATGGATGTAATGCAGTTTATTGTTAACTGCTGAAGATTGAAGATGAACAATTTAAGGATCGCAAACACTACAACTACAAAGTAAGTTTTTTTCTACTGAACTTTGACCCTTTTGCTTCAAAACCCCTTTTTACTCCACCTGCATATATATCTGCCCACACACTTCCACCTCCAATTTTTTACTCATGTCAACAATTACAAAGACCAAAAAAGGATAAGGATTAAAGAGATGGAATGGATTTTCAGTTGAAATGATGAAGAATATAATTATAAAAGTGTTAGATAAAACCGATTCATTTAGAAATAAATATGCAAACATTTTATATTTTAAAAGAGAAAATAACTTTGTACAACAAAATAAACTCCCTTTCCTCAAATAGAGTTTAAGAATTGAGTTATGTCCCTTGCATTATTCAGAGAGCAGACATTTTTATGGTCGTGTGTCACACAGTAGCTTCGATTAATATGTCCTCATTATGAAAGTAATTCTTCTTCAGCTGTAACTATATAATAAATATTATTGATTTATACAGGAGCGTTTTCATTCAATTCAATTTTTATATTCGCCCATATCTCACAATATACCACAGCATCACTTCCACTACAAGCAAGGTCACATCAGTAAAGATAGAAACTGATGAATGAAATTTATGAAAACGTTGCTGCTTTCGCCTTTATGCATTTTTTTACTATTGGGGTCACCACTAAAGGTCAAGAATCACTTGAGGATAAGGTTAATGAGATGGGAATGATTGCCATTTTGATTTGTTGACATTGGATATGAAGACGATCGAGTTGTAATCAGCAGGGAAGCAGTCCCGCGATAGTGTTTTCCACAGACGAGAAACCCTTTCATAGAAATTCCGCCTGACGCTAGGTATATGGACGGAGAAAGGAAAGTCTTTTTTCGTTGTGGTAATAAGATGAGTTCTTTAAGTGAATTACAGGGAGCAGCAAAACATTGGAGTTCAGTCAAGCATTTTCCATGGAAATAACGATAGAGTAGCAATGTTTCTTCTGGTAGAAAAGAGAAGAGATCACCTATCACTAGATTTTAAAGTCGATTTTGTACTTCCGCAAAGCAGGAAAAAGTGATTAAGTTGATCTGAAATATATTAATCTCTTTTATCTATTTAATCTGGTCTCAGAATAAATTGTCCGTCTTTAGCATTAAAAATCAATTTAATGATTTATTCTGTCTCACAAAAGCGATTTTTATGCCTTTGTGTTTGGATTATTAGGATTTTACAAGTAAACGGTAATTATAGTTTGCAAGTTAAATTGTTGAAATAAAATGAATTTCAAATATTTGATTTACGAATAAAACTTTTAAATAATAAAGGGGGTGATAGATATGACCCTGTTATTGCTCAAACTAGATCATATTAAGTTAAAGACAGGGATTTTTGATAAAGTAGTTGGTGAGAGACAAAATGCATACAGTTGGCCTTTTTAAGAGGCTTCAAAGCAATATTTGGACTTGGATGTATTAGAATGATCTAAGAAAGGAAAATACCATTTTCTAATTAGAGTAAGTAAAGAGGAATTTTTCATTAGGAGTAAAAGTGAGAGAATTAAGTTGACGTGTTCAGAAAGTTGTGTCACAGACAGGAAATCTCCAGTGACATGTAGTAGATAAGCTGGAAAAATCTTTCTCTGGTTTCTGAACTGTGGCGTAGAGCAGATGTGTTTAGAGGAGCTGCCCCTTCCCCCTATGATGGATGAGTTGTAACACCAATGTAGATTGTATACTGTAAAGAACATCCAGAAATTTAAATGTAATGTGAACAAGCATCTCGCTGCACAACTTCCTGCTTAGCATGACCCTATTAATCTGGTCCTTAATTCACTGTAGCCCCTTACATTTGAGTGGCTATATGCTTTGTTTGGGGTGAAAATAAAAGTTTAAAGAAACAAAGAATTATTAAATCCCAAATGATGCTGGGCTGGCATTATTAATTACTGTTTAACAATTGCTACGATCAATAACATCTACAATTATCACTAACTGAGCTGTTGCCTTTTTACACGTGTAACAAAAGATTTGTTTTAAGAAGAAGAATAGACCGTAACACTACATACTTTCTTATTTGACCACCGATTGATCAGTCCACTTAGCAAAGGTGGTTCGAAACAAACCGCGGGTTACCACAGCCAACACAACACGAGTTCCTAAGGAAAAAAAATCAACCAGTAAAAGATAAAAAGAAACCGTGGCACAGCAAAATTTTTAGCAGAAATGCTTAAATACACACACACACATACACATTATAGAATACTGTAAAATATTTAAAAGATAAAGGACTTACTAATGCTAAATAATTAAAATAGAAAAGGATGCTTTTGTTCAGTCCTAGGCTTTACCTTCTCTTTTTGAGAAGGGATTAATTTATTGCTAACTGTCTGAGAATACCGACGGGGCTGCTCAGGCATTTTTCTAGGCCAGAGTAGATGTTTCAAAACCTCATTTGACCTTGTGTCTAACCTCCTGTCCAGGAGATATAAAAAAAAACTCCACTGTGACGGCCACGATGAATTATTACAACTGTTATGTTTCAGCAACACAACAAGAGTTCAGCTGTTTACGTAAGGAGCCATGCTCTTCCCTCCCCCCTCCAGAATATCTGCTGGAGGCAAAGAATTGGTTGACCGCAGTGCTACAGCTTTTCTTCATACCAATCTGGATAAGGAAATGAACTGTTTAAATTTCCAGAAACTTAAAGCACAACCAACCATCCAACCAACCATTGAGGATAGACTCATCTTGGTAGGAAAACTAGTCTAGCAGAAAGAAACTTCGAAAATGTAACCTGGTACAAGGTAGACATTTTTGATGTGACACACATCATGCATCTGTACAGTCATACTTTTTTCTGATGGAGAGATTGTGTCCTTTTCTTCTTAATACATGATTTACTTAAACACATTCATATGTCATCATGAAAATATGTTCTACTAGCTGCACTACGCAACATTTCCCGGGAGATATACACACGCATACACAGACATGCATAAAGCCGCATAATTTATCTAATATATATATTTATTTTTTAAGAACTCAAGGGAGAGAACTCAGTATAATTGCCACAATAACTTCCCTATAATCTGTTTTAGTGATTAACGAAAAAAATGTAATCGCTGTAACAGTTTTCTTAGCTGGAATAAGTATATATTAAGAAAAAAACAGAAGTGAAATTAAATATAAAATATATTTGTTCTAATAACATAGTGGAAGTAAAAAACGAAAAAAAAATAGGCTAGCCTGAATCAAGTACTGATATGTCAGATTGATTGCTATTTGTGTTTGACTTTAAAAATCTGATAAGATAATTTATGTATTATTTGGATTATTCGAACGAGTGTTCTCATCTTAGATGTTATTGTTACAACGTTTCACCCAAATGTAACCTCCGACCTTCTTCAGATGCAACTTATCGAAATCTGGAATCTGTATGCAACAGACAAGTGATGCAACGAATATAAGTGCTAAGTGACAGTCCTCTAGATGTTGAAAATACAATCCTCAGTACAGACGATACTAGGAATACAATTAGCCAAGCTCAAGTCGAAGTCTTAAGTAGTTCATAATTGTATTCTTAGTATCGCCCGTACTGAGGATTGAACCTTCAACCTCCTGAAGACTGTCACTTAGAACTGGTTATTACTTAGCGCTTTGATCTGTTGCGCCACAAATCCTTATGGCCGAAACGTTGTGGTAATAACATCCAAGATGAGAACAGTAGTCTGAATACTCTAAATAATGCAAATTATCAATCCTTAACTAAAACGTTTTAAAACATAATATCAAGGAAATGTTTATGCTGAACTTGGGAACTTATACGGAATTTCAATGGACCCTTTATTTAATCCATGAGGATAAATTGTTCTCGTTCCGGCAACCATGATCGGGTAGAACTCATAAATAATTTTTATTTTATTCTTAGTTAGTATCGCCTGTAGTGAGGATTGAACCTTTAATCTCCAAAAGTGTTTGTCACTGAGAACGCAACGCTTTTATCATACAAATTATCAATCTTCATAAAAAAATTCCGAAGTTTACTTTGTTTTCAATGAATTTTAAATATTTCCTTTGAAGAATTGTAACTCCGTCTTTTTTGGAACATGTTGCAAGCGTATGCAGATTTAAGTGCCTTTTCGAATGAATTCCGGTCTTCAGTATATTGTGGTCATCTTGTTACATATTGGGCGACTAAACTCACTAGTATATAAATTAGTTAGTTGAAAATAACAGGAAATGAAAGTTCAGTCGGGGTCAACTTGCTGAACTCCGGGTTAGATTTACTTGATTGTGTGAATTGATAGAAACGGATGTGACGTCACATTGCTCAAATAGAGAGAGAGGGGGGGGTGGACTGTTCGTTGGAAGAACTATACATGTGAACGTGTTATTTTAAAATGCACTGATAAGATATGATTAAACAGTGATAATCTATTTTTCTCTGTCATTTGTAACGAAGATCAAGCCAAATAAATCTCCTCTGTCTTCTAAAAGTTTTGTATATACGTAGTCCTTTTTCAAAGTATGAAAAAACTTATTTGCAGGCAGCATTCTCTCAGTCTGGAAAGATCGCAGAAAGGACATGTACAGGAGCAAGCAGCTAACAAGGTAGGATTATGAACTTTCATTCTGTATGACACAAGGTTGAAACGCAACACTCGTAATAGTTTCGTCTGGTTAAATAATGTTGTATATTCATAATATTAATTTATTTAATTCTGCAAACCATCATAACCAGCCGGGTTGATTGGTTGTAGCATAAATTACTAGCTCCTTTTATTTACCTTGTTTAACCAACCTTAAGGATAAAAAGCCAACAGGAATGCGTCTGCAGATCTCACTCCAGGTTTTACATCTGATGAAAGCTGTTCATTTATTTTGTCCAATCTCTCACCATAACTGTCATCTTTAAATCTTTTTGTTAGTTTTGTCACTCTTCTTCGTATGTCTTCCAATCGCTATATAATACTTCAAGTCCTATGTCTAGACATTTGATTCCAGACCGGTGAGCAATACTTTATATAGGGTTTTATTAGGTTATATATATATATATATATATATATATATATATATATATATATATATATATATATATATGTGTGTGTGTGTAAAGGGAAGAGTCTATCAGGCATGTGTACACAGTATGAGGATTATGAAAGTGAAACCTGGCTAGTGAGGGTTGCTTGGAGAGAAATGATATGGGAATAATATGATAGATGTGTAATGTGAGTGTCAAAGACAAGATTAGTTCTGATGACCTCAGAGGAAGATTAAATTAAAACAGTATAGGGAGATGTGTGCAAGAGAGGAGACTTCGATGGTATGGCCACATTGAAAGAATGAATGAGAGTTTTTGAGTTAGTAGATGTAGAACAGTTGAGATAGCAGGTCTAGTTCACAGGGGAAGGCCAAGACATGAGAAGAAGTGATAAAAATAGACTTGAGAGAAAGACGGATAAATAAAGACCTGGTCAGAGATAGGTTAATTTGGAAATCATTTTTTAAAAGTCATCGAACGCATGCCAGCAGGTAAAACAAACGTTAAACCGGTGGTGGTGGTGGTGGTGAAGAAGAAGAAGAAGAAGAAGAAGAAGAAGAAGAAGAAGAAGAAGAAGAAGAAAAAGAAATAAGGTGGATTCCCTTAAACTTGAGAAAAATTCTGCAAATATCTTTAGACATTACCTCGTAAATAAAACCAAATTCCAAACATTTCTCGAACTTCATTACGAAACATGTTCTTTGTAGAGAGAGCTGAAACAATAAAGTACAGCCATAGTGTTAGAGTATTTTGTTGTTCATTTGCAAATGTTTTCTAAGCATAAAATTCTTTCGAAATGCTGATTCGGATACTGCACAAGAATAACGGTTCCCCTAATTGTGTTTTCATGTACGTATATGCAAATTACAACTTCTTGTTGGCATTCTTTTATAAGTTTGAAGCATCACTTAATTAGATGGATGGATTGTCAGTTGAATAATATTACGAGAGGATTGAAAATGATGACTGGAACGAACAAAATTTAATTTCTTATGAGGACGGTTTATCACAAGTATTTGTTGACATTAAATTTGAAGACTACCATGTTGTAGTCTGCAAGAAAGCAGTCCAGTGGTAATGTATTCCACAGATAGGAAGTTCTCGAAAAGAAACTCTGTTCATAGAAATTCTGTTTGATGTATGTATGTGTTTGCCTTTGTATATATGTGTGTATGTATATATATATATATATATATATATGTATATATATAAGCTTAGGCATGTATTGTGTTTACCGACATGTGTTTATACATTATCAGTTTGTCAGTGAATGTGCATCTATTTATGTACTAGGCATACCAATGACCCGTTGGGTCACAACAACTACTACTATTTATTCAACTTTGACTTCATCAAAGATTCATGAACTGCGACATATCTAGATCATTCATCTTGCAGAACTAAAAATAATAAGTTTCTTTCCTTCTATGTTATCCTTATGAATAATATAGAAGTGAAGAGATTTGTTATTTTGCTGTCTAGTTCACATTTTTACACTATGTAAATTAGATGGTAAAATAAAGCAGCTAAGAAGCAACATGTGAAAAAGAGGCTTACTCTTTCTCTAAATATTAACTGAGACATTAAACACTCTTAGAGAGTTGTTGAATCATCATACAGTGATCAGAGAACGAGAGAAATACGTAGACAGCTAAGTGAGAGCTGGGTGACTTGTTCAGTTAATTACAAATGACGACTAAGGAGGAACCAGAAATTGGAGCTCAGTCGATCACCTTCCATGTAAATATAAATTAGGAGAGAAATACTAGCAACCGCTATTCTCTGAGAAAAGGGCTGTAGAGATCAGAAGAGATCATCCTTCATTAGACTGTAAAGTCGATTTTGTACTTAGCTGACATTTTCGCAGCAAGTGAATGTAATTGTAATATTCAAATCTCTCCTATGTCACATGGATAAGCTAACCAACGAACTGTTTATGTTCCTATAGAATATTTTTTTTACTATTTTATAATGCAGTTCTCTCCTAATACATGATATTTCTCAACCAATCAGAGCCTTTGGCATCTCGCAGACCCTACCCCCTCATTCTTACTATCTAACAAGTTCATCTAAAACATATGCTATGAAATTTAAGTCAGTGCTTTGTACAGTTCAGTCAATAATATTTATTTTCGTCTTTTAGAGGTATTCACAAAATGCTTCCTTTTTTAAACTTTGGCTTCTTTCGTCTGACCGTCTTGTTCTGTAATGTCTATTTGAATTTATTGACAATACTTTTTTCTTCAGCTATTCTGTTTCGTGAGCAACAACGATTCGTTTTCTAATGTCGAGTTTATTTTGGTTTTGGCACGATGTTTTTGCAACCAACAGCTGAAAACTTAATGTATTGTGTTTATGTTAGTAGATAAACCTCAAATGTTCACACATTCATGTTGCATATTTCTTTTGAAGTGAAGTGTAAAGATATTAATCCAGGTGCAATTATTTATCCTGCATAACTGAGGGTGTATTTACTTCCCTCGAACTGTGGGAAGATGTGGCACAAGGCCAGAAAGTGGGAAGACTAGGCCAGCATACAAGAGGTGCGCTCTGGCAGCTTAAAAATTGCCTGAGAAGCCTCATCAGCATTCTCTGGTGAGAGCGCCTCAGGAAGTTAGCTATAAACTTACTCCTCTCCAAAGTGAGAAGGCATTGCATGGGAGGGTGGACCTCCTAGATCTGAATAGAATAAATACCACAGACCAACAGTCAAAACAGGTCAATGCAGTCACAATGGCTGTCCGACTGATTGTTGAGGGAGGATACTTGACTGGTATGGGTGGCATAAAATAAACAAAATTAGGGTGGTTGTCCTTAGGGTCAGCTAAAATCGCATAGAAAAATAAACACTTGATTACTAGGTTTATCTACTGACATAGGATAGATTTGAAGAATGTAATTGTATTTAGTTGCTGCCAAGATGTCAGCAAAACCAGATATAATCTAAGATACTTAGAAATCGTCGCTCCCCCTATGAGTGTGATGTGTTAAGTGGTTCGCCGGTAACTTGGCACGATATTGTGTATCAAAAATCGAAAAGCTGCACTTACTTGGTTTTTGTTGGTCGGTGGATCATTATAAAATTTGGGGAACATTTTTCCCAGCGGGTTGGATCAGAATGGAAGACTCAACTTTTATATAGGTCGACATCCTCGTATACACATCTATCTATCTCAAGCTGGCTCCATAAAAAACTCCCCAATCAGGAAGATGAGCAAGGATGTTCCTTAATTTTTTGTCAGAATCCAAAATACCATCTCCCTTTCTTCTCGATAATCTGGTCTTATTTATCAATGTGTGTTTTATACACTCAAATTCCTTATTTAAAACAAATTCAGTGTTTACTTAATGTATGTCTATCTACCAAATTTCTTCATCCAAAACAATCAATCCTTGAACTCCAGATGAGATCAAACTTCATTATTTATATTCCATTTATAATGTTGTTTTGTATAATCCATTTTCATAATAAAGAACAAGTTTCATCATCGCCATATCCATTAGTAATTATATTAGTGTTATCATAATATATTATTATTATTATTATTATTATTATTATTATTATTATTATTATTATTATTATTATTATTATTATTACTACTACTACTTTCTACGCCATTGGTTGTACTATTACATTCGCCCCTAATCAACAAATCAAAATTTACGCGAAATAAATAATAAAAACACTTCATCTCTCTCCTGACATTTTTCAAATCGTTCTTACTCTTCCTTTCTTTCTCTTACATTTAATATATAAAATAAGTGGATCGGATTCTCGAAGTTATCTAATATATAAAATTAAGTCGGTCGGATTCTCAAAGCCTTAATTACCATTACTAAAAATGGCATATCACTGGATAAATACACTTTAATTATTCATTAACATTATAAATAAATATATAAAACATGTTTACTTACGCATTTATTACATTAACTATTTAAATTGTTGATTTCATAATTTCAGATATTTTAAACAAAGATTGTAGTAAGAAAACAAAAAAATATACGAAGTAGAAAAGGCTGCTATCTACTTACTACTACTACTACTACTACTACGAGAGAGAGAGAGAGAGAGAGAGAGAGAGAGAGAGGGAGAGAGAGACTGAGAGAGATGGAGAGAAAACAAAAATAAAACGAAAACGAAACAAAGATAAAAAAAAAACATGGCCTTTCACGGGTACGATTAAACTAGATATAACTTAGTATGTTTACTGTAATTAACATAGATTTATTTATTTCTTTAAATTAGTTCCTTGCAGCATCCAGGAAAATCAACGTGTCGCATTTTAACACACTTACACTCTTAAAATGTAACTTGTAAATAAATGAGAGAGAGGAAAAAAAACAAATACACAGACAGACAGATAACAAAACAATGACTTAAGGACAGAAAGAATGGTAACAAAATAAAATGGTCGCCATTTTGTTTACGCGATACAGATACAGTAATGTTTTCTTTTGATCTATTTTGTAAATAATTTAAAACGTTTGTGTTAGTGTCTAAGTGGATACTGGTCCCCACATTCTAACACTATTTTTATTATTTTATGTGTATTCTGGGATCAATCTTCTTCGGAGGTATATATTTCTTTTAATCGTTAAAATTGTACCCAAAAAATTTTAATTTTCCAAAACTCTTCTTTTTTACCTTTTTTCATAATGTGTGAAATGCAAATTCTATATTCATATTTGTGTTGTTTACTATTAATTGCTCAAAAGTTTTCAATTTAAATCTGTAATTAAATCAACCAGCATGCATTTTTAGCAAACGATTTTACAAGCCTTCAATTCCAGCTGATGGCCCCAGCCAGATAGTTAATTCCCAGGAGAGAATTAATGACGCCTAATGACGCCGCTGTGTATCCAGACCAAATACCCAACCGGGTATAACACCTTTTATTAAGGGAATGTGCCTATTGTTTGCCACTTGGGGATCTGGGTACTGTTCCAGGACGAAAAGAGCCCTTCACACTCCCCATAGCAAGCGACATTGCTACAATAATATCTCGTGTATTCAACGCTCAACCCCAGTAGTTCTCCGAGACTGACGACACTTATTCAAGATTGTCTCTCGTCCTCGCATGGTGGCTACTGCTACGTGGAGGCGCATCCCGCTCTGGAATCAAAGTTGGCCCAACAACACAAAGAAACGCAACGGATTTGAAGACTGACCATCTTATTGCGCCGTTAACGTTACCTTCTTCTCTGCTAGAAATATTTGGGCTACAGATTTCTGAGTTCTGGCCCCTTTGTTTATAATCGATTCTTAATTAATTTCTTATCACGTCTCGTCGCTTTAAGCTTCCAACCGAGGCTCGCTCTTCACGCCTATAACTATCTCGTATGGCGTCATTTACTCTAGCTTGTGTTCTCACACACAAAGGCCAGCAACTTGACGGCCGCCTGACCACTATTTCCGGTTTACGCGCTAGTATTTCCCCTGCAAATTTAAATAATCAAATAAGTACTAGCAGATGCACCCTTACTATTTAACACGATTACATGACATCCCCAGGAGTGTAGTCACGTGATAAAGGCAATTATCTCCCCAAGGGAGACAATTTTTCCCCTAGACCATAATTTAAAGATTACCTGGGGTCAACCGCGAGAATATAGTATAGTGCTGACCGTGTGAGCATTTTAATTTTAGTTCGTTTTGCTTATCCAAAACTGATATCAATTTTGAGGTCATCTGAAGTTCCGTTATGATGACGTAGTAGAGCACACCACACGTGACCTATTCGTTTTCCAATATTGCCTCAGGATTCTCTTATCTTTACTGCAACCTGTGTTTGCAGAAAAACTTAATAGTTTTTTTTTTGTATTTATCAAGATGCATTTTTTAGGCTTATTTGTTAGGCTCTATACTACAGAATTTGAATCCTATGAATAACATTTTCTACGGTGGGGTTCATGATTTTGTGCTCTACTATATGCGACAAGAAGAGAAGATGAGGTCATGTAGACCCAATAAAACGAAATGTACCTCTCGATTTACTTGCTAACGGCAACTGCATTATTTGTTTTGCCTATTTGCACAGATCGGCAATAATCGCATTAATAAATGAATCATTCTTCATGTATGCATAGAAACAAAACTCATCACGTTATGAGTTTATTTCTTCTGTAAATATATGTAAATTACGACGGATCAGCAAAATGGCCGCAGGAAAAGTTAATAAACATGGATTTAAGCGTTCGTCTTCTTCTTCTTCTTCTTCTTCTTCTTCTTCCTCTTCTTCTTCTTCCTCTTCTTCTTCTTCCTCTTCTTCGTGTTTATTAATTCTAGATGTAAAACTGGAAAGCAAATAACATGTCGAGTAAATTTACACAGAAAGAAATCACAATGTTTATTCAACGAAACACTGAAAAATTTTCATTCCAAATTCACCAGCAAATATTATATTAAAAGATTTTTAACTTTTGGGCTAAAATTAAAGTGTAATATCTGTTTGGTCTTGAGAGGTGATCCCCCTCCATGGTATAGTTTGAGGGTGAGTTTATTAACAGGATAGAGTTGGGGATGAGTTTATTAGCAGGATAGAGTTGGGGATGAGTTTATTAGCAGAATAGAGTTGGGGATGAGTTTATTAGCAGGATAGAGTTGGGGATGAGTTTATTAGCAGAATAGAGTTGGGGATGAGTTTATTAGCAGGATAGAGTTGGGGATGAGTTTATTAGCAGAATAGAGTTGGGGATGAGTTTATTAGCAGGATAGAGTTGGGGATGAGTTTATTAGCAGGATAGAGTTGGGGATGAGTTTATTAGCAGAATAGAGTTGGGGATGAGTTTATTAGCAGAATAGAGTTGGGGATGAGTTTATTAGCAGGATAGAGTTGGGGATGAGTTTATTAGCAGAATAGAGTTGGGGATGAGTTTATTAGCAGAATAGAGTTGGGGATGAGTTTATTAGCAGGATAGAGTTGGGGATGAGTTTATTAGCAGAATAGAGTTGGGGATGAGTTTATTAGCAGGATAGAGTTGGGGATGAGTTTATTAGCAGAATAGAGTTGGGGATGAGTTTATTAGCAGGATAGAGTTGGGGATGAGTTTATTAGCAGGATAGAGTTGGGGATGAGTTTATTAGCAGAATAGAGTTGGGGATGAGTTTATTAGCAGAATAGAGTTGGGGATGAGTTTATTAGCAGGATAGAGTTGGGGATGAGTTTATTAGCAGGATAGAGTTGGGGATGAGTTTATTAGCAGAATAGAGTTGGGGATGAGTTTATTAGCAGAATAGAGTTGGGGATGAGTTTATTAGCAGGATAGAGTTGGGGATGAGTTTATTAGCAGAATAGAGTTGGGGATGAGTTTATTAGCAGAATAGAGTTGGGGATGAGTTTATTAGCAGGATAGAGTTGGGGATGAGTTTATTAGCAGAATAGAGTTGGGGATGAGTTTATTAGCAGAATAGAGTTGGGGATGAGTTTATTAGCAGGATAGAGTTGGGGATGAGTTTATTAGCAGAATAGAGTTGGGGATGAGTTTATTAGCAGAATAGAGTTGGGGATGAGTTTATTAGCAGGATAGAGTTGGGGATGAGTTTATTAGCAGAATAGAGTTGGGGATGAGTTTATTAGCAGAATAGAGTTGGGGATGAGTTTATTAGCAGGATAGAGTTGGGGATGAGTTTATTAGCAGAATAGAGTTGGGGATGAGTTTATTAGCAGAATAGAGTTGGGGATGAGTTTATTAGCAGAATAGAGTTGGGGATGAGTTTATTAGCAGAATAGAGTTGGGGATGAGTTTATTAGCAGAATAGAGTTGGGGATGAGTTTATTAGCAGAATAGAGTTGGGGATGAGTTTATTAGCAGAATAGAGTTGGGGATGAGTTTATTAGCAGAATAGAGTTGGGGATGAGTTTATTAGCAGGATAGAGTTGGGGATGAGTTTATTAGCAGAATAGAGTTGGGGATGAGTTTATTAGCAGAATAGAGTTGGGGATGAGTTTATTAGCAGAATAGAGTTGGGGATGAGTTTATTAGCAGAATAGAGTTGGGGATGAGTTTATTAGCAGAATAGAGTTGGGGATGAGTTTATTAGCAGAATAGAGTTGGGGATGAGTTTATTAGCAGAATAGAGTTGGGGATGAGTTTATTAGCAGAATAGAGTTGGGGATGAGTTTATTAGCAGAATAGAGTTGGGGATGAGTTTATTAGCAGGATAGAGTTGGGGATGAGTTTATTAGCAGGATAGAGTTGGGGATGAGTTTATTAGCAGAATAGAGTTGGGGATGAGTTTATTAGCAGAATAGAGTTGGGGATGAGTTTATTAGCAGAATAGAGTTGGGGATGAGTTTATTAGCAGAATAGAGTTGGGGATGAGTTTATTAGCAGAATAGAGTTGGGGATGAGTTTATTAGCAGAATAGAGTTGGGGATGAGTTTATTAGCAGAATAGAGTTGGGGATGAGTTTATTAGCAGAATAGAGTTGGGGATGAGTTTATTAGCAGAATAGAGTTGGGGATGAGTTTATTAGCAGAATAGAGTTGGGGATGAGTTTATTAGCAGAATAGAGTTGGGGATGAGTTTATTAGCAGAATAGAGTTGGGGATGAGTTTATTAGCAGAATAGAGTTGGGGATGAGTTTATTAGCAGAATAGAGTTGGGGATGAGTTTATTAGCAGAATAGAGTTGGGGATGAGTTTATTAGCAGAATAGAGTTGGGGATGAGTTTATTAGCAGAATAGAGTTGGGGATGAGTTTATTAGCTGTTTTCTGAGAAGAACTTGTTTGTGAGGAAGTGCCAATAGGACAATACAAATACGTTTGTTGCCATCTCGTGTGGCCCAGGATGAGATTACCATAAATTACAGGTATAACATAAGATTCACACTAGAATATGGTTAAGTAATTAAAACAAAGAAATAATAGATTAAACAGTAACACGATTAAAAGCTTATTCTTTATGTACAGCATATTTTTAACAAATATTCACACAAAGAGAATAGCGTAATGGTTAAGTTTGAATAAATTCTATTATGTAAATTAACATATCTCTTTATGTTCTTATGTTTTATTCCTTCCTTTTGATATTTTATAATTCTATATTTTTATATGACTTTGTTGTGCTCAAAATTATCCCACTAATAATTAGCTCCAGTGGTGTAGGGCGCTACGGTCGCATGATTTGGTACTGTTGTACCCGCACCACCACCACTACGTGGTCATAAATTCATAAACTCTCTTTCTCTCTATTTTTCTCTTATTGGTGTCACCTTCAAACTGGGCATAGACTATGTCTATAACTCTGCTTGTTAGCATGACTTTATATCATAACAGGAATTTTTCTGTTAGGGGTTCTCTTCTGACATGGGCAAAGACCCAAACGAACTTTTCTCTTAGTGATGATAATAGCTGACTGACGTTGCTAGTATATATATATATATATATATATATATATATATATATATATATATATATATAAATTATATATATATATATATAAATTATATATATATATATATATATATATATATATAGAGAGAGAGAGAGAGAGACTATAGAAATAAAAAATTCACATACACATTGCAACTGTCAGCATTTATAATTTATTTAAATGCTGACAGTTGCAATGTGTATGTGAATGTTTTCTTTCTATATTCTATTCTTGCTCTGTTTTCTACATTGAGCTCTCTTACTCGGATTTCTTATCAAAATTATTCACTTTAACACTATATATATATATATATATATATATATATATATATATATATATCGTCCGTCACAGACGAACTGTTTTGTTGTATCATAGCTCTTTAGTGTGGCTAGACATGCCCATACCTCGGGCTGAGATTGAAACCCAGTCGTTCTTTCGACAGTCCGAGCATTTATCCATTGCAACATCGGCACAAGCACGGAAGAGAAATTTTACTGTTTATATAAACAATAGCAGCAATCAAAGAGTGCTCGATTCATTTTTATCATCAGTTTCGCATTATAACTAATAACAAGTGGCGATTTCACTTTTCACAGTGCTCAATCTACAAAGAAGTGAGTGCATGTTAGTCTAGAACAAGATGACGGTGCAAAAAATTCAAAATTTCCCCCTCCCTAATAATTCCCGTCCTCTCCCAAATCCCAACGCGATTAATTGAAGTTAGTTTTTTTAAATACTGATATCTAAATCTGAACGATAGCTTGAGTAGGTGTTGTTTATACCAGTCGAGAATACGTCCTCGACAATCAGGTGAATACATTATAAGCTATTCATTGATAGATTTTGTTTGTTTTATGGCATATCAACCCTTTTGTACTTTTTTAGAAAATAATTATCTTTCTTTTTTTCCTTCTCATTTTCCCATCAGAAACATAGATATACTCGGTATATAATAGTCTTGATGGGGGAACTATGTTGTTGTTGTTCTTTTGTGGGCCAAGGTTGAAGATATTCTCGTGATTCTTTTCTTAAGTTTTCCGCTTGTTCCTTATCTCCCCTCTCTCTTTATTGGACTTTCCTTCTTTATTTTTGTTAATCCTTTTATATTTCTTCTTCTTCTTCTTCTTCTTCTTCTTCTTCTTCTTCTTCTTCTTCTTCTCCTCCTCCTCCTCCTCCTCCTCCTTCTTCTTCTTCTTCTAACCGTACTTTCTCCTACTGATATTTACACGGAACGATCATTTCTTCATATATACTGACTTCCAAGTTTGTAGTCTAACATTCCCCTTTTTTTCTTTATTTTCGCTTCCCCCTTTTTATCCTCTTCTATTATTATACAGGCAGCATGAGAAAGTAATTTCAAGTCACGGTTTGAATTAAAATAGACATTTAAAATTTCATTTTTTTCTTTCTTTCTAGCTGTTCAGACGTTAATGACAAAATTCATAAAACACTTTTGTAATGGGGACGTTTAAAAAAAGAAAAGAAGGGAGTGGCGAGGTCAATAGGTTACTCCATGAGGTCACGTGTTCTTTTTGCATAAGTTTTTTAATCCTAAAAATTGAAGAGTTCATTAAAGGTTTTAGTTTCGATTTATTCATTTAGTTTATAAACTCGCCTAATGATACCAAAATATTGTTTAGGTTGAAACACGGGTGTATTTTTCTATAAAAGTTCGTTTAAGTAAATACAAATTATTTTAGAAGGAAATATACAGCTCCACTTGTTATTGGGCACGATTTAATAAAGGCTGAAAAGTTAAACTAGATTGATTTTTGCAACTTACCATGAACGAAATTACACTCGGAATAATATTATTATTATAAAACCCCTTTAAGAAATTAAAGATGAGCATTGTTCGGAGATATTAAAAACAGACTATAAGCAATGTTCCGATAACGTTGGCCGAACCCTCCAGACTGTCTGCTGTTTACTGCCCGCTGTATTTAGACATAAGTAGAACTTAATTTCCCCTGTATCACGTGTTAATTTCTGATGACCATAGGGATAGAGTGAAAGCGTGCAGAGTCTAAGTCGATCTGTGAACCGGGTTCACCCCTTGTGACCGTCTGAAAGTGTCACTTCCTACACTGATGAGAGCGTAAGCTTGAAACACCGGCGTATGTAGGTATAAATACTTTAATATTTATTTGTAAATATTATATATATATATGTTATATATATATATTTTATATATATATTATATATATATATATATATATATATAGTATATAATATATATATAAATATTTTATATATAATATATATATATATTATATATATATAGTATATAATATATATATATATATATTATATATATATATAGTATATAATATATATATATATTTTATATATAATATATATATTATATAAATATAGTATATAATATATATATATTTTATATATAATATATATATTATATATATATAGTATATAATATATATATATATATATATATATATATATATATATATATATATATATATATATATATATTATAAATAATATTAACGCTCTATCCAGTATATTGAGCTTCAGTTTTTATCCGGATGTTTTAATTAATTATAAGATATTAGTTGACGCTTATATCTTTTGTTGGATTGCTTTATATATATATATATATATATATATATATATATATATATATATATATATATATATATATATATATATATATATATATATATATATATATTACTATTTCATGTATCTACATAACATTTTATAAGAAGATATAATTATTTATGTATCAATTTTCAGTATTTACTTCAACAGTGCTCGATACGTAAGTAGAGCTAGGTAGTAAATTATGAAAAGATATTTATGGCAATTAAGCTGCACAGAGGCTCCCGCGTTTCATCCCCGGGGGAGGGAATCTTCAGGCTAGAATGCCTGTAGATTCACCCCGGGGATGAAGCGCGGGAGTCTCTGTGTAGCTTAATTGCCATAAATATATTTTCATATAAGAAACACTCCATATTTTCTTTCAAAACACTTTATTGACTGACAATTGTTTATCAGACAATTGTTTATTCAGAACATATATTAATTTCTTTTCTCTGCGGGACTGGTTTGCCCCAGCCCTACTCTCTGACATTCATTTTTGGGAATTCTCTACACAGACGGATTTTTTCTTTGGTGTTTATTATTTTTGACAAAGGGAAGATTTACCCGAAATATTGAATAAATGATTTTTAATAATCATCCGGACAACACACAAACAGCCAACACCACACTTGCTGTTATGGAAGATTTTCAGAAAAATAAATAGTAAGTCCCATTTCGATTTATTATTTTTGTTCCTTCCAGCTTACAACCTACTCGGCACTTTGCATTGCCGTTAGCTTTTTTAAAACATACTACTACTATTCCCAGCAATGCTTCAAACCAAACTACAACTCTCTCTCTCCTTTGGGCTCACTAATAAAACATATCCGAACTCAGGATTCGAAACCCGAGTCACTTGCATGCGAGTACTCTGCAACTGAGCCACCACGCCACGTACAAAGAAAGTCTATTAACTAACACAGACTAAGCAAACCGCGCGGAAGACTGACTGTGTAATGTAACTACTCTTCTCAACAAGGGGTGTAGTCATCATAAACTGAGAACCCACGCCGATGTCTCACAAGTAGGATTTTATACTCGCAAGGACGATGTCACCCAACAAGCTAACTTAGCAGGCAATTAATATTAGATTTTTGAATGTGATTATATATATTTATATATATATATATATATATATATATATATATATATATATATATATATATATATATATATATATATATGAGAAGAATGTTGTAGTTCGCTTGGAGCATTGTGTATAGTGTAAGAATAATATTTTGGAGGCGATAACAATGCGTCGTTAAAGTGACACATACGACACGTGGAATCGTAAAAACAAAACAAAGTGACAATATTGAAAAGTCAATAATTTTCAAAAAAAAATTTTTATTTTTTTATTTACCAGTGTATCGTTGACCGTGGTGTTAGGTTGGAGTGTGTCCTTTTCATTATTATTATTTTTTAATTTTAAAGGGTATCCCTCATCCTCAGAATAAAATAAATACTACCACTCGTTGGAGTGTGTTTTTTTGCCAAAAGCCGGGGCCGGAAAATTTATTTTATTCTGAGGATGAGGGATACCCTCTAAAATTAAAAAAATAATAATAATGAAAAGGACACACTCCAACCTAACACCACGGTCAACGATACACTGGTAAATAAAAAAAATAAAAAGATTTTTTGAAAATTATTGACTTTTCAATATTGTTACTTTGTTTTGTTTTTACGATTCCACGTGTCGTATGTGTCACTTTAACGACGCATTGTTATCGCCTCCAAAATATTATTCTTATATATATATATATATATGAAGATTTATAATTATTATATCATTTTATAATAATTTAAACCCCAAACAACTCAACGGATTTACAATTGTTTCCAGAAAATCTGCACAGTAAACAAATTCTCCCAGTAGTTTACCATAAAAAACGATTCCTTTTTTTTCAGAAACCCTAGTTTAAAATGTAAAAAGAAAAAGGTAGATTCACTCTAGGGAGAAAATAACAGTAAAACACAACAGGATTTAAACGATGTTCATCAGTCACTCCAAAAGCAGATATAAATACGACAGTGAAGAATGTTCAAAGAATAAAAAACAGGATGTTATTTGTAAAACAACCCGAAGAAAAAGTCAAGAGAAGCATCGTCCTCCCCGGCATACATTTCAAATCTAAAAAAATTTCGGAAGGGGAGATAATTGAGTAAAATCCTGAGGTAAAATATATTAATTGAAGGAAAATAATCAGAAATTATTTTACCGATAATTAACGAAAAAGATTCAAATATTTATTAATTCAATTATTATATAGATTAGTGGTTAAATTAAAACATGTGTTTTCAAATCTAATTAAATTTATAAATGTGTTATAAAAGTGGAAGCAAGTTGTCAATAAAAATACATTTAAAAAAATATTCAAAACGAATTTCAATTTAGCAAATTAAAATCCTTTAGTAACACTATTCATGGGTTATTATTAGAATATTACATTTTTATTCGGGGGAAACTGTTTGGAATAGCCTAGAATATATATTATAGAGTCGTAAGTTACACTTTGTAAGCTCTATTTTATTGCTAAATATCGATTTTGTCACTTGCAATTGAAATTTGATTCCTTGTTACATCAAGCTGAACTATATAAATTTATATTATCATAATCTCTCTCTCTCTCTCTCTCTCTCTCTCTACACACACACACACACCCACACACACACACACACATATATATATATATATATATATATATATATATATATATATATATATATATATATATATATATATATATATATAAATGTTTTACAGACGGTCATAACAACATCGGTATCATCGGTTTCAAATCCTTCTAATATATATATATATATATATATATATATATATATATATATATATATATATATATATATATATATATATATATACTTGCAGGACACGTCGCCCAGCGTTGCCCGGGATAAATATAAAAGAATTAATTAAAATTTGTAAACAGCCGACAGAAAGCAAATAGATCACCTCGGATAGTTTTAATGTTTAGAATAAATGTCTGTTTTGAATTGTGGAAAATCTATGTACTAACGAAAGGGATTACTTCGGGATGGAACAAAAATAAAAATGTCCACAGTGTAGAAGAATATCTCCTTCACTGACCGATTATGGAAAAGGGTACTTCTTTCGGGTCGGGATATTTGTTCGATCTGCTATCTATTCTATTCTCTGTCATTGAAAGCAAATTAGAAAATATAATAAACGTTAGTTGGTTTTCGCCGCATGAAGAACTTACATTGTGTTTAATTCTGCCCTCGTGGGGAATCAAATAAATTTGATAGTTCTAAATTGAGAAATCGTATAAAGAAATATTTAAGAAGCCTTATATAGAATAATAGAAATTAGCACGTGTTGATGAGTGAAAGTGGGTCACGTGTAACGAAAGTACATTCTATTTTAGGCACGTAAGATAAATATATATTGTGTAATAAGTAAAAAAAGAAACGACAATTATTATAGCGTATTTATGTGCCATGTGTTACGAAAATGAATTGTATTTTAGGCACGTAGGATTGAAAAGATAGAAGTACAAAGGAAAAGTTAAGTAAAAAAAATGTATTTAATGTATCCAATGAAGGTGGTCAATAATTACTATTACCAAAATAAGATAAAATCAATTTTTATCTGAATTGAGCAAATGAAGGTGGTGAGTAATTACTATTTTAGTTACGTAAATTCCAATTTCGTATGGAGCTAGAAAAGCAAAACAAATCTGATGTGTTGATCACTAAATACTGTGTAAAGCAAGTTTGAGTGTAAAAAGAGGAAACACATGTATAATATCTATTAAGAAAAATGTTCAATGAGAAGTAGTATTTTCGCTAAATCGTTCTAATACGTACGGTAAGTAACAACTAAGAAGTACTGTCTGTTAATGGAAAAATATGTAAGGAGTATGCAATTATAAATCATTGTCAAACACGGAAAGTGCTTACGGTTGAAAGAATGCTGGTCTGTGCAATGTTGCAACGTATTCGTTTATAATATTAGCGATCTTGAAACCGTAATGAAAACGAAAACGTAACGCGTATAATATTTATGCCGAAAGAAATCTATTTTTAATGTTCACGAATTAAACATGCATTACTTAGTTTAAATAAAAATATTCTTATGATGTTATGTTTATTTTTAATGTTATATAATTAAAAAGTGTATTTACTAAGGTTGGACGTGGTTTTGTTGTGCTGCGTGTTATGTGTTTGTTTTAGTGTTATCCGTTATTCCGTAACGTAATAATGTTATGTGTACGGAATAGCGGAATGATATTCCTGTAATCTGTACTCGGCGGTGTTTCTGTTTAAGAGTTCCGAATGTAATAACAGTCTGGCTGTGTTATGAGTGGCGGGTACAATAGATAATTTGCCGTGAGTAAGTATAGTGACCACTTTCTCTGTGGATATTGTAGGTGAGAGAGTGAATGATCTAGGAATAAATATAATAATTAATATATGTTGATCAAATTATGCGAAAGTTTCTGCAAACACGCTTAAGTGAATAAAAAGATTGCAGTGGGTATTTCAGTAGTGTATAAGGCATGTAATTATTTTCTACTTTATATATATATATATATATATATATATATATATATATATTATGAAGTAGACTCTATATTCCCTTGTACCTTTGGCGAGAGTACGAAAATAACCACATGCATTATACACTACTGAAATACCCACTGCAATACTCTTTAGCTTCCTGCACTGAAGATTGCGTAAGCATGAAACATCGATGTATGTAGGTAATAAATAATTAAAATTTATTCATAAAATATTATAATATAGCCTCCTTTACTAAGGCTGGGCACTCTGAGTGAATTTAATAACAAGCAGTTCTACTAGCTTCATTGCGAGTTTCAACACGGTTTGTTGTTGCTGTTGGTCACTCTTCGCTGCTTGTTGTAAATACCCGCCGACTTGGCATTTACAAAGTTAAATTCCTCCTAACTTCCAAGCTAATTTGTGGTGGCCAACGGGTAAGTCTCTTGGCGATTTGTGATCGGAGTTCGCGCCCGCCGAGCGTCGGCAATTAGCTTCCGGCACTGAAGATTGCGTAAGCATAGAAAGATCGATGTCTGTAGGTAATAAATAATTAATATTTAATTATAAAATATTATATATATATATATACATATATATATATATATATATATATATATATATAATTTAATACAGTACGTGTTTTTAATTAGTCGTGACCATAAGTTTCACGCCGTGAGCGATTCATCAGATTAATCGAACAGGGTTTTGGTACTTTGTTTATTTCCGGTTCTACATAACAGATCTGCACCGAACTGATAAGGATCACTTGATCAATGCAATTTTGCAGCAAAAACTTTTCTATTTCATCTTCATTCTTAAAAATGCTTTTTTTTTATATTCTTGCTTCTATTTAATGCTAATTTTATGTTTGTATTTTTAATTAAATGATTATTATATGTTTGTGAAGTATTAGTTTTCTACTTATGTGCTTTTTGGGGTGTATTGAGGGTTATAAATATAACACACACACAGACATACATACATAATATATATATATATATATATATATATATATATATATATATATGTGTGTGTGTGTGTGTGTGTGTGTGTGTATAAAGATGGAAGGGGTGAAAGATACGGATACTGATGAAAAGGTAGTACAGATAGGAACGGAAATATAAGAAAGACGAAGAGGAAAAGAAAAAAAACTTCATCAGTTCAGATTGTACCAACAGTTTCTTTTTGGCTACCAAGAAATGAGAGAAATAAAGAGAGAGAGATAAAGAGAGAGATAAAGAGAGAGAGAGAGAGAGAGTGGCACGCGCTAGAGAGAAGAGGAGGGGGCTATTACACTCTTTAGAGCTCCAAAAGTACCAGCGTTTATTTCTAGATTTGAGACAAATAAATACAAAGAAATGTATGAAGAGAGAAAGAGAGAGAGAGAGAGAGAGAGAGAGAGAGAGAGTGCGCGCGTGTGTATGCGTATGTATGTGTGTGCTCGTGCGTACGTGAGGGAAGAAAAGTTAAGAATGGGAGGGGAAGAAAGATTGATGGCAAGAACGGGAGAGAGAGAAAGTGATTGATAGAATATGTAAAATGGTTAGATACATGGATAGGTAGGATGATAGACAGTTTGAGATAGAGAGAGAGAGTAAGAGAGATAGAGAGAGAGAGGGGGGAAGAAAGAGAGAGAAATCTAAAGAAAGAGAGATGCGTGTTTCTTTTTTATACCAACGTTGGTCGTTGTCAGTCATATTAAGTTTCGAAGAACTTTTTTCTTCTTTTTGTTTTTTAACAGATTGAATAATCAAATTTTAAACTGGTTACTGCGTGTTTGAAGTCTTAATTAGAATTTTAAACATTTTCTTAATGAAATAAAAGTCAACTGTGTGCACCCATTGAAATCTCGCGCGTTTCCGTCTCATTTGGGAAAAACTACACGTCCTCTTCAGCGCAGTGATGTGCATACTTCCCATATTTTGACAATAGGCAAAACGCAGGGTTTTTCATTTTTTCAAATTCAATTACGCAAAATCAATTGCGTCAGTTAAATATTGCCGCCTCAACGAAATCGGTCGCTTCAAATTTGATTTTTAACATTTCCTCCCCTTCTAAAACTTGTTATTTTTTCATCGTAATATTTTGTTCCTTTTTATATATATATATAAAAAAAATAAAATGCACTTTAAGATATGTGTTAAGCTCAGCTGCGTATGGTACAAGTCAAAATGGACAGCACCAATAGAAAATGCATAGCGTGATATATATATATATATATATATATATATATATATATATATATATATATATATATATATATATATATATATATATATATATATATAATTATTTCCACAATCAGACAACGCCGCAGACCACAACCTATGAAAAGAAACAAACCGGAAGTCCTAGACTCCTTTGGGCTCATCAGTAGAACACATCCGAACTCAGGATTCGAAACCCGAGTCACTTGCATGTCTAGGACTTCCGGTTTGTTTCTTTTCATGGGTTGTGGTCTGCGGCATTGTTTGATTGTGGAAATAATTATATATATCATCTCACATTCAAGAAATCTAATATATATATATATATATATATATATATATATATATATATATATATATATATATATATATATATATATTGGTAATGTTGGTGAGCAGAATGCTCGATTATTAAAAAAAATAAATTTAAATATAAAATATGAGCGTAATATTTATTTAAATATTACATTACAGAACGTCATAACGACATGGTACCCTCGGTTTCAAATCCACTAATGTTCGATTTTCATTGATTATCATTAGCCATTGTTGTAGATCTGGTTTTTAAAATTGGAGATCACGCGCTACGATAACTTACGCGATATTTTTTTATCTGTTTCTTTTTTCTGTTTGAGGGATTAATTCAGCATGTTTTTCAGAAGTTGTGGAAGCCATAGGTTGAAGTAAATTTCTTTATAAATTAATTATAAATTAGAGTTAAAATAATAATCTATTAATAATGGAGTTTATGTATCAGTCTGTCTGAAGCCGAAACTCCATCAGAGTATGAGTATTTATTAAGTCCGCCAGCTTCATTATATACTATTAAAAAACCCGCTCAAAACACTATGCGCATTTCCCAATTTACATAATCAATTGCTTTTGAACTTCTAATAAATTAGTATTCGCAAATATACACTCATGATTGTTCTCTTTAGATTTCCAAATGTATTTACGCTATTTTGCTCGCTAATAAACTTACTTATAAATCATAATTATTTCTTTTATTAGTTATTTATAAAATGAGTTACGTAGTTATTTCCTCTACGTCCAACTGATTGAACAGCGTCCCTCCCTCTGAACGGGCGCGTTCCTCTACGTCCAACTGATTAAACATCGTACCTCCCTCTGAACGGGCGCGTTAATACTTTACTGATTTATTTTATTAAAACGTTCTGAGTTTGTTTATTTTCTTAATCTTATTAGCCATTATGTTTTAAAACACAAATTTATTGAATCAACTTGTTTAATTAAAATAATAATTGATTTAAAAATTACCATTTAAAAACCACACACACACATTATAATGAATTCAGTTTCTTTTGTCAACAAAAAAACCAACACATTGTACTGGAAAACTACATAACTGATTTTAGAATAGTGTTCGCTGTATTTTTGAAATTTTTATTGTTAATTTTAATTTACATACACCTTTTTTCCGCTTTGAAAGACATAACATATTACTTATTATATTCTGACGTGGATTTGGCGCAAAACAATTGAGTGGAAAGAAACGCGAGCAGACGATAACTTGGGGGGGGGGGGCACCTTTTACTGGGCAAGTAAATAACTGTTTTTAGAATCGCATTCGTTGTATTTTTTTTATTGTTAATTTTATTTTAGGTACACTTTTCTTTTTTCTCTTTGAAAAACTAAAACTATTATTATTTATTATTTTGTAAATTCTTTCGTGGATTTGGCGCAAAACGACTGGGTGGAAAAAAAAGCGAGCAGACGATAACAATGCAAACTTAATTTTTCTTTTTATTAATGTTGGTATTTATCATGTGCAATATATTATTTAAATTAGTTGTAGTAATAAAAATTTCTACACAAATTACATACTAGCGTAATTTCTGACGCGCAGCCTAGCAAAAATATGCGACCGGAGGGAGCATATATTTGCTGCTGCTGCTGCTGCTGCTGCTGCTAATAATAATAATAATAATAATAATAATAATAATAATAATAATAATAACAATAACAATAACAATAACAATAACAACAACAACAACAACAATAATAATAATAATAATAATAATAATAATAATAATAATAATAATAATAACAACAACACCGATCGAACACGACGCTAATAAAAAATATTCCCAATTTTGACAAAATACTACTAATAAAATAATCCTATTCTTAATTGTAAAAATTAATAATAAAAATTACAATAAAAATAAAAATTACAATTAAAATAAAAATTACAATGAAAATGTCGGTGAAATTACTCTGCAGCCGTAATTGTTTACATCCTTATTGTTCGGATTCGCTATAATTTTAAGGCAAATCACCATCAAGGGGAGACAACTTGTATCGTTGTTTCAATTTAACCGTCTGATTCAATTTTTTCCCCCGTGGTCAAGGATGGAAACTTCTGATTCTCCCACGTTAATATGAAACCTTTTAAATAGTCATCTAAAATAAAAACAGCAAGGGAGGTAACTCATTTTAATTTGAACAATAGGTACTTTTATACAATATGAACCAAACTGTTTTTTTAAAATTAAACCCTAACCCTTACCTGGCCCATAACTAACTCTAAGCTAACGCTAACTAAGCCTAACCCTAAACTCATTATAACTTATGTTTTGGATTTAGTTCGCAAAACTAGGTTTAGTTTGGTTCGTATTGTGTGGAAGCACCGAGAAATATAATAGGAGTTTTCTACCTTAAGTTTGAAAATGTAATAAAAAAATTTTTTTAAAACTAAGATGACGCGATCGCATCACGGCAACGCCGGTAGGTACAGCTAGTAATACTATATAATTGGACGAAACCTTTTTTAATTGAAACGAGACTAAAAGTATGATTTATGTACATGCTTTTGCATTCATAATGTCTACTTTCATTGTTACGTTATATGCTTTAAATTGACATTGTTACATGTGTTGGAGTGAAAACGTTTAGGGGGCAAATAAGTTTGCTAGTGACACCCGGCGGAAGTTGAGGGGGTCTCGTGATTTCCGGTGATATTTCTTTTCACTCTCTTAGCTGGCGAGACTTGAACAAGGAAATACGTGTTTTTGCGTGCTGTCCCAAAATAAAGACAGCACGTCGTATCGGGCGAATGATGTAATGGACTCCCTCTATCTATCTCACATGCATACGAAGTTTCAGTATCTGACCTTTTGAATAAACTTTTTATGAACTAAACAACGAGCGTCGGCGGGCGTTTTATCAACTACTTGGGTTCACAACGACGATGGTGATGATCACGGCGACGGTGATGAGTAGATCAATCTGCGTGCATAAAGGATTTATATACTCATCGGTAAGGCGTAATATAACACTATCTACTCTGGTAAGAAAATATGATTCTAATTTTAATTAGATAATTATTTTTAAGGCTTTGTGACTTCAAGAAAATACCCTGTCGGACCTCAACACAGAATTTGGAAGCTCTGGTATAGTTGTTTTATCTAGATTTGACGTATGGTTGTTTAGACATCTTGGATTTGGCCGAGGATCAATGGATGCCCATTTATAATATTAATTTCATCCCACAAACCAATCTATCCGTTCAGGATAGTTAGCTACCCATGAATCCCTAGGAACTTTCCATTAACTATTTGCTTTTCTAGACATCCATGGTTACATACATAATATGTAACCACTGCCAAGCACCAACTGCTTAACTTACGCTGCCTATTTCAAATTATCTCCTCTCACGTATTTGTGATCCTGCTCGACCAGTTGGAGTTTTTGACATCTCCCAGCTTCACTAAAAGCGGTTCACAAAAACCGGTGCCAACTAGTTGAACGGCTCCAGGCATTTGCACGATTACAGATGATATCCACGAACATTGCAGGAATATAAAAGATGCGCGTCACACAGGGAAAATGCCCAGCGGAGAGAAGCACACACCACTGACATTTGACGTGCCCCTTTGGAAACTCGGGCTACGTTTAAAGTCGATGCCAAAGAGGCTCAAGGGTAGCTGGAAAGATCTTCAGGGTCGGCTGCCCCGAAAACAAACGCACCAAAAGCCAGATTGGCAAGAAACACGGCAAGTCGAGCTGGAAGCCGACAGCTGTCAAGAAAAAAGGAAACATCGTCGACTTAATGCTTTTTTTTTTTCAGAATTTAAAAAATCTGCCATTCTAGAGATCATGAATAACGACTTTGGGTTTTCAGGAAAAAGCAATAAATAAAAAACAAAGAGAAAAAGATAAACAGCTGAAACAAATCATAAAAAAGAAATAAACCAACAAATGGAAGAAAAAAAACTGAACTGGTCTAATAAAAAAGATACGATTAAAAAGGAATATCTGGAAAAATTGTGACTACCCTGTCCAGAGGAAAAAGATTATTTTCCACCAGACATGGGATTCACTAAAAGGTAAAAATACACACACACGCTATATATATATATATATATATATATATATATATATATATATATATATATATATATATATATATGTTTCTGAATTTTTTAGATGAAGATTGATACTTTGTATAATTAGGATTATTCGAACTACTGTTCTCAGCTTGAGTGTTATTATCACAACGTTTCGGTCGCTGTAACCTCCGGCCTTCTTCAGGTGTATCTTTTCGAACTCGGGAATATTTCTGTCAAACTCGGGAATCTGGATGGAATTTTAATCCACGCTCTCGTTTCGTCAGCCATTATTGGGAGAAGTCGTCAGTAATTCGCAACTTTTCGTGCACCGACGATTGAACCTTCAACCTTCAGAGGACACGTGGCGCTATGGATATAGTACTAAGTAAAATCCTGTTCTATGTGATAGTCATCTGAAGGTTGAAGGTTCAATCCTCGGTGCGGGCGATACGAAGAATTTCGAGTTACTGAAGACTTCTCCCAATCATGGCTGACGGAACGAGAGCATGCTAATTCTTTCCCAGTGAAAGATTAGACATATTTCCCCTGATGAGATCTTAGTCTCTTATGACTATTGATCGATAATATTGACATGCCAGTGTAGCGGCTTTTTGTACATGTCTGTATTCGGTCTTTCTGTATATGGGTTTGTCAGGACAACCTGACATGAGGATACTTTCCCCTACAAGTAAACCCCGACCAAATATTCAAAATAACATAGTATTCGAAGCCCAAATAAGATCCATCAACACGGCTATACACTGGCTCATAGGAGGAATGGTGTACTTTCTATTAGTGCCAGCACTTAGCTGGATACTCCGCCAGACTAGATGAATTCTTGTCATGGAATCCGGTAAGACCAAGAAAGATATACTATACCATATTTAACTAATCAATTGGGGAGATGAAAAATTAATATTCTTAACTTCTTTACTAACTCAACGTTTTACAGGCGAAGGAGCACTTTAATGGGATATTTGAATAACGATGTATCTCATATAGAGATCAAGTGTGAGTCCCAGGAAGGGGCCCCTTGATTTCTGAGAACGTCAACTGAAGTAAAATGAAACAAAATTAATATATATATATATATATATATATATATATATATATATATATATATATATATATATATATATGGGTAGAGAAGCATGAAGGTAATCCGACATGATGGGAAAATGAAAAAGGAAAACAAAAAAATGGATGTTTTTTATGTGTACATCAACGTTTCGTCTTTATTTATAAGACTTCATCAGGATGATAATATAGAGAAAAATGTCATGCAAGTACAAACACATGTAGGGTTGACATATTGGGAAAAAAGAAGAAAATAATGGCCACTACTGGGTGGACGTCCGTACTTGGTGAGGAGTGAAAAATGAATGTTGATGAAAATGAGTGGGGAAGAAGTGGAAAGATGGAGGTGAGCAAGGACTACTGTGGCTGGTAGTAAGAGAAAGAGGTGGGGGATGAGCAGGAATAATGAGGATGGCAGAGAGGAGGTGGAGGAGAGGGAGGAAGAAGGTGTTTGAACAGATGCCTGCGGTCAAGACTGAAGGGGAAAAAGTAAGTTGGAATGTTCAAAATTTGATAAAGTTAAGAAACAATGTAAAGTAATGCAAAGTAATAGCGTGTGTATAAAAAGGTTATCAAAATATAGAGTCTGTCCAGTTGGTGAATGTCCGTTGACAAAGTGTCCGGTGACGAAAGATTTAAAGATGGAAAAGGGATTTCGTGGAGACTGCGTTAAAAATGTTCAAAATGTAGTAAATCCAAAAGAATGGTGTTCAGTTCAATCGTATATAAAAAGCACATATTAGGACGTGATTTTGAGAATTAGGGCCATTTTAAAATACTTCCGTGGACCGCGAATGAAAATAGTTTTTTAGGAGTTGAGTTTAAAATGTTGTATATATTTCAAGCAGGCCGAGGAAAGTGTTAGTTACTTCGATCGAATCTAAGGAATGAGAGATAATTTTCTGGTCGAAAACGAAACCAGTGAAAAGTAGGAAAGGAGTGTGAAATTAGGGAAGTGGGAGGAGAAGGTTTAGTAGATGGAACTATGGCTGATGCTGGGAGTAGCGTAGGAGGAGGGCTTGTTTAGTTGCAACAATATAATGTAATTACTGCCAGTTAAAACAAATATCCCTAACGAATTCTTCAAAATTATAGATAACCTTTTCAAGTATCCGCATAGATACAGCATTATTTTAAATAAAAACTCTATTAAAATTTCCTACTCCACAATGCTCAATATAGCGCAAACTATCATCACCTCTAATAACAAAAAAAATAAATGTCCCCATCAACTAGCATCTATTATACACCCTACTAATAATTGTAACTGCCAGAAATCCAAAGAATGCCCGTTAAATAGCAATTACATACAAAGTAACGTCATATACGCTTGTACTGTAAAAAAAATTCCCTCAAAATGCTATTATGCGAACTAACACCAGCATGCAAACTTTCCCCTCACCCTATGGTCCGGGAATCTGTACAGAATTTCGAACGGAACCCTTTATTTAAGCCACATGTGTAACGTTCTCCTATTCCGTCAGCCATGACCGAGTAGAAGCCTTAAGTAATTCATAATTGTATACTTAGTATCACCCGCACTGAGGCTGAAGTGATACCAATTATCAATCCTCATCTAAAAAAATAATTCGAAACACAAGAAGGAAATATTTGAAAAAATCTACGATTTTTTTGAAATCTTGATTTTTGACTGTTTTTCAACAATTTCAAATATGTCGATATAAATCACCGGGAATTGTAAGTGAAAAAAATTAATATTCTGCGGATGAAAATCATATAAATTTTAAAATTTTACTTAAAATGTAATTTGTAATAATAAAAGTTGTTTTCAGAAACGAGCGTACGTATGGATAGACATTGTTGAATATTTATTTCAGAAACTTAATTGTAATATTTCACATTATAATTAATGTTTTAATTTTTTTAATCTACCCAATTAATATATATATATATATATATATATATATATATATATATATATATATAAAATATAATAACACGAAATCACATAATTGTCGATGCAATAATTTATTTCAACCGTTCGGTTTTTTCAAGCATCACTCAGACAATTACATTTTTGAGACTGATAGAAAATTGAATTTCCCTACTACAGTTCCAATACAATCATAGATGGTGGTAGTAGCAACCAATTTGATACATCTTTCATAGAGAGGGGGAAAATTTAAAACTTATATTTAACTATGGCGGGCGAAGGGGAGGGATCTTTAAGTTAATCAACTAAAAACTGCCATGTCAAAATTATGACACATACGACTTGGCGATATCAACCATATAGGCAATTTTACTCACGCGCATACACAAAACTAAATACGCACACATCATATGCGCACTCACATACATAATCTCACTCGCACATTATCATAACTAAACATAATCACATACGCAACTTTTATTCATCTCTAGCCAGAATGCGTCCGGCGAAACTCGTGTTCTCAAATTCGGTTAGAGAAAAGAAAGAAAGAAACAATTAACAGGCACAGAGAAGATATAGACAGACCGCGTGTCATAAATTCTCAGTCCGTCTGGGTTCCAAGAAAGGGAATCTAATTGAAATAAGATTACACGCACATACATATATGTATACATACAAATCCATACGCACATACACACACATATATACACATACACACCCACACATATACATATCTATACACATATACATATACACACATATATACATACATATATATATATATATATATATATATATATATATATATGTATATATATACATACATGAATACACCTATATATATCTCTGAATCTATTTGAAATATTGACTAAATGCATACGCATGTAGTTGTTCACACATGTAAACATACATACACATACATACACACACACATATATACATATACGCACATATACACACATATACATACGCACACATACATATATATCCACACACCTACACACAATATTTACATAACACTCTATATTCTTACTGATGTAATATGAGTTCTAAAAATTAGTCTTACCGTATTTATATTTTAGATTAATTTGATAATCTATTATTATAAATATCATGCGGGGGGGGGGGTTATCGTACCTAATGTTATTCAATTTGGTATCTTCACCGTTGTAATTCTAGAGGCCCATCGGATTACTAATTCAAGTCTAATAATGTCTATTGGTAATATTTGACATTTATACTTATATTAATTCAAAAACTAGTGTATTACCTGCAGAAAAAATTTTCATACCACTATCTTATTTTAAGTAAATAATAAATATCCGCGTACACACAAATACTATATATCACCAAGTCAGTAAATCTGTGTCTATCACAGATATTATTATAAATATTATGGGGGGGGGGGTTTACCGTAAGTAATGTTATTCAATTTGGTATCTTCACCGTTATAAGTCTAGAGGTCCATCGGATTACTAATTCAAGTCTAATAATGTCTAGTGGTAATATTTGGCATTTATACTTATATTAATTCAATAACCGCAGAATTTTTTTAAAAACACTATCTTATTTTAAGTAAATAATCTGAATAAATAAATATTTCAAAATACCATTATATACGCATACACACAAATACTATATATCACCAAGTCGGCAATTCTGTGTCTATAGCAGATATTATTATAATGTTGGTGGTGGTGGGGGGGGGTTACCTTAAATAATGTTATTTAATTTGGTATCTTCACCGTTATAAGTCTAGAGGTCCATCGGATTACTAGTCGTTGATTATTTTAAATTTATATTTATGTCTGCACTTAGCCATAAGTTCATCTCGTTTATTTAAGAGGTTATTTCGATCATATTTTAGGATTCTTATTTTTTCTTTTAGACATAAGTTGCATCTTTGTCTAAATCCATCTGGAATATTCGAAAAACATAAGATTGACCACGAAACCACCGGGGACCTGTTCTCATTTTTCAGATGCCACCATTGTTTAGCTAACTCCGTTTTGCTCTTGAGTTCTGGGTTATTGAAAGAGTGTTTGTGGTCATAAAAACGTTGTTTCCAGTTTCCCGCGGAGATGCCGATGTAAACCTTTTTATCCCTGTTGTTATCTTCCGGATGAATAGTGGCCTTATAAACCACACACTCAACTTTACAGTTACCGTCCAGTGGGCAGTTATTTTTCACTTGACAATTACATTTATTTACTGTGACCTTATTCTTACTAGGATTGTTAAGTAATTTACGATTATGGGTGCTGATAATTCTGTCCATGTTCTTGGTGCAAGAGTAGCTGATTTTAATGGTTTTTCTATTAAATATCTTCCTAAGTGGATTATTTATGCTAAAATGTTTATCTACCAGGTTCAAGAATACTCTCCCGATGTTGATGTTAGATAGTTGGCAGTAGGGAGGATTGAACCATATTATTTTTCGGCCTCTATTCCTGGATTTATTTTTATTTTCTTTCTTGGTATATTTGAGTTTTTCATTATATCCGCTTTTCTCTAGCGCTCCATTGTATAAATGCTTATTTGCTTCAAAAATGTCTCTGTTAGCCGAAAGCTTATTTATTCTAGTATTAATTGTATGTGCGTGTAATATGTGTAATATATGTATGTGCGTGTAATCTTATTTCAATTAGATTCCCTTTCTTGGAACCCAGACGGACTGAGAATTTATGACACGCGGTCTGTCTATATCTTCTCTGTGCCTGTTAATTGTTTCTTTCTTTCTTTTCTCTAACCGAATTTGAGAACACGAGTTTCGCCGGACGCATTCTGGCTAGAGATGAATAAAAGTTGCGTATGTGATTATGTTTAGTTATGATAATGTGCGAGTGAGATTATGTATGTGAGTGCGCATATGATGTGTGCGTATTTAGTTTTGTGTATGCGCGTGAGTAAAATTGCCTATATGGTTGATATCGCCAAGTCGTATGTGTCATAATTTTGACATGGCAGTTTTTAGTTGATTAACTTAAAGATCCCTCCCCTTCGCCCGCCATAGTTAAATATAAGTTTTAAATTTTCCCCCTCTCTATGAAAGATGTATCAAATTGGTTGCTACTACCACCATCTATGATTGTATTGGAACTGTAGTAGGGAAATTCAATTTTCTATCAGTCTCAAAAATGTAATTGTCTGAGTGATGCTTGAAAAAATCGAACGGTTGAAATAAATTATTGCATCGACAATTATGTGATTTCGTGTTATTATATTTTATTATTGCTCTGTTTACTACATTGAGCTCTCATACCCGGATTTCCTCCTGGAATTATTCCACTATAACACAAATATATATATATATATATATATATATATATATATATATATATATATATATATATATATATATATATATATATAGTACATGTATTGTATTAGTTTCTGTAGATGTAAATCCGTTGAAACTCAAGTGTTTATAAAAAGTGCTCAATAACAAGTAGAGCTATTTATAAGTATAAATTTTTATTTATACAAACATTATTGGTTACATATGTGCATACATGTTTCGGTTGCACTATTCGCAGAGTCAACCTCGTCAAACAAAGGATTCAGAGTAATGAGATGGGTGTGTAGATTTTTTCCGAATAAATCTTTGTTTGGGATTGGTTATTCTCTATTTCTTATTAATTGGTATCGGATTACCTATTTTACTTGTTGACCATTCTTCAGCCTTTTTTACGACCTAATCATCCCTGTTTTTTATTGCCCTCTTAGCCCTGGCTACTTTTCAACCCTATTTGAATTCCTAAATCCTACAAACACATTTATCTTATCTATCAGTAAAATACACACATATAAACAGATTTAATAGGTACACAAATATATATAAATAAACAGACATCAATATACATACACATCTAAACATGAACACACACACAGATCCACTTTCAAGCAAAAAATATATTTAAAAGTACGTACTTGCCTATGAATATACTTTTAGTATATAAAACAGTTTCAATATATAAATTAATTTTAATACAAGAAAAACATCCGCCTTTACAAGTAAATACCTAAGCACCACAACTATATACATACACGAACATACCTACACATAAATATAACATATACATACGTATACACATACACACACGTACATACACCCATGTACATACATACATGTATACATCCACAACACGAATATAGATATACATACACACATACACACACACACACATATATATATATATATATATATATATATATATATATATATATATATATATATATATATATATATATATATATATTATACATGTGTCATTGAAGACCACGGAGTGTTCTTTCTTTGCGATCTTTCTGGTTACTTTCTCGACTCAGCGAGCGATTCGTCGGGTTTCCGGTGTCAATTGGTAGATTATGGCGCCTAATGTTGTATTATGGGCCATTTCTCTAGCGTTTTCGGTCTCGTTACCGTCTTCAAGAGGCTGTGTCGCGAGACCGAAAGCGTGTTTGAAGGCTATGGAAAGGCAGTTTGGTAGAGAACACCGTTGGATTCGAGAATAAATGACAATATTGAAAGATTTCAATAATTATCGATAATAACTTTTTATTTACTAACGTGGTGCTTCGAATCTGTGTGATATCAGTGATGTTATCTGTTGTTTTTCGAGGTAGACCTTATCTTAAGAAAGAGAACTAAAAATATGTGTATCCACTCCGTTGAGTATGTTTTGCCAGGAAGACGGAAGTTAATGGTAACTGTTCCATTAAATTCGTAGAAAATAGTTTACTATTCTCGCAGAAAATAGATAAGTCATTGTCTAAGCGTGCGCTGGCAAATATCTTTGACATTATTTCATTAGTGTTATAATATTTTATCAGTAATAATTCTATTATTGTGTTGTGTGTCTAAGTAAATGTAATTCTAATTCATTTATTTAATTATTGTCAGACCATGTGCATATATATATATATATGTTATGTAAGCCAGATGTAAAGAAAGCAACTCGTAACTAAGGAGATGATGGTCAAGTGGAGTTGCTTTCTTTGGAAACACACACACACACACATATATATATATATATATATGTATATATATATGTATAATTGGGCAACATTCCTTCTTTTATGCATGTTTGATTAAACAGGAGTACCAACTTCTGCTTAATCAGCTTTTGATCCGTTTTTTCTAGTCTCCTTGGATTATAACATCAAATCCGTTGTACAAAGACTAGAAAAAACGGATCAAAAGCTGAATAAGCAGAAGTTGGTACTCCTGTTTAATCAAACATATATATATATATATATATATATATATATATATATATATATATATATATATATATATATACGGCACTAATCTATATTATGATCTCTATATTCTTATGCGTCACTGAATATATACAAATATTCCCCACTCTATAATAAGGGAAATTGTGTATTTATTTGCAGAAATAAATATAAAACCTATCACGCAAACGTTAGCGAGTAGAAAACACGTGTCTTTCTCTAGTCGCTCGAACGAAACTATTAAGTGGTGAGGAGAAGCGAAAAAGCAGGTAGTAAGTCAAGACAACCCCCGCCGCCGTAAATAAATTCGGAATAAAGTCCTCACTTTAATAAATAAAATCAACGCTGGACGTAGTTTTATCAGTTCATCAGAAATTATAATAATTTATAGATGAAAAATTAAATTACTAACGTAATTCTATGATTTTATTTTGAGTAGGTGTGCAAACACCGGCTAAGAATATATATATATAATATTTATAAATGAATATTGATTATTTATTACCTACAGACATCGATATTTCATGCTTACATAATCTTTAGTGCAGGAAGCTAATTCCCGACTGTCGACGGGCGCGAACTCCGACTACAAATCGTCACTGATTCGCAAGTCAGAAGAGTTACCAGTTGGGTACCAGAAATCAGCTCAGAATTTAGGAGGAATTTAACATTGTAAATACCAAAAACAAAGCCAAAAATATTATTTATGTATTCATCAACGTTTCCTCTTTATTTATAGACTTCCGTTAGATGATTGGTCTGCAAAAAAAATAACACACAAAGTACAAAATATTTGAACCAGTGGTAATTGGATGAGAAAAGCTTTAAAAGACTGCTGTTTCAAATAATTTATACTTTATGTGTTATTTTCTTCAGACCAATCATCTTGAGAAAGTCCTGAAATAAAGACGAAACGTTGATGAGTACATCCATAATATTTTTGGTTTTCCTTATTTCATTTTCCATTGCGTTGTAATATTAGTTCTGTTTTTATCATATATATATATATGTATAGTGACAGATGATGATAAATATATCAGGATATATAATTGTAAAAGGCGTCCTGATATCTATCGCCATCTTCGTATGCGCCGCTATTACGTATATATCATATCTTTATTAGCATCTGTCATTGCATATATATATATATCTACTTCAGTGATCAGGTTACCAAAGTTCGAATGAATGTAAAAATGTAAACTGATGCTTGGATAGATATTGGAACTCGAGATGGGGACGTTTAGATAAAATCTCTGGATATGAAAAGATGAAGATGGATTAACTATTAGGGTAAGTTTACGATGTTAAAGAAAACAAAAGAAGTCTAAGAATATTTTCTATTTCAAAATCGAAAAAAATGTCTCATTCTTTAACGTTTTAACTGGCAACATTCCCAAAGGACAAGATCTTATACTTTCGAAAATCTTCAGCTGTAGAAAAGAAAAAAGTAGTTCAACTACTTTATTTTTTAAAAGTTATAATTCATTGTTTCGGTAGTTAAAATAATTTAATGACCAAGCAATAGCGTAATAATTAGATTTAACTTTTAAAATCATTTTTTGAAAAAAATAATTATTTGATAAGAAAAGAACATATTTAAAAAAATGAAAAGCAAAAAAAAAAAAAATTGAAGTAAAAAGATTCCCGGGCAACACCAGGTAGCTACCAGTATATATAGTGTAATTCAGTTTTATAGAAAACATAACCAGTGTGTTCAATTACTAAGGCAAGCGCATTTATATCTTTTATTTATTGGACACTATAAATTATTTAGATCATTCATGGGTACTTTCGGTTTCACAGAAACACTGGAACCTCAACCACAGGGTTAACCATACCAAATATGACTGATTCATCAACCGACATTATGATACTGCGACCAACAATGGTAATTCTCCACCCGGTGAGTAACAAATAGTCTATGGTTTAACTAAAAGCAGAATCTTATTTATAGAATAACTCGTACTAAAAAATTGAGAAAGCCAATAAAAAATATTTTTATTAATGTCACGAATGAAAAAGATATTGTATTAATGGACGATCCAGAAGCGAACACTGTCTTGCTGACTTCCGGTTTACCCTGCAGTAAATCTAGCTTCATATCATACATGGATGATCAGAAATGATTAAAAAAACTATTTAAAAATATATAACAATTTATTAAAAAAAATAAATAATCAAATATTTTTGGGATTTTCGCACCAATGTAAAACTAAAATAGAAAAAACTAAAAAAAAAATACTTTTAAAATACAAAGCTATTTTATTATATTTTCATAAAAAGTTAAAAAAACATATATTATGTTGTCGATTCACAAATTAAAAAAGACATTTAAGAACTTTTTTTATAGCAAATATTTGATTCATTAAAAAGATTTGTTATTAAAGATTTGTTATTATATTTTATTTAAAAAATAAAACACATATTTGATATTTTGTTTTGCTTACAACTTATTTTATTATCATAAAAATACAATTCTAAATTTTCCATTATTTTCGAACATGTGACAGAATCACTTTTTTTATTTATTTAAAACACTTACATTATTAATAAAATATATTTGTAAAAAGTTTCAAATTAATATGAATTAAAAAACGTTTTCTTTTTAATAATTTCTGATCGTCAATATATGATATAAAGTTACATTTGCTGCAGGGTAAACCGGAAGTTAGCGAGACAGTGTTCGCTTTGTGTATATATAGAAACACCCGGCAACACAAACTACATGCATTTTAGCCTTACGATTCCCCACGGGGATGAAACGCGGAAGCCTCTGTGTAGCTTAATTGCCATAAATATATTTTCATAACTTACTACTGTATATGTATATGTATATATATATATATATATATATATATATATATTCGTCATATATGCTTCATATATATATATATATACATCTATATATATATATACATATACATATATACATTTATATACATATATACATGTATATATATACATATATATACATATATACAAATACATACATATACATATATACATATATATATATATATATACATATATACACATATATATATACATATATACATATATATATATATATATATATATGAATTCTATATATATATATATATATATATATATATGAATTCTAAAATATTTTTTTAATTATTTCTGTCAAGTTTTTCAGGATGGTTACACATAATTGCCTAAAAAAGTAGAATATCATTTTGAAAGGGGATGATTTAGTTGAGGGTGTTATTAATTATGTGTGATCTAATTTAATTGTCTCCCCCACGAGAGCAGGGTGTGACACAGTGTCGGGTTTTAATGTGAGGAATCCAGCTAGCCCCAAAAAGGCAGTCTTTATCGGGACAAATTAAAATTGCCTCAGTCTAGAAACATTTGTCCTTTGGACAGAAAAGATAAAGTGTAGTATAAGAACACTTTGAATTATTTATTTGTTAAAAACATATGATATATATTTTGACACATTTGGGACAAGGATGTTGTTTTGTTGAAAAGAATTGTACAAAGGAAAATCTTGCCAATTACAAAAATGAAAGGAAAGGTTCTGTTATTTAATTGAGAACACTTATAATGAAACTTAAACAATTATACAATTAAACAATTATTATTAAAAATGTGTCCGATGAGTAAAATTTGTATTTTGTTGGCTTTATTTTTTTCTAGATTTCTCTGTAATTATTTCTATATAATTAAGATATCTGTATTGTTATTCTTACAATATAGTTACGTTCGTAAAACAAAATCGTAAACAAAAACAAACACGTTTACTTAACTAAAAAAAATTGTATTTCTTTTCAAACAAATATTTTTTAATTCATGCATTATAATCTTCTTTCACATCTCTTTAAAATAGTTAAGTACATTCATTTACGAAGAAATGTTTGCTTCTTTAAAATGAAAGTAAACATTAATTAATTAATAGAGTTTTTTTTAATCCAGAAAAAAGTTTATTGTTTTTTTATAACTTATCGGCGAGTACAAAAAATAAACATATTCGTTTTTGATTGACTTTGTTCCTGTACAATATTATACTAAAAAACTGACGTAAACAAATTGTTAGTTGCTTTTTTAGCATATCATTGCTATATTTGGAATCGGAATCGTTAATTGTATCGGAATCAGGAATTTAGAACAGAATCGGTAATTGTATAGGAATCGGGAAAAATATTGGAATCGTCTATAAAAGATTATATATATATATATATATATATATATATATATATATATATATATATATATATATATATATATATATATATATATATATATTCTTTCTTCTATTATATAAAGTAACATGAGATTTTTCCCTATTTGATTGACCGGTATAGCTTAATAAATAAATACTACATATAAACCGTCTTACTGTCTAACGGGCACAGATCGTTTTCTTTAAAAAAATTTCCCATCGATCTTTGTTTTTTTTATATTTAATCCGACCAACAGTTTTCGTTTTGATCAGTAATCTCAGTCGGAATAGATACCCCTCTTTCTGTCACAAATCCTGTAATCGCTATTTGAATCACCGAGTTCAAATATTTATAAGGATACATAATTCTCGCTTCACTGCTTGCAAACTATACGGATGTTCGAATATATAATAACCATTCACATTTTCTTACGGCAATGCTTATTATTTGACTGTCAGTAAACACCGACTATTTATTCGTCGTAATTTCTTAATTTAGTCATTCAATAAATACTTATTTCACACATTAAATACATCCTACATAACATATATTCATGAAAACAATAATCATTTGCTTCCAAGTACTGAGAAAATGGACATTTTCCGAGCCTGTTATAAATATATTGTTTTATTTAAAAAATAAAAATAATTTAGACTTTTACAAAAGATAAATATGGATTTGCGTTCATTATGTTCACTTACAAAATTATCTTACTGCAGTTTCTTTTAATAAAAGAACTTATTCTAAAATTGTTTTCTATCACTCTCTCAGAGAACAACACCTGTTGTAAAGTCCACGAACTTAACATTCACTTTTAATTAAACTCTTATTTTAGTTAAACATTGAATGTTTATACTTTTACAAAATATAACTGGATAACACTAATTTCGCTTACAATTTTATATAAGTACACCAATACGTAACGGTTCGATTACTTTTCAGGGTGAGTTTGTTCTTTTCGTCTTCTTTTTGTTTCGGCTTATTTTTCGGGATAATATTTTTGGGGGGAAAGGGGGGTGTTCTTTACTTTTCTTTTGTTTCATTTTTATTTAAAAACTAAGGCTGGTGGTATATTAACTCTCACTGATTATTAATCTACGTAACCATTAACGAAAATTCAGTGTAATAGAGGGTTAAAAGGTGAAATTAGGAGTTTCTTTGTATATATATATATATATATATATATATATATATATATATATATATATATATATATATATATATATATATATATATATACATGCTACATAACATATATTCATGAAAACATATGGTATATTTATTAATTAATTTTATGTATGGATATGAACACGTGTTTCTGGCTATCAACCGTCATCAGCATGGCTAAATTGGGAAAGGATCGAACCTACGATAGTACTGTTTGCAGTCTGGTGTTTTACACCTTGCTGAAATATGCACGATGTTTTATTCCCATAATGTTACATAGTTGTTGTTATTGTTTTACTGATTTACCAATAACAAAGAGTATATATATATATATATATATATATATATATATATATATATATATATATATATATATATATATATATATATATATATATACTAGCTACCCCGAGTCTAAACGGTTAGTCTATAGTATACACACACACACACACACATATATATATATATATATATATATATATATATATATATATATATATATATATATATATATAGTCACATATATCGGCTGTTTGGTCAACAGTCGGAAAATTATAATCGTTAATTCTCTTACCAGAGATCTCACCCCACGTGTGGGGAGTTAATGTAGTCATCCGCAGACAGTTGTTTCGCCGTATCACTGCTCTTCTGTGTAGCTAATCGTGGCGAGTTTTTCACGCTAAGATGAAAATGTGCATGAATATCCGAAAAAAAGTCAAAATGAAAATAGAACCATTTCATATAAGTAAGGTTTATTTATTTATTGTATACTAACGAGTGATTACTTGTCATGGTAAAAAGCTACTCGAGGATAAGGATTAATGAGAATGTCAGCGTGACGACGACCAATATTATGAGAGGACTGAAAAAGATAAACGGACTTCCACAGATGGTAAATTATTGGAAAGAATGACTGTTCATGGAAATTCTGTTTGGTTTTAGGCACACATATAAATAAAGGACATACTTACAGTTATTTTAGAAAAACGACTTCTTGCTCTCGATGTTTTACTGAGGAAACTGGAGATTTGGGCTGAGTCGAGCACGTATCAGGAAAATAACAATAGAGTAGAGAAAGAGTATTAATGTTTTTTTCTGTGGGAGAGGGACTGTAAAGAACAGAAGTGATCATCGCCTACTGAATTGCTAAGTCGTTTTTGTACTCTGACAAGGCAGGAAAGAGTGCTCTAAGCAGCACCTCCCCAATTGTTGCAACAATACCCCATCTTAAAAAGTACTTGACTCTTATATAGGCAGATAATTGTATCAGGAGTCAGCCACTTTCAAGAACAGTAGAATTATCCAACCATTTGTCCAGCGACATTGACAACAGATTTGATGTAAGTATTCTAATTCGGGTCTGGAGGTAAAGTCACTCATAGGAGCAAAGGGTTTTCTCAAGGGGCAAGCACTTCATTTCAACTGAGACAAAACGCGAATCCGAGCGTTGGTGGTGAAATGAGAGAAGCTTAGTTTTAGATGTATTAAAGGTAACAAGTCATTTGTCCCATTTCACCGTGCGCCAGGTGGGAAGAGAGAGAACCAGCTAGATCTTTATCTTCAAAGTGCTGCTATAGACAGCTGTGTCGCCTACATAGATGTCGACGAACACGTCGATGTTTCGTCCATTCTTAGATGCTTCAGCACAAATGATAAAAATCCCTATTAATCGCAGGTAGACATAAAATAAAATTATAAAATTACAATTATTATGTTTCATCTTTACGAAGACGTGCAAGCATTTTAGTGTTCACATATCCGTAATTAACATTTTTCAAGGCAAAGAGTTGCAGAATGGGAAGGTATAAGATTCGACTCCGACTCATATGATTCCAAAACATCTGACTCCGACATCGACTCTGTCTTTCAATATTCAGACTGTATGTTGATTCTTCGGAGATTAAAAAAATCGACTCCGACTCTTTCGAAAACCTCCGACCCCCCTCCTCGACTTCAACTTCGCAAACCTGATATTGACATAGTATGCACTCTTCAATGTATGGATACGCGTATCATCTTCTAATGTTAACTATGGCGTTAACTGAACTAAAACGTTACAAGTTTTAAGTGTTGATTTCATAACATTCGTATCTCTTTCATAGTCATCACTATATAGTGTCAATTATCACAGACAGCTTCGGTATATCGTCGGGTCATCACTGGTTCAAACTACTGCATAACTGTGATACGAAATGGATGGAACCAAACTTTTCCAATAGTCTGCGAAGAGGGGTGCTTATTATAACGAGAGTTCTGTAATAGCGTTTTACAACTCTTCCACTTCAAAATATGTTTGCACCCTTGCGCTTGCTAATTGCCCAGTAATCGATGTGGTTTGAGTCCCGTAATAATTTCTCCGTTTGGATATTCCATACCGGCCAAACTGTTAACGAGTTTGCTTTGCATCCTCTCTCCAACCGATTTAGCGCTGGTCGTCTGTCATGTTACTTTGCACTCGATGACGTAGTCAAACGGGGTCTACATTTTGCCGGATTCGCATCAATTCTCGAGCCAGTCGACCTAGACAGCGACGATGGTTTCCGATCCAATGACGTGACACCTGGAGAGCAACTTATATGGGACGCCACTTGCTCCGACCCTTTCACACCGCCACGAATTGCGGAATCGTCTGTCAATTCCGGCACCGCAGATCAGTTCGCCAATACCAGAAAAAAACAACAAATACAGTTCAGTTCATAAACTGACCGTTTGAATATTCAACCTATCCTAGTGGAAAAGTCAGAGGTTCTTGGTCCCGATACTTCGCGATTCATACGAGGCATTGGATGGATGATAACTTGTACGAACGAGCCCTGAGAGACCACTTGAATGTTCGAGCACATCTCTCTTGCTATCATCTGAGGAAACGCCATGTCCATTATGCCGTCATGTTGCAACTTTTAAGAAAAGATATGGAGCAGCGAGGACATATAAACCCATCTGAAGTTAAGATTTTACAATGTATAGATAGTTCGTATTGCTGTATATGAGGAAGCTCAATATCTTTGAAGTGAAATGTTTAAGAACTATCGTTGGACTAACTTTGCCAGATAGACTAACAAATGCAGATATCAAAAAGAGGCTTGATATTAACAGATCCATCAACAACGATATTCGAAAAAAAGAGAGATTGACATTTTTCACGGTTACTAGATTTTAGCTATGTAAAGACATTACATAAAGAAGATCCCATTGAAGAAAGATAAAGCGGACGACTACTAAAGAAATTGACCGACTAGATAAGGGTTGAGACTGACATGCAGCTCCTGGCAACTGAAAGACTGGCCTCAGACCGTGAATATGGGGAAACTTTGTTTTTAAGTATGAGGCGAAGATCTCTGGAGTATGTACATAACTCAAGTCAAGCGCCATATCTACATTGACGTACGCATGGTGTAGTGATCAGTGACACGTTCTGTAGAATCAGAAAGCCGAATTGATTTCTTGTCAGTTCTATTGCATTCTTTGAGAAAAAATAAACCTAAAATTCTGCCAAACAATGCGAAAATGGTAGAAGGAAATAGCCAAGGTGTCGCGTGAATTCGTTTCGAGCTATTGACAATATTCTTTTCAATTGTTTGAAGGGAAATATTTGTTTCGTGGCGTTAAGCCAACATTACGTGGATGTTAAAATAACGGACATTGGCTAAAGCTTTTGGCCAGAGCCCAGTCTGGGCGACTATTGACTACAGAGAACAATAGAATTGTAAGCGAAGTCAAGCAAAATAAAATAATGAGTTGGTTGTCATTTCATCAATGTGAGATAATAGTGAAGCCCCTTCTCTCAATTGAAACAAGTCTGACCCCCAAATACTTGAAATCAATCAAAATCATACTACAATCGCGTAAACTGTGTTAAATATAGAGCTTACATGGCTTACAACTAAACTTTATAGTTTAGTTGTAAAATAATATTAATTTACTTGAATTTTTTTAATTATAAATATAAACTAATATGTTTTACAATAATTTATGAATTTTGGCCATCGCAGAGTTAAACCCAAAATATTTTGATTCCAATTCTTTTCACGCTGGAAACATTTTTGTTTTAGAGAAGGAAAATTTAACCTGATATTTTTTTAAACCACAGAGTTTTGAATAGTTATTTATGTATGACATCTTTAGTTTAGTGGAAAGTTTTCCGCTATTGTATGGAAAATAATTTTTATTGAATTTTTTAAAGACATTTCTTTGTTACATACTTACTAAATTTAGGAAAATACCACACACTACCGATACTTTATTTTTCGAATTACTGTTAATTTACTTTTTAAATAAGCAGACATATCTCCCTACAAATATGTCTCCCTACATGAATTTAATTACTATATCGAAAAAAGTAAGAAGCTATATGCATTTTAAAATTAGTTTTGAAATTTGAAAATCTGTTATGATGTTAAAATTTAAAATTATATATGTATTTGAAAAAAAAGAAAAATTTTAGTTAAATAAAATTGGAAAAGGCAAAATAGACGAGTTTTATGTTTACTGTTTGTTTTATTGATTTATTATTATTTACGGCACAGAACCCTCAGTATTCTCAGACAAATATATTTTCATTCTTACTAATTTACCGAATACAATTTGAGCCAAATTGTTTCGTATTATTGAAGACGATTCAATGTGTCTGTTTCCTCTGTAGAGTTGGGAGAACCAAATTACTAACAGCGTGGAACATAGCTCATGTAGACATTTGTTGTGTCTTAGAAAAGGTGCTCAGCTTTATGCTGACAATTAAAATGTTTGTTGAAAAAAAGCATAAAACAAATAAACACATGAATGTTAGATAAAAGAGATAAAAGACGTTTAATTAACTAACTATATATATATATATATATATTACTATTTCATGTATCCACATAAAACTTTATAAGGAGATATAATTTTTTATGTATCGATTTTCAGTATTTACTTCAACAGTGCTCGATACGTAAGTAGAGCTAGGTAGTAAGCTATGAAAATATATTTATGGCAATTAAGCTACACAGAGGTTCCCGCGTTTCATCCCCGGGTGAATCTTCAGGCTAAAATGCCATTTAAGCCTGAAGATTCCCCCGGGGATGAAAGTCGGGAGCCTCTGTGTAGCTTAATTGTCATAAATATATTTTCATAGCTTACTATATATATATATATATATATATATATATATATATATATATATATATATATATATATACAAACCAATGTATGTATGTATGAATGTTAGTGTGTGTGTGTGCCCTATAGAAAAAAGTTAGCGAATCTAGATAAAATCTAAAAGTGTATTCTAATGTAAAATTCACCGAGAAGGTTAATGGGCGTATTTCCGAATCTCTGAATTTATTCTAAGGGGGCTATGGGACAGATTTCATCTGGGGGTCGATTATTTCAGCTATTTTCAGCTTAATTTCAATTAAATTATGTATTAATTTAAATAGAAAGCACTTATATCATGAAGACTTTTTAAAAAACAAATTGCAAGTCATTCCCGAAAAAAACACTGAAAGTCATTTGCTTAAATTCAACCGGAAATGACATCATAGGAAGAATGCGGTGGGAAGGGGGAAATTCAAAGTTGTAATGCAATAATTCTAGGAAGAAGGAGGAAGGCGACTAATCCAGGCTTTACTTAGCCAACTCATAATTCATAACAGGAAATGAATCAACATTTTTTAGATTTTACGTTTTAGTGGACACTGCGCGTCAGTATCCACCATTGTCAGCTCTAAAAAGAAATCGCCAATTCATAATTCAAAACACAAAATGAGTCAGCATTTATTAGATCTTACATTTTAGTAGACACTACCCGCCACTGTCCGCCAGTGTCCGCCACTATTCGCCACTGTCAGCCCTATAAAGAAATCGCCAACTCATAGCTAAAAACAGAAAATGAGTCAGCATTTTTTAGATTTTACATTTTAGTCGACACTGCCTGCCAGTTTCCGCCAGTGACCGCAAGTGTCCGCCACTGTCAGCCCTATAAAGGAATCGCCAACTCATGATTCAAAACAGGAAATGAGTCAGCATTTTTTAGATCTTACATTTTAGTGGGCACTTCTCGTCAGTGTCCGCCAGTGTCCGCCAGTGTCCGCCCTATAAAGAAATAGCCAACTCATACTTCAAAGCAGGAAATGAGTCATCATTTATTAGAGTTTACATTTTAGTAGACACTGTATAAAAATCCCCCCACCTGTACATAGAACAAGCTATACTCATCTTACTATTGAGCTATGAGATTGTAATCTACTTTTTCATGTGTGCACTACCTCCACTATTACAAATATTAGGTGATAAAAGTTTTTAAGAGTATAAAAGCAAGTGATGTGAGAACAGTGATCAAAGTGATAACTTAATCTGACAACCAATTGAGTATATAAAAGTTTCTTTTTGATTCTTCACCCGGGCATCGCCGGCTAGCTATGCTAGTATATATATATATATATATATATATATATATAATGTGTTTATATTATATCTTATCGTAATAAGCCAATGCTTCATATAGTAGATAGAGCAATGATATAAGAAAAAGAATGATGAACATAAAAATTGGATAAGATACATGTGATGTTTTAAAAGAATGGACATTTGTTCCAATTTTTTAGAATATGTATAATTTCGTATGATGTAGATCACGTTTCGATTAGAGACAAGACAAATTCGAATTGATTGTATTGTCACATCCTTCTCAGCCTCAAACTAGTCTGTACACTGCGCATAATGCTTCAAGCGAACTAAATCACTCTTATATTAGACATGTGTTGTCTGTTCGACTGTCTGTCTACTTGTGTGCCTGCTAACTGCTTTATGTTAGAGAAACTTGAAATGTTATAGGACTGATCCTCTATTCATATAGATTGTCATAAAGGAACATTCCCGGCGAGCGCATGAGCCCGCTAGACAAATTATGCGCAGTGTACAGATTAGTTTGAGGTTGAGAAGGATGTGACAATACAATCAATTGAAAGAATGTCTGATTGAGAAACGAGATGGCAAGAGAAATAAAGAGACAATATGTAATGTAGTGTAATAATTTTATTTTTATTTTCTTCTTTTTTATCTACAATCGATAATGTGTTAAAAGGTGTCTATGTTTTTATTATATTTCGAGGTTATACCCCTTTTTCAAAGTAAGTTCATATCAGATCAACGTGTGTATCGTGTGTTGGCCAGAAAAAGCTTTTACGTGAATGCAGATGTTTATTTATTATTAGTTTTTGTTTTAATTTTAATTTTTTAATTTATTTATTAGTTTTATTTATTTATTTGTGTTAATATAATGCATATTTGTTTATTAGTTTTTCTATTTTATCTTCTTAATCATGAATTATTTATTTATCTATTTAGTATCAGGTTTACACAGATTTGCCTGGATTTGAAATATGTTAAACATAATTAAGAAAGGTAGTAATCCCATCATTCATCCCATTTGTAAGTCAGATAGTAAAGCTACTTTTCTTCTAACAATTTGTTTAGAAAAACGTTTAGGTTCCCAGTGTTAAACCACCGTAAATGTTTGTATATTGTTAAAAATATCCTTGCCCATTATTATAATAGAAAAAAATCGACATATTTAATCTTTTAAAATCAAGTAAAAACATCTGCGAGACCACGTCGAATCCTGACATGCCATTGGTTTTGCTTTAAAATTAAATATTGACCCTTCGATGCGTGAACAGACAAAAACGCAGAGAGATATCCATGTACACGTGTTTCACTGTATCTACAGCTCATCGGCGTGGCTGACCATGACAAGATTTGGACCCACAACCACATGAACTGTAGTTGGAGCTTTCATCACTGAGCTACAATGTCTTGCTTGAAACATGTATTGTTTTTATCGCTTATAAATGTTTAGTTATTTTTAATGGCGCGATAATGGCAGCTTATGAAAGCCATCTACGCTGATTCACTTCCCAAGTCTTTGAGAAAGAGCTATCTTACTTACATACATTATGTCGGCCCCCATATAGTTTAGGGAAGTATATATATATATATATATATATATATATATATATACATATATATATATATATATATAAAAGATAGTTATCCACGTACACGTGTTTTGCTGTATGTACAGCTCATAAGCGTGGCTATTGCAAGATCCGAACCCACAACTACATGGACTGTAATCGGAGGTTTCGTAAAATATAGGGGGTGGCGACATAATGTATCTAAGGGAGGTAGCTCTCTCTCTCTCTCTCAAGCATTTATTAAGTGAATTAGCGTAGATGGCTTTCATAAGCTGTCAAAATCGTAAAAAGAAAACAAAAAACAGAAACAAAAATATGTAAACATTTATAAGCGATAAACACGACACATATTTCACGTAAAACTTCGTAGCTTAGCGCTAAGAGCTCCAACTACAGTCTTTGTGGTTGTGGGTTCGTATCTTGCCATGGTCAGCCACGCTGATAAGCCGTAGATACAGCGAAACAAGTGTACGTGGATAACAATATTTTTTCGATTTATAAATATATACGTCCCTAAAATATAGGTAACTCTCTCTCAAGCACTTCGGACGTGAATCACTATCACCCCCAAAACACCAAAAAATAACTATATCTATATATAACTCAGTAAAAGACAGAATTTATGACATAATTAATATTTTGTAATCATGCTCTGAAAAATGCAACACAAAGTATATTTATCCTTATGTATATATGTTTCAGAAATTTCCAATTTATTATCATTTTCACAGCAGGGTAGAAAATTGACAATTATAGGAATGTTATTGTCAGCACAAATTCTTTATCAATTCGATAAGGCAGTATTCAATAGAATTATTACATGATTACAAGCACAATAATAAAACAAAGCCCGGAAACTTTTTTTTCCATTATAAGCGTCTAAATAAGTAGAAACAATAGAAGGTCAAAATATATATTTTAAAGGATGGATTCAAATTTTTAATTGAGTAATGCAAGCTTCAAAACACGTGCTCGGCGTTGCCCGGGATAGATATAAATTTGTGAAGTCTGTAACCTGTGTTTTTAATATTAGTTCTTTATTTTATATTTTCGGCGATGTATGTGAGGTGCATGACAGTACTAAACTATTAGGGGGAAAATAAGTATGCTACTCTCTGTTTAGATTACGTATTTGGAAGAGCCAGATGTAGGGGTCTAATAATAGTAATTAATGTTTGAGGATGATATTAAATGAACATTTCTTGAAACACGCTCGAGTGAAGTAGGTGAACGAAGTGTTAAATTTCGTAGCGTATGATGCATTTGTTTATTTGTCTAGTGTAGTCAAAGTTACAGGGGAAAAAACAGTCTACTCCATATAGAAGATAAAATAAATAAACAATAAAACGAAGCTTGATTTCTTCAGTTAAATTATTAACCTGAATAGCAAATAGTGTATAAAAGGTTAAGTATGTATTTCTATGTGTTAGTCTGAAAATGTGAAGTTATCTCGATATTTTTATATCGACAGGAAAAAAATCATAGTGCAATCATAATCGTAATATTTATGTTACAATTTAGGTTTTCATGTATATAAGTTACATCTTGGCGTCTAAAGTGAACTTTGTGTCTACTTTCGGCAGCCTCGTAACAAGCGCTTCAACCTATGTTTGTCCTTTAGCGATGTTTTCTGATAAAGGGGTAATAATTGCTGTTTTCTGGATCGGCTGTTATTTTGACTGTGTGGTATGTCGAGATTTTCAATCATTTCATAATGTTTATCACCCTTCAGCTGCCAGTCTATCCATCTTATTAATCCTGATTCTTGAGTGGTTTTTAGCCTTGATAAGCGGTGACTCATTAGTGAATAAATATATATTTTATGAGAAAGATATACAAAAACAATAATAGTTTGTTATTTACTTACCCCCCCCCCCTTAATGGTGCAGAGTTAGACATAAGATACATTTGTTATTGTGGGGAAAATTCAGTTCTCCAAAAAGGGGCACTCTGGATTGTAACAAAAAATTAAAATTGCCTCAGTCTCGAAAGACTTCTCCTTCATTGACCGAGCACAGAGTAGAAGCACAGTGCAGCATCAGAATAGATACTACACTTTGTTCCTAGCCAAAAGACCAACGTCTCATATCTGTTCAAAAATTGTTGACAGTTTGCGTTCGGAGGATGCTTACTTTTGCTGATTACACTAAGATAACCTGAATATGCATAACAAAAACACTCGCGCGGTCTTTCCAATAAATGTCTCACATTGTCATTCCCTTCCCATTCTCTCTCTCTCTCTTTCCCCTTCTCTTTCTCTCTCTCTCTCTTTCTCTTTCTGTCTGTATTATTTTGACAAATACTTACTTGCTCGTTCGAATGTCGAAAAACACCATAAATATATAAGACGTGTCGTGTCCAAAACAATGCAAGGACGCCGTATTTATTTTCGTCGGCGACTGAACTTGTCGCTGGTTGCGTTGATTAAATGTCTCGGACAACAGACGCTGTTTTCCCCAGCCAAACAGAAAGAAAGAAAGAAAGAAAGAAAGAAAGAAGTAAGCACCCAATGCACATTGCTATCGCGATATATTGTATTCGTCCTGGATATTACTAAACATTCCAACGCCGGGCAACAACTAGTGGCCGAAATAAACTTTCCTGGCTCGCGGACTCCAATGAATATAAATAATGAAGGACATATAAAAGGGTAAAGTAATAAATATATATTTGCGTGGGCACGAGGTTTTCGGTGAATTGAAGTGGCATATATGTGCCTTGCCGCGCATGTACTTTTGACACACGAAGAGATGATCTATATGACCAAGGGGGATAGAGAAAAACAAATGTCCCTGTTTACTTGCCTCCCCAAGTTAAACACAAGTTCAGATTAGATGCAACTCCCTAAAAAGGAGTGCACTGGATGAGACAAATACAAATTGCCTCACTCTCTCCCCCTTTTGACTGAGAACAGAACAAGTGCTACACTTTCATCGCAGCCCGATGTCCGGAGATATTTTCAAAATATAAAAATGTCGTATACTCAAACACGCTCGTGCGAGCACATATACTATTATGCTGGTTATATATTTTTTCTTCTTCTCTCAATCGTTTTCTCCAACTTAAACAATGTTTCCCTTCATATCTCATTCGATTTTCTTAGTTTTTCATTTATCATTCTGACGTTTCCTCTTAGAGGGTCAGACGATACGGCCATAAGGACAATTTTAGCAATTTTCTTTTTTTTCTCCACCCGCCCGTTTCATTGATTAAAAAATTTTCCTCTGAAATTTATCCTACGATTTTGTTGTACGCGAAATTTACTTTTATATATATATATATATATATATATATATATATATATATATATATATATATATATATATATGTAGAGAGAGAGAGAGAGAGAGAGAGAGAGAGAGAGAGAGAGAGATAGAAGAAAAAAGAGTGATAAATATGCGACGATTGTCCAAATTTATTTCAAATTTCAATTGTTCAATGCAAGGTGTATTCAGTAATAAACTAGTGTTTATTATTCTTTCCTTAAGCCAAGGCTTTTCAAAGATCGAGATCTTAAAAGCCAACTTATCTCCCTGTATTTTTCCTCTGATGATAAGAGCTACATGTTTTCATATGGGAACACAAAGCAACAGATAAAAACAACTTCCCTATTCAGCTAATCTGGCTTCATATGATATTTTCTATTATCCCCAGCTCAAAGAGATTAACAAGAAGACCACAAACAGGGTTGTAATAACAGGACTTGAAATTATTACACAGAAAAGCGACAGAAAAAAGTTAGAAAGTGAATTACAATTCCGAGGGGGGGGGGCGCCGTGTTCGATGATGGCAGTCCTGACCCTGCTACCTATAAGTTATCTACATCTGCAGTCTAAACCTGTTGACTGGTCTCATCAAGGTGGCGGCAAATATATATATATATATATATATATATATATATATATATATATATATATATTATGCCTCTTTTTGTGCTAATATTTTCACTAAAAAAAGGATATTGATTTATTTATTCCGCGGGGATGGTGGTAAAGATGGAATACCACATAGAAAAAAATGAGACTTCAGTACATGTCTCATTTTCACGTTGTGGTTTTCTTCGTTGATCCCAAGCCCCGCGAACTAAATAAACCCTTTGTTTAGTGATATTCCCCGCGAAAATATTAACATAAAAGTCAAGTAAAAAAGACACATAGTAGATAAGATACTCTCGGGAATAATTTCCAATATTAAAAATATAACTCATTAATCGTATTTCGCTTACGTGATGCAGCATTGCGATATGGTTACATTTCTAGTAAAAACGTAAACAATGATATGCCACAGAGCTTAGAAGATGAGATATTTGTACTATTTCGGCTTTATCTAGACGTACTGGCTCGTTAGTCAAGCTGTTTAAGAAGACGCCCGCGTTAGGCGGTCTTTCTTCTGAGGCATAGTTTGGTATCCTGTATCAGATTCATTTTTCACTTTGTGGTATTCTTTGTTTATCCTCATAAATAGATCCTTAGTTTAGTAACAAAGTCAATGAGTCAACGCTGAAGTTCGTTGCGCATGACGGGTATTTAATCAAATGGTCGTCTGTTGACCGGAAGGTTCCATTCCTAATTTTACTAGGGATGTGTTGTTGCACTCTGTTGTCAAATCTCAACGTCGTCCTACCCACGTAGTCGGCAACTACATTGAAAATGATAAATCAAATTATTAGTGTGATGGAGGGGTAGAACGTCTTGTCGAGAGGACGTCAAAAAGTTTTTTTTACACAATACAACACGCACGTTCGAAGCAAAATAACAATTTTCAACTACTGAGCTAATTCGTTTGGCGAATTTCTTACTTACTGCACCTGAACGAATATAAATCGGACATTTAGTCACCGTATTAGGTTTTACTTCAGAAAAATTGGCTACTTTCCTTTTGATGACTGACCTAATAGCAACATTAGGAATGGAACATTCCTATTAACGAACGTTGTAATAAATACATACGGGTCTTAATTTTCAAGGGAGATTATTTACATGAAACTTTCGGCATTTGGATAGTGTTCGTTCGTCATGATATCATCCTCTCAGTCATTACCTCCTCGTTTAGGGTCAGTGTATGTAGTTCGTTTACGATATCATACTCCCAGCCTAGCAAAAATAAAAGCGAGGTTTTATTTGCAAATTAGGGACTGCTGAATTACTGACCTATTTTATTTTTAGTACGTCTTGATTCGTTCTTATAAATCAAAACCAGGGTTACTTTTAGCACATATACTGAACCTAAAAACGGCGTTATTATAGAACATACAACTATTTACAAAACATTATTCCGCCCGGGCAACGCCGGGTCAGTACAGCAAATATATATATATACTAGCTGTATATATATATATATATATATATATATATATATATATATATATATATATATATATGTATTGCTTTAGTTTTTTGTTTCACATTTTTTTTATCAACTTGACCAAAATATACTGTAATGTTTTAAACTGAACTCTTAAAATCCTATTTAATAAAAAAAAGCTAATGAAATAAAACAAAATTTAAACTTTAAATTCACCATCCGCGGTTTATTTGGTAAACACATTAATTTAATAAAGGGGGTGACTCTGATGATGATAGTTCGTTGTTTTGGAGTCATGCCTACACGATACCCACGCACTTAAAAAGAACGAAAGAAAAAATATTGTTCATTAAATCACTAAGTCGTATTTCACTCTAATTTTGTTGGCTGAAATCGAAAGTAACCTGCAGTGTTTTTATGTTAAAAAATATAAACAATTCTCATTTCTAAAAAGATTGGATATTTTGAAAGTTATTTACATAAAAAATGTACAGAGATTAACACCACATTAAATACATAATAATTAGTTATTCGTTAAATTTATTTCAATTAAACGACAAAACGATATCGTAATATTTAAATGTAATTCGAAGTATTTATCAAAGTTACCTTTAAAATTGTAAGCAAATTAAACTGTATTTTAAACTTTAATTTCACCATCGCCAGCTTATTTGATAAACACATAAGTTTAGAAAAGCATGTGACAATAATTATGTATTTTATTTTAGATGTCACTCTATTAAAAGTTTTTTAGACTATTTTAGTTACATATGAAACTTATTTTCAAGTTGAACTTCTACGCCCATAAATTAGCTGTGGCGACCGTTTTCGATAATGAAGGTTCGAAGATTTTTGTCGTTGAAAACTGTTTGTGATTTTCGCTTTACTGTTATTTCTCTCTCCAAATAAATGGCCACTTTTGATGAAGAAAAATTATTCGTCTATGTTAAAAAGGAACTTTAGAAGAACAAAAAGAATTAAATGTGCATTTATAAAAGTTACGTTTCAAATAGTAAGCAAACGAAAATATATCAAAAAGCAAATTTCACATGTAAATATGAAAACGAATTCTTAATTATTTCGTATTTGTACAAGTACAAGATTGCGATAAAAATCCGTTCTTCATGAATAATGAAATACCCCATGTATCTTTAAAAGTGCAGCAGTTAAAAAGAATTATCTACAATTTTTAGCAAGTAATATAAGCATCAGTTGAAGTTAGAATGGAAAATAGTTTACCTAGTATCATGATAAACAATTAATTTAAAAACATTGTTAGCTGAAATAGATAGAAAAATATCGAAACATATTTTGCTATTAAAGGCGAAAGCTCGCGTTTCTGTTTAGGTCGATATGTGAAATATCTCCACTCTAACAATATTCTGCGTCAGAATACGTATTTTACAAAAAAACAAACGAATGCGAAATAATTTATATTAATGTAAAACGCGTTGTGCAAGGGTAGAAAAGAAGTAATCGCTATGCAGAATCAACTATCGATTTGTCACAAGCATTGCTACACTATATATATATACACATATATATACGTATATATATATATATGTATATATATATGTATATATGGATATATATATACATATATATATATATGTATATATGGATATATATATATGGATATATATATATACATATATATGTATATATGGATATATATGGATATATATGTATATATATATACATATATATATATATATGTATACATATATATACATATATATGTATATATACATATATATATATATATGTATGTATACATATATACATATATATATGTATATATACATATATGGATATATATACATATATATGTATATTTACATATATGGATATATATACATATATACATATATATATATATATATATATATATATATATATATATATATATATATATATATATATATATATATGCATAGCTTTTCGTGAAAGAAGGCACCTCAGATAGAAATGTAATTGCATGTATATATATATATATAGTGCAATAATGAAGGGAAGACGTGTTGAATTTTTCATAATTAAAAGATTTAGGGGATGAACAAAAAATTGCCAGTCGACTAGTTTCGGCCACACTTGACAAGACTGATATCGTGGGATTTTAAATATGGGTGAGAATGTAGGATAGAATAAAAACCTTTTATATTTAAAATGAAATTAGCGTTATGTTATGAAGGGGGAAAAAAATTCGAATTTAGAATAAAATAAACGTGATGTTATATGGAATGAAGGTTGTGTCTTAGAGACTAATCACACTCAACCCCAAGAGACACTCCTTCTGTTTGCAGAGGGCGGGCCTCTTGAGGCGTACGTGGATAGTCTCTAAGATTTTCAAATGATAAGATGAGTGAGCGCAGCTTGAGATGGAAAATGAATCTGTGCTAAAGTTCGTTGCGCACGACGGATTATTTATCAGGTGGTCAGTTATCGAAGAACCGTATGTATTTCTTAGAACGTCACGTGACCGGAAGGTTCCATTCCTGATTTCACTAGGGATGTGTTGCTGTACTCTGTTGTCTAATCTCAACGTCGTCCGGCCCACGTAATTGGCACTGCAATTACATTTAAAATGATAAATCACGTTATTTTTATGGTGGGGGGGGGGCAGGACGTCTTTTCGAGAGGATGGTAACAGAGGTTTTGTACAGAACACAACCCGCACATTAGATCAAAATAACAATTTTCCACCGCTGAGCTGATTTGTTTGGCGAACTTCTCACTTACTGTACCTAACCAAGGCAGACGAATATAAATCAGACATTTAGCCACAGTACTAGTTTTTTCCTCGGAAAAGTTGGCCACTTTCCTATTGATGACTGACCTAATCACATCCAGAGGGTAGCCATTATTGGACAGAGTATGAATAATTATTTGTATTTCTTCGTCCAATTTTGATTTTGAACAAATCATAAGAGCTGTGTGTGTTAGGGTCCAAATTAGATCTAATTTTCGTTTGCCCGGGCAGAATGAGTCCCAACGAGTATACAATCCTGTAAACACAGGTTTACGATATATTGATGTATGGTAACAGAATGGAGTTTTCGTCACCAATACATCCAGGAAAGCTAGGGAGGAATTGCACTCACCTTCATATGTATACTTTAATGCGGGATGCATATTATTCAGTAAGGAGAAGAATGTATTTGCCTCTGTTTCATTATTAAAGAGGCAAAATGTGTCGTCTACATATCTAAAGTAGACTAACGGTTTCATGGGTCCCGATAGTAGTTCTTTCTCATGGAAACCCACAAAAATGTTCGCCAATGTTGGTCCCTAGACTGACCCCATGGAAACACCATCGATTTGCCTATACATTACATCGTTGAAACTGAATTCAACAGATGTAGTTTTTTTTTCATCCCCTAAATATTTTAATTATGAAAAATTCAACACATCTTCCCTTCATTATTGCACTAATAAAGTTTTGTACCCCCCCAATATATATATATATATATATATATATATATATATATATATATATATATATATATATATATATATATATATTGCGGGTGTGGCATGAAACATGTATATATAGGTTGATTTTGAAAATAATATTTATTTATAAATAATTATTCAAAGCTCTCGCAAGATAAAGCACTTTAAGTAAAGTTGACAACAAGCCGCTATTCTGCGTAATGCCTTACTCTGGGCCACGCCTATTGAGTTATTTCGACTGCTTGCTGGATAGCCGCCGTGTTGGCTATTTAGATGTGAATTTACTTCCAATTTCTTGACAATGCGTGGTGGAGCATTGGTACGCGCCTCGGCTACTGAGTAAAACATGACTTTCGTATCGGTGTTCGTGTGACCGGCAGGGAGTGTCTCTTCCCATACTGACGATTGCAGGTTTGGCATGAAACACATGTGTATATGGGTTTATTTTGAAAAAAATATTCATTTATAAATAATTGTATATATATATATATTAAGAGAGAGAGAGAGAGAGAGAGAGAGAGAGAGAGAGAAAGAAAGAGAGTGAGAGAGAGATGGTGAGAGTTAACATAGGAAAAAAAGGAAGGCCTATATGTCAAGAATCGAATCCACCTCAATGTTCGCCCAACTCTCGCGTGAGCCTTTTAAAGAGTGAAGCTGAAGAAATGGCAAAATAGAGGAAGATCTGTAATTTGGGGAAATACATATGGTGATCAGTGTATAAGTAATTCAAATATGAGTAGGAAGAAAAGGTTAGCAAATATTGTTATGCACTGATTACCGGATCTCGTCCGTCGCCATTTTTCGGCTTCACTCTTGAAAAAGCATACCCAAGAGTTTGAGATGGATTTTTGAGTTTGAGGTTTTACCCTTATTTATTTCAACCTATACCGTCGGATTTATTTTATCCATTATTTTATCACACACACACACAAACTCTCTCTCACACACACACACACACATATATATATATATATATATATATATATATATATATATATATATATATATATATATATATGTGTGTGTGTGTGTGTGTGTGAGTGAGCGCTCTACTTTATCTAAGCCTTATTTGAAAAATAAAGAAGATACCAGGTATGGCCCGGGCCAAACGTCGGGATCATCAATAGAGAGGTGCTGAGCGTTGGATGTCATCAATATGGAGGTGGAAGGGGTCCCTGGCTTTAGTATTATTATTTTGGGATAACGGTAGCGTTATCTTGGGTTTAGCCAGGAACCATTCCGTCCATTTAATATTTAAAAGGAGGAAAAATAAACGTTCTATTATAGCGAAGGAAGGAACATTGGTATAAACAACATGCATGCTTATTAAAGGAGGCAATACATGGAAGAGGTACATTTAATAACAGACAACAGGGTTTGTGAATGAAAGTGAGAAGATCTTATAATAATAAACATTTATATAACTAGTTTTACATGAATTTGAAGATCAGTTCGTGTGCAGAAAATGTTCATTGAATTGTTCATTTTTGGTTTAGGTAACTCGTGGTTTTGGTAGAGAAAGTTCGTTGGGTGTACACAAGTTTTGAGAAATGTCTGTATATATTTCCTAGTGTGTATATGAGTGTACAGAGACAATGTGGCACTGTGCAAGTATGCGTAAGAGAGTGTATATACCTAAGAGTCATTGTGGCATCGTAAATGCGTGGCCTACCTTGTTCTGTTGGTGCGTGAGCATTGGAGGATAGTACATGCGTTTCATTGAAGGAATCCTTTTCTCCCTGCCTACAGAAGGGAACGGGGGTGGGGTACGTATCGAGTCTCGCTCCGATATGTGCGCCTTTGGTTTTTGTGGGACTCTGGAGTCTGTCCGTTTTGATTTGCACTTATATTGGGGGTCAAGTACTTGACGCAGGCTCGCTATATGTTTTGGGGTTTACATCGACCAGGACTCAATCTTATCGGCCGAAATTCTTATTTAACCAAAATGTGTTTAAAGTCTCTTTGTTTTTGGAAAGTGAGAATGAGAGTGGATATCCAACGAACCAAGGAAAGAAAGAGAGTCGCCATTAAATCCATTCACTTTTTGCTGTTCGTTCGGAACGTTTATAGATCTCACTACAAAAGATGTATTCGGAAGTTAAGTGGTGGAGCAGGAAAAGGATTAACACATTTAGGGACAGAGGAAGTTTTAACCTGTGTTTGGAAGAAATGTTCCAAATGCTAACGTATAAAACCGCTAAAAACTATTGAATGTTAAAATTTAACTGATGACGGCTTCAGGCACAGAAACAAATTCCGTGTAATGCAATGACAACAATAAAAAGGGTCTCTCCCGACGTACTAACCAGTCAAACTTTCTCAATGCACTTTCTCAAACTGTTAAACGCTTACCAACTACTTCTATTAAGTCCACTTTTCTAGTCCACAAACACACACTGTTAGGTATGTTTAGATGTTTATATATTTCTATGTACCGAATTAATTCCTAAACTAGTAAAGTGATAATTATGAATTTTGGAACAGTGCTGCCATGCACAAGGGATCCAAATATAGGTTATATTTAGTTTAATTTAGTTTAATACAAGGGGAGTAAAAGGGGATGGAAGTCCTACGTGAAAATTCCGATACTTCTGATTTTTTGTGAAATTTTAACAGTATTTACTAGGAATAAATTAATAAATATTCCCCAAATTTAATTTCTTTTTGAAGTATTTAAAAGTGTTTTTAGAGAGACATAATATGGCACAATTTGCAAATTAAAACATATCATATTTGCATTGAATTTCATCCATAATCAATAGACAACAATAAATCAAGATTCTCTGAAGTTCAATTTTTTCTTAAGACCCTTTAAGCTTAAGCCTTAAATTTGAAATCTTTTCTATAATCAAAATCAATTACATGATTTCGATCGAAATTAGAATAAGGATACTAGATATAAGGTTTAGTATCATTATACCTTGATTTTAATCTTCGTAAGAGGACATAAAAGTGATGTAAACGTTTTCTGTTCGTGGAATTAATTTTACCCATCGTGGGACGTGTATTTTTCAAGTACGTATATAAATGTATTGGAGTCATAATAAGCCAGTCTCATTTACGTAGCTACCACCATCGATGGGCCTACTTAACAACCATCAGCCATTCGGACGTCGTGTGTATCCCCCCGGCTCTTTGTTTGGCGCGCTTTGTTTTATTACACCCTTGGCCGCGCCAGCAAAAAGATTAATAAGTATCGAGGGTGACATCTGGTGGCGGGTTTTAGAACACTAATAGCGTCGTTATCGTGGTAGTTTGGGAAGGGGTAATTATGGTCGAGGTTGTTAATGGTAATGGTCAGTGCGATAGTATGGAAATACGTAGACATAAAAAAGGCGAGGGCTGGAGAAAAGCGGAGCCGGCTGCAGCAATAAATATCTACACTGGAAAAACGAACTATCAGATGGGCTAAAAAAGAAACAACAAATAAATTCGAAACGATAAGAGTGAAAACAAGGAAAGAAATCTAATTTGCCACTTAGCGAAGTAGGATTTATAAAATGGAATCTTCTTTATGATTTTTCAATGTCGAGATAAATAGAAAACAGCGGATAGACTACACAATGCGATGAAATCAACTCACATGGTGAGATTTTATGGTATTTTCACGATAGCGACACTCAAAAGCAGTAACCATATTCCCTCGAATCCCTGCTTGACGGAACGGCTATTTCACTTCAACGATGAACGAAGTCAGCCGCAGCAAAAGGCAAAATTAAAAAGAAGCGATGAAATGGGGCGACCAGGGAAGAGAAAGGTAGAAAGATAAATAGACGGCTATAGAGGAGGGGGGGAATAGAAGTTTGAATATAAAGATGTTACACACGCGATTTCTCCTCAATTATATGTTTTTATGACCCCGAGCAACGCCGGGTAGCCCCGCTAATCACTATTATTACAACAACTACACCAGCTATCAACTGGTCCATCCATCCATCATTATTACCTGCTGAAGGACCGTCTCCCATTGGGGTTCTGTTTCTCATCGTGATTGACAGCAAAAGATTGAACATCCAGATTTCATGTCTTGACAGACGTTTTTGGAGGCTATCGACACAGCACCACTAGCTGGTGTAATTTTGTCGTTTTTCTTCTACTTTTATCTGACCTTCGAGCTAGGATGAAAGTGTAGTGTCTGTTGTGTCAAGAGGCCATCTTTCCCTGGTATTCTCCCCACCCGTTTTGAAGGCGGTAAAGGGTGTACGGTCTTTTGTTCCTACATTCGAAGAGGGGCTACGTTTATTGGGGGTTGTTTAACAATTTCAAATAGACAAAAAAGGGGGGCGAAAGAAACCAATTGTCAACAAATAACTGTTAGCAAAAGTAACAAAAGTTACTTTTCAACCTACCTACCTAATTTCTTTGTGTTTTAAAGTATTTAAAACGCTTTTATTTACACGTTTTATCGCTGCCTTCTCAGTCCGTGAACACACCGGATTAAAAAAATAGCGCCGGAAGTTAATCGTAGTGAAACCTCCAGATCGTAGAACAACTTAAAAATCGAAATTTAAACAAACAAATAAGTTAACAAAACTATACAGATCTGTTGAAAATTAAATTTTTGACAGAATGATGACAGTGAGTAGTTTTATGTTTGTTTAAAAAGATTTTTGAGTTGTTCTACGACCTGGAGGTTTCACTTCGATTAACCGCCGACGTCATTTTTGAATCCGGCCGGTTGACAAAACATGTAAATAAAAGCGCTTTAGAATACTTTAAAACAAAAAAAAAATAGGCAGGTAGCAGAAAAGTAACTTTTATTGCTTGTGGTAACAGTTATTTCTTGACTATTGGTTTCTTTCACACCTTTTTTCTCTGTTGGAAATTGTTAAGGAAGCCCGTTTATTTTCTATCGCCTAAGGCGCCCCCATCCGTGAAGGAATGCCGACGGAACTAACCATGCTATTTGGTTAGCTGGACCAGAGTATCTCGTTTCGGGGAGATGGACCCCCCCTCTTATAAACTTATTTGTGCAAAGCAATTAAACAAATCCAGATCTCTAGGCTTAGATGACTATGTAGTATCTGTTCTGTCTCAATAGACCACCCTCCCAGGCATTCCCTCCCCCTTTCTGGGGTGATGGGCTTATTGCCTGTCGCCTTCATTCATGAGGGTGTACCCACGGGACTATATAAGTATATTTGTTTCTATTCATAGTGACCCTTTTTAGGGAGCTAGATTTTCTCCACATGGATAACCGACATGGTTTTTAAGTTTGCCCTAGTGGAAAGGCAAATACATAGACACTTTTTGCCATCATAGCGATGGCTACAGAGACTAGTTTACACGGTGAACGTTACTATTAACGACATAAAATATTTTAAAGGAAATATAGGTAAGAAATTATTCTCAAACAATTTATTTTTGTTTACTTACTCATGTGTGACGTATTTACGTTAAAAACAATGTAATATTTAATAGTGATAAAAAAATATAAGCATGTGAAGTCATCGTTGATATTGGCCTTTAGTATTTAGTCACTCGTCGGCCAGTTTTTTTCTTCCGGATGACTAAATACTAAAGACCAATATTAACGGTAACTTTACATGCTGCTATCTTCTATTAACTATTAAGTTTTAAATTGTTTTTAACGCAGATACGTCACACATGAGTGGGTAAACCCAAATAAATTGTTTGGAACTAATTTCCCAAATATGTCCCCTTGAAATCTTTTAGGCTTTGCCTTCTCAACCTTTGAGAAAGGAGTTAGTTTATTGCTAATCATCCGAGGCACCCCTACCGGGGAATGCCGACGGGGCTGCCCAGGTAGTTTGTGTAGGCCAGAGTTCTCTTCCTTTAAGGCGCTGGCTGTTCAATCTCTATTTTCTGACCTTGTGTCACATATTACCGCTGTGGGAGGTAGATAAATACAATAATAAAAAAGAAAGACTTTTATGTCACCAACAATTACGTTTGTTGTTTACTCTAAATGCCCACCCATGATAGGTTCATATTTTTCTAAAGTAATGCAAGGAAAATAATGCAGTAGCCCCCGACAGAAATCGAACTCTGTACACCGAGCCCACATTCTGCGCCGCCGGTAACAACTGTACATCATCGCCACTTTAATTAACCGTGTACAATGCATCGTTTGCAATAACCCTAAACGAGTTGCTATGCTGTAAATCAGACAAGCTAACGTAAGCTTATACGCAACGTAGCCGCAAGCAGCCTTCCCCGTCTCTTCCACTGAGCCATCACTGGATGTGTTTAGAGGCGAGGTATAAGTTGGCAATGTTGTAAAAATCTAATCTCTACCGAAACAAAGAAAAACAAATTCGGCGCTCAGCGTTTTCCCCGGCGATTTGCCATTGGACAAATTAGAGATTTCATCTTGGAAAATCGCATTATGGATCCAAAGTTAGCTGCTTTGTGTAGCCTGCGGGTGGCTAGCGGGGTAATTGTAGGGTATTGCGGGAGAAGACATTGTACGTGGGCGCTAGAGATAATTGTTATTCAATATTATACATTATATTCCTTTACCATAGACCTTCTCAAAATAATGAATCGCGATCCCTCTATCGTTGTTAAAAGAATTTAGCCATGATCATGCTGTACAAATACAAATTAAAACGCAAAGTGTTTATTTAGTACATTAATATAGACTTAACTAGTCTAAATGAATATATGCAAAAGTTATTTTCATTTATTATTCCTATATTACCATAAAAACGGTTTACTGTTAGATCAATATAGCATTTTGAAATACTGTATATATAGTACAGAGAAAAGACACAAGGAAAGTCACTAGAATGCCTAATTTGCGTAACTATTTTTTCAACCGTTTATAATAAATTAATATTTAGTGTTATTCATTTGGAATTTTATTGCCCTATTTCTTATATATATATATGCACTAGTTTTGTCGATATTAACAGTAATTAAAGTAAAGTGATTTTGATTAAATAAAAGGACAAATTACGAAAACCTATCTTAAAATATGTGTTCATGGATTTTCAAGGAGGGTAATTTAAATTAAATTAACATCGCTGGCTAGAAAGAAAAGTATCATAGACGTAGGAGAGGGTGACTGCTTGCTTGCTTGCCTTCTTTCTCTCTCTCTCCCTCACTCACTCACTCACACACACACACAATCGTTCAAGTGAATTGTATTTCTTCTTTCTTTTCATTGCTTTAGGGTTTTATTTAAAATATGAATAAATTTGTAACAACATAACAAAAATGTTACTATTTATCTATTTATGTGAACAAATATTAATGTTTATGCATTTATATGAATAAAACCGAATGTTTTTGTCTTGTGTTTACAATAAACTTATGAAGGAAATGTTTTTTTATTTAACATTTTGGTTTTGCGAAGCGACAATGAGCTGGCAAAGTCAGATCGTACGTAATAATTGTAAATATATATATATATATATATATATATATATATATATATATATATATATATATATATTTATTTATTTATTTGAGCCAACATTTAAAATAAATAACCGAATTATCCAGCTTAATAATACCTGTTTTTATTTTATTTTATTTTTTCTTATGAGTTTTTTGGTGTTAAAATCAAAAAAGTTAACGTATGTAACATATGTATGACGAACGTATTCGATTCTTCGTTGAATCATCAAGTATATATAAATATTTATATATATATATATATATATATATATATATATAAATATATATATATATATAAATATATATAAATATATATATATATAATTATTTCTAAATAGTTCTTCACTTTTATTACACTTAAAAAATTCGTTATTTAATCATTTAGCGTCTTCAGTTTTTAAATGATTTATCGTTTGTTCTTAATTTGTTTGTTTATTTAATTACTGTATTTTTGTTCGCTAAATTCACAATTACAGTTCCTTGGCCTTATGAATTTAAATAGTATTTTAATATTTTTTCACAAATAAATAATTTAAAGTGTAGTATCTGTTCTGATTCTACACGTTTCTGTCCTCGGTCAGTGAAGTAGAAACCTTTCTCGATCGAGACAAGTTTATTTTTGTCCCAATTCAGTGCTCCTTCTCCTTTGTGTCTAACTCTGCCCTCGTGAAGAGGCAAGTAAATAGGAGCACACATAATTGCATACATCTTAACTAACAATATTTTCTACAAAACAAATAGGTTGATATTGTAACTTAAAAAAGTTTAATCGGCTTTGCTAGACTTTGAATGTTTTTATTTAAATAGCTTATGTAAATAAAATTTTCAGATTGTTCACAATCAAAATAATAAAACGAATTTTAGTCTCTAAAATCCATAAAACAAAATAATATTTATTTAATGCGGTAACAACACACAACTTTTTTTAAAAATTTTAATTAATTCTTGTTTTGTTTTTTTAATTCATATTGAATAAGTTCAGTTTCAGTATAAATCAGATCGTGTTCCTTTCTTTTCTTTTTTAATGCAATTTTTACGTTTTCTAATACTGTTTACAAAAGCTATCATCATTTTCGACAACCTGACTTTTCAACATGTTTCGCTGGCACCAAAATGTATGACGTCATTTTCGATCAACTAGGCCTTCTTAACAAATGCTGTGGTTAAAATTTTATTGCATAATATAATTAAAAATTTTATGTAGAGCGATTCTTTTCTTTCGTACTTTTTTTCTATCTAGCTTATTTTAAAAGATTTTCTAAATGGTAAAGTTCACAAAAAATAATGTGTTGCCTAAAATATATATCCCATAATTCATAATAATCGGCTCATTAGATTAGAAGTGAATCTTACGCACACACGCAAAAACATATATTATATATATATAATTAGGTAAATATTTGTTTTTATCTACATACGTATACGTTTCAATCGTCAGTGTAGAGAGGAATTATTCACACCAGCCGACGGACTCGAACCCGGTACACGAGTTATATTACAAACGCCAATTCGAATGTTTTAGCCCGCACGGCCGTTGTCAACAACCCGTTAAAACAGAGGGAGATTAATCCTATTTAAAGGCAGCTGTCAAAAAGTGTTCGACTATTGAAAGATTGTATTGAAGCATGAAGGGTTAATGCTACTCACTACAGAAACCAGCCTAGATTTGGGGATGCGACAAATAATTATATAAATATTTGTTTTTATCTACATACCTATACGTTTCACCCTTACGTGAATCGTCAGCGTAGAGAAGAATTATTCACACCGGTTGCCGGACTCGAACACCGAAGCACGAGTTATACTTCAAACTCAAATTCCAACGTTTTAACCTACACGGCCGTTGTCAACAATATATATATACCGTTTTATGTCATTGTTGACGCCATTCCCTGTCGGGCGTGACTACAATCGTTTCAGCTTGCCGATGATTCCACTGGGCACGGAGATTTACTAAAGATGTCTAAATCTGCCCTTTTGGATGAAACCGCGGTACATTGCTGAAATATATAATATACAGTATCTGAATAAATTATATATATATATATATATATATATATATATATATATATATATATATATATATATATATATATATATATATATATATACAGGGTGTGAGTGCTATTTGAAGACATTATTTTAAGTCTACTACACGCTCACATCATTTCTATATTAAAAAATTCAGACAACTCGTTCAGAGGAAGATGTTAACCTAAAAAATGAAAAGACATGCAGTCATAGTTGTTTTAGTTGCAAAGCATAGTGAGTTCGAAATCAGTAACATTTTTATATGTTGCCAGATCATTTTTTCATAAGGTTCGCATGAAGCTAGAATAATGTGATGGCAATGTTTCTCCAGTAACAAAAATGTGTATCTTCGTCTGAAGTATCAAGGGTGGTGTACGCAAAATATCTGGATACTATGATGGTTTTAGGAGTTTTGAGCAGTGAAGATCAAATCATGCCACCTCACATTTTCCCACAAGGTCCGAGAGTCAATGCTGCTGGATACCTTGATGTTCTTAAAACGGTTGTTAAGCCCTGGATACATAAAATATGCAATAAAAGGCCATATGTCTTTCAAGAAAACTCTGCATTTTCTCACAAAGCTATTGTAACCCAGGATTCATCAAAGCATTTTAAAGATCATGTGACCCTCAATATATGGCCACTTAACTCGCCAGATTAAAATCTTATGTGGTATTACGTGTGGAGCGTTGTGTAAAGAGAGGCTAGTAACCAGCCTCATAGAACTATAGGTTCACTAAAGGCCGCCATTATTTAAGTATGTTTAAAATGAATAGGGACCACTTATTTCAGCTTGTGGACGGTTTCAAGTCCGAATAGAACCACCAAAAGGTGGGTGAATAGAATACTTAGATAAAGAAAGATCATTGTGTTAATTAGATTTAAATATATACATTTTGGAGTTAAAATATAGTTTATTTAACATACGTAAAATGTCCTCAAATAGCTGAAATGCATGTATATATATATATATATATATATATATATATATATATATATATATATATGAATGGTTATTACGTTATTAATTGAACAAAAGTTTTACACTTTTGCAAATTAAAAAATACTATTTAAATTACATGATAAAACAATAACACATAAAAATTGGCTAGTCAGAAGCATAGTTTGATCTGTCAGCTTAAATGCTATTTGAGTCCAACTTTAAAAATCAGACTGACTTAAATTTATATAATAGATGTTAATCATAAATAACTATAAAGGTTTGATTTTTATGAATAAATAGTTGTAGGGATTATGATTAGACTGGGTTGTGGCTTATGAGATATGGAAGTACATACAGGTTATTTTGGCCATCAGTAACTATGAAAGTCTGATTTTCATCATAAATAAAGGGACACTACCTATTTAGATTTTGGTCTCCTGTTTTTTCTCAAGAGGATTTCGGTATCGCTTGTCATATTTTGTTGGTCACGGACTCCGTTGCCGCCATGCTATTTCTAATAGCAATTACTGTAATAACAATGGCGACACCGTTAACTTCGATAAATAACATTGTGGAAAATGTTTGAGACATGAAGAGACTTGGTCCCAAGCGAGATCTTATGAATGCTTGTGATGAGGAGACGGAATAATAAGAATGACAATCATAATCGCCATAACGCAGCTGGCGATATTAATAATGATGGCAGCATCATTTGTAATCGTAACGAACAGATGAAGACGATAATTCAAATCGACATTTATTTCGGAGAGAAACGGAGAATAGAATGTATAAAAAGAAAAAAAAAGATGTGATTATTTATTATAACAATGGAATCCGGCGCATCAATCAGCTAAGGAGTGCATTTACTCCCCTCTCTCCGCGGGAAAATAGGGCACAAGGCCGAAAGGCAGGGAGACTAGACCAGTAAACACGAGGTGGTGCACTCTGGCCCTTTAAAAATTTGTTTGAGAAGCCCTGTCGGCATTTCCCGCTGAGGGCGCCTCAGGCAGCTATGAACTAACTTCTCTCCCAAAGCGAGTAGGCAAGACTTTCTAGAGCTGAAGTAAACAAATACCAAAAGCCAACCGGGAAAAGGCCAACTCAGTTACAATGACCTAGTCTCTGCCAGACTGATTGTCAAAGACGTATCATCGACTGATATAATTGGCGTAAGGAAGGCGACGGCTTACTTCGCCGCGAGTCAGCCAGGAGAGTTGCTAGTCTGCCTAATAGAGTTCAAAACCAGTTACTTTTTTTTGCCATTGGTTCAGTACTTATCAAGGCAAAGAGCCACTCGATGATTAAGGTTAATGAGATAGAATGACTGTCAGCCGAAAGATAAAGAATACTATGGCTATACTAAAATTTATAAATGGAATGAAGTAAGTTTGATTCCATATGGGGACGAATGATGACAAGTATTTGTTGACACCGGATTTAAAGACGACTATGTTGTAATCTGCAGGGAAACAGTCCTTCAATAATGTGTTCTACAGACGGGAAGCCCTCACAAAGACGCTCTACCCATTGAACCCGTTGCATCAATCAGTCAAAGAGAGTGATGGTCTGCCTTGCCACTATGGGGTCGGTAAACAGAGTTCCAATCAGGTCACGTCTTTTTTAATATTGGGTCACCAGTTATCAAGGCCAAGAACAACTTGAGGATAAATGTTAATAAGATGGAATAATTGTCAGCCGAAAGATGAAGGACACTATGGGTGTACTAGAATTGTTCAGTGGAATGAAGTAAGTTCGATTACTTTTGGGGACGGATTATGAAAATATTTGTTGACACCGGATTTAAAGACGACTATGTTGTAATATACAGGGAAGCAGTCATGAGATGATGTGTTTCACAGACGCGAAGCCATTGTAAAGAAGATATTTCCATCACAATGTCGGCGGTATGCACAAGGACAAAGAAAAGAAAGTCTTTTTCCGTTGTGGTAGAAGACGAGTTCTTGCTGTGAATGTCTTAGATGAGCTAACTAGAGATTGGAGATTAGTGTAACACCTTTCACGGAAGTAACAATAAAGTAGAGTGGGACAAGCAACGTCTATTTATATACTAATTCAATTAGTAGAGGTATCATCGCCAAGCCTACATCTAGCAATGTGTTAAATAACTGTCTATGTTTTATACATCCTGTTTCATGTGTGCAATAGTATTGTATCGCCATTAATAGTTTAATATGCCGTAAAATAGATGGTTAAATCGAATATTTTTGTATCATACAGAAAGATTTGAACGAGCTTAGTTTGTTTATTTAACGACATATCAATCCATTTTGAGTATTTACTGCCGAAGCAGAACACATATTTTAAACGATTAATTATATACGATGAATTCAATCTAGTTGCTATTTTACCCATAACTTTGGACATATTCTGCGATCATACTTTTCCCAACATTATTAGTGCGTAGCTAACCAGGACATATCCGGTTGGATTTGAACTTGACATAGACAGGATACATTTCAAATTACATACAGACCTGATTATAATATATTGCGTGATCTCCTCTGCGGTGCCCGGCTTTAAAATGTGTTGGACATATATATATATATATATATATATATATATATATATATATATATATATATATATATATATATATATATATATATATATATATATATTATTATTATTATTATTACTTGCAGTAATGTCATTGCGGTAATGGTCCTCTGAAGAGGCGATTTTCTTTGAAAACTCATGAGTTAAGGACGCAGTATCACTCCTTGTTTATTAACTTTAATAAAATCTGATTAATTTCTCATTTTATTATGTCATTTAATTAATATATATATATATATATATATATATATATATATATATATATATATATATATATATCTTAGGTACATATATATCCACGACCGTTTGAAATTGTTACTTTCCTGCAATGATGAGAGCAATAAGCTTGAAACGCTAGCGTCTGTAGGTATTAATAATTTAATATTTATTTATAAATATTATACTAAGCCCTTTTAAGAAATTAAAGTTGAGCATTCTCGGTGATGTTAAAAATAGACTGTTAAAAAGCTCTAATGCAAAGTTCCGAATACGTTCGTAGAACACTCTCGACTCGTCTTCTATCTGTGCCCGCTTCTAGGTACATATAGATATTAATTTCCCGTCATTACGTGAGAGTTTCCGTTGGTCGAGTGGATATGGCGACTGCATGCCGATTCTAGGCTGACTCTGTAAACCGGGTTCGTGCCTCTCGACCGTCTTAAATCGTTACTTTTCTGCACTGATGAGAGCAATAAGCGTAAAACGCTTGAGTCTGTAGGTATTTATAATTTAATAGTCAAGTACAAATATTATATATATTAATTCATATTAGGCACTTTTTGCAAAAATATTAGTTTTAAGTTCATCTTATCAATATATTTGATCTTGTTTTATTAATCATATATACACACATATATTTTGAATTTGAATTACCTACTGAAATACTCGAGTGTCTTCGGTCTCTTTGTACAAGGGTTTATGAGGACAACCTTACATGAGGATACTTCACTCTACAAGTTAATCCTGATCAAATATTCTAAGTAACATAGTCTGCGAAGCACAAATAAGATCCCCTCGACATTGGCTCATACGAGGAATAGGGCACCTTCTCAAAGTAATGTTACCTCAAGTAACAACACCTCACTGGATACTCCACCATACAAGATGAATTCTTGTCCTGGAATCCGGTAAGACCAAGAGCCCAAAAGAAAGATATACTATAACATAATCAAGTGGCCAATTGTGGAGAGGAAAATTAATGTTCTTAACTTCTGTACTAACTCAACGTTCGAGAGATAAAAAGGAACTTTAATAGAATATTCGAATATCTATGTATCTCATATAGATATCAAGTGTTAGCCCCAGGAAAGAGTAAAATAAATATTTTAAATATCAAAATGTTTTATACCTACAGACGACATCGTTTCCGGCTTTCTACCCTTATCAGTGAAAGAATGGCTGTTGCAGGATATCGGATGAGCTCGAACGTAGATTCAGCCTAGAATCACGAGACAAATTCTCAGGACCACATGGCCGCAAAAAATCTCCATAGATAGTAATTGAAATTAAGGAACACTTAACCGGAAGGCGGGAGCAAGCGTCTTACTGTCGAGCGGAATGTGCTTATAGCAGAAAAGACAATAATCCGTTTTATTCTAAACAGGGTTATACTTTTAAGACTATCACCTCTTAAAAGGGTATTTTTTACTATATATATATATATATATATATATATATATATATATATATATATATATATATAGTACATGTATTATATTAGTTTCCTTAGATGTTAATCCGTTGAAACTCCAGTGTATATAAAAACTGCTGAATAACATGTAGAGCTGTTCTTTAGTATACATTCCTCGGTTTTTGTCTGAAGAGATTGAATCTCTATAAAGAGTACAACCGAAACATGTATGCACATATGTAACCAATAATATTTGTATGATAAAAAATTATATTCTATAGTTATATATATATATATATATATATATATATATATATATATATATATATATATATACTAGTTGCATCTACCCGCCGTTGCCCAGGATGTAGTAAAGTTATGTTAGTTTGTAATGTTTATTTGTTAGCACGTTCTTACACGTATACAGAAAAAGAAATACAATTGTAGTTGTAAGATAGACAACTATTATATTCTGCAATTTAAAATAAGAGTTTTCTCCTTGCTGATTTTTATTTTTGAGTGATTCCTTAAAAATGTTTCATATTACTATTTGTTCGGGCCCGACTAAGTAATTTAAAAAATAAACTGTGGCGAAAAACGTTATTATAATATGGCACAACAATAATAAATGAGAATTGGCTAGTCAGAAAAAAGTTTCATTTGTCAGTTTAAATGCTATTTAGGTCCAGCTTTTAAAATCCGTCCGACTATATATATATATATATATATATATATATATATATATATATATATATATATATATATATATGGAGTAAGAGTGAATGAGAGAGAGAGAGAGAGAGAGAGAGAGCGAGAGAGCGAGCGAGCGAAAGAGGGATATATATATATAGAGAGAGAGAGAGAGAGAGAAAGAGAGGGAGAGAGAGAAAGAGAGGAAGGGAAAGAAAAGAGAGAGATTTTATTTCAGGAAATAAATAAAAAAACAAATTAATTACAGATCCTTGCAACTAACCGTCCTGTTTATTCCACAACAGAACAGTTTTGCATCACATAGATATTCTCTTACGAAGATTAAAATCAATATATAATTATTGGAACCTGCTAGGAAGTAAGTGTAGTATCTATTCCGATGGATACTGCACCCTATAGACGGATGTCGTCTTGTCCTTCGGGACTTGATTCCACCTGTCTGTGGGTTTGTCCTGTGCAGTTCTAGGAGGTCCACCCTCCCAGGCTTCGCCTCCCCTCTTTGGGGAGGAGTAAGTTTATTGCTTACTGCTTGAGGCGCCCCTACCGGGGAATGCCGACGGGGCTGCCCAGGCAATTTTTAAATGGCCAGAGTGCTCACCTCTCGAGCGCTGGCTTTTAACCCCACTTACTCGACCCAAGCTGTGGTCACATCTTACTTGTGGGAGTAAGATAAAACTGGCCTTGTGCCTAACTCCTGCAGAGGAGTAAATAAATATATAATTATACTACATTTTACGCTGAGAATCTTTATTCTTTGAGTAAAATCCATACATGATTTTGATTCTAGAAAATATCTCAAACTTAAGGCTCAAGCTTACGGGGTCTTAAGAATCAATTTAAATCCATGGAAGTTTGCTAAATTGGTGTTTAATGACTATGGATCAAATTCAATGCATATATGATATATTTGAATTTTCGTATGGGAAGTTGTGATCATATTATGCCTCCTAAAACCCTTTAAAATAATTCAAAGAAACTGAATTTTAGGGAATATTTATTAATTGATATCTAACAGCTATTGTTACATTGAAAGAAAAATAGGAGGTATCTGAATTTTTATGAAAGTCTTCCACCGATTTTTACCCTCTTGCATTAAAATAAATTAAGCTAAATATATCCCACATTTAAACCTGTTACGCTTAGCAGATGCGTTCCCAAATTCTAAATGATCGGTTAATTTGTTTAGGAGTGAATCCTGTACATACAAATATATAAACAAGTACACATCCCTAACATATTCGCTTATATATAAAAGAGATTGAAGGTACAGAGGCAACATTTTGGTTGTGATCATTCGACGACATATGAGGATTAATGAAATTGTAAAATCAGATGAAAGGTATGGTTATGGATTGACATTTTTCTTTGGTCATTGGAAAGCATCTATAATTTACATATGCTCTGTAGCTTGTAATACAACTTCATTGAGGTTACAATTTGTAACATTTTCGGATATTATAGAAAGTGTATACTTAAAAGTATATATTATTGTAAGAACATATATATATATATAAATATATATATATATATATATATATATATATGTATAGATAGATGGATAGATCCAACACGATTTGTTGTTGTTGTTGATCACTCTTCTCCGCTTGCTGTGAATACTCGCCGACTTGGTATTTACAAAGTTAAATTTCTCCTAAATTTCAAGCTAATTTCTGGTGTCCAACTGATAAGTCTCTTGATTGCGAATCAGTTGCCATTTGTGATCGGAGTTCGCGCCCGTCGACCGTCAGAAATTAGCTTCCGGCACTGAAGATTGCGTAAGCATGAAACATGAATGTCTGTATGTAATAAATAGTTAATTAATATATATATATATATGTGTAATTTGGTATATTCGGACTACCTAAGGGAACTCTAATGACCTTCGCAAAGGAAGAGACAAAACGGCTAAACATGGAGAAAGACTAAATGCATCTGCATGATATTCCACTCATTCAGCAGCAGAATACAATGAAGTCAAATATACTTCGAAGGTTTCATTCTATTATTGTCAACACTCGAACGTACCATTATCCTTATCTTAGATTTTATCGTAAAACTTCTCATAAAATCTACCCAGTTCTTTTTAATCTGTTACAGGGTTCTGTTTTAAATAAAATAAGATAAAGTAAACCGTTTTCTTTGCTCTTCATGAATGTCCGATGCGAACGCCCACCTCACGATATTATTGTAAAACTCCAAGATATCGGAGTTATCTACCCATGATTATTTATTTATTGTTTTTTTTAATTTATTTAAAAAAATATATATTTAGTAATATTTACTCATTTTATTTACTTTAAAAGAAAATCATTCAATTACCAACTGATAATTACATTTCATTCTGCAATTTGTATTTATTCTGGTTTTATAAATTAATTTGTAATTATCTGTTCACTAATAGGCAATTGTTTTCTGTTTATTTTATATATATATAAATATATAATATTGATTCTTAATAATTTGAACAATTTACTTAATCTGAGCTTAAATAGGGAAGCAAAGCAAGTATTTGTTTATGTGCCTGCATTTAGCTATAAATTCTTGTTTTATTTATTTAATAAAATTATTTTATTTGGATTTAATATTTTTACTCTAAACATAACTTATTGTTTTTACTATCAATATTGTAAAAAGGGACTAATTTTAAAATTTCCTAATTGATATGAGAGATATATAGTCATTCACAAGCAGTCTGTTTCGCTATATCACAGCTCTTCAGAAGTAAGTACTTTAAGGTGAGATCGAAACCCGATCGGATTGTCCACAGACAGCCTGCTTACCGACTATACTATTGGCATAAGGTACGGGAAATCTTAATGCTTATATACACATTATCAGCTTTTTAGAGTGCACTATTCTTTTATGAATAGATTCTGAGGTTTCCCCTTGACTCGTTTCCACCCATTCATGTCACACAATAAAATAAGCTATTATATAATTAAAGTAATTATAGATAGATCTGTAGATAGCTATTCTTGATCATAAAGACGCACTGCAGTAAAACAGCTAAGAGTGTTCCCTTACAAAATTTGTCTCTATTTATTTGCCTCCCCGCGAGGGTAAAGTTTACAGGGTTTTTATGTGTGTGTGTGTGTGTGGGGGGGAGGGTATCCATCTCCTCCCAAAACAGACAGTTGATCGGACAAAAAATCGAGGACAGAACAGATACTACACTTTGATCCTAGCTTAAAAGCCTTTACATAATTTGCTGTCGCATGGCAAAGCAGAAGCACGAATAAAGAGAAATCTATTCGATGAGATAAAGAGAAGAGAAACGCAATGTTTTGGGTCATATAATGCAATCTTATATAGGAAACAGTTCAATTGTATTCGCGGCATTGACAACGTTATCTGATTAACGGTCCGTTTGAAGATTTCCATTGCATCCAGGCAGAGAGTTTTTATTGGTTGACAAGGATGCTGGCGGATATGAAGGTTAATACAAGATACGGTAAAGGTAAATCAGGACTGAGAAATTATTTTATTTTCTTTTAGTCTTTACTTTTCTTCACACTAAGCAAGGCGTATTAACACTGGAGCGTAAGGGGCTACTATGATAGGAATGCTATTGTTTTTGTAGGATGCAGCCTTGGTAAGTAGTTAAGCACTGCGCAGTAAGATGTTTGTTCACATTACATATAAATTTTATGCGATGCAGCCTTGGTAAGTAGTTAATCACTGCGCAGTAAGATGTTTGTTCACATTACATATACATTTTGTGGGATGCAGCCTTGGTAAGTAGTTAAGCACTGCGCAGTAAGATGTTTGTTCACATTACATATACATTTTGTGATATGCAGCCTTGGTAAGTAGTTAAGCACTGCGCAGTAAGATGTTTGTTCACATTTTGTGAAATGCAGCCTTGGTAAGTAGTTAAGCATTGCGCAGTAAGATATTTGTTCAGATTACATATACATTTTGTGGGATGCAGCCTTGGTAAGTAGTTAAGCACTGCGCAGTAAGATGTTAGTTCACATTACATATACATTTTGTAGAATGCAGTCTTGGTAAGTAGTTAAGCATTGCGCAGTAAGATATTTGTTCACATTACATATACATTTTGTGGGATGCAGCTTAGTAAGTAGTTAAGTACTGCGCAGTAAGATGCTTGTTCACATTACATATACATTTTGTAGAATGTAGCCTTGGTAAGTAGTTAAGCACTGCACAGTAAGATGTTTGTTTACATTACATATACATTTTGTGGGATGCAGCCTTGGTATTTAGTTAAGCACTGCGCAGTAAGATGTTTGTTCACATTACATATACATTTTGTGGGATGCAGCCTTGGTAAGTAGTTAAGCACTGCGCAGTAAGATATTTGTTCACATTACATATACATTTTGTGGGATGCAGCCTTCGTAAGTAGTTAAGCACTGCGTAGTAAGATGTTTGTTCACATTACATATACATTTTGTAGGATGCAGCCTTTGTAAGTAGTTAAGCACTGCGCAGTAAGATGTTTGTTCACATTACATATACATTTTGTGTGATGCAGCCTTGGTAAGTAGTTAATCACTGCGTAGTAAGATGTTAGTTGACATTACATATACATTTTGTAAGATGCAGCCTTTGTAAGTAGTTAAGCACTGCGCAGTAAGATGTTTGTTCACATTACATATACATTTTCTAGGATGCCGCCTTGGTAAGTAGTTAAGCACTGCGCAGTAAGATGTTTGTTCACATTACATATAAATTTTATGGGATGCAGCCTTGGTAAGTAGTTTATCACTGCGCAGTAAGATGTTTGTTCACATTACATATACATTTTGTGATATGCAGCCTTGGTAAGTAGTTAATCACTGCGCAGTAAGATGTTTGTTCACATTACATATACATTTTATGGGATGCAGCTTTGGTAAGTAGGTAATCACTGCACTAAGATGTTTGTTCACATTACATATACATTTTGTGATATGCAGCCTTGGTAAGTAGTTAAGCACTGCGCAGTAAGATATTTGTTCACAGTACATATACATTTTGTGGGATGCAGCCTTGGTAAGTAGTTAAGCACTGCGCAGTAAGATGTTTGTTCACATTACATATACATTTTGTGAAATGCAGCCTTGGTAAGTAGTTAAGCATTGCGCAGTAAGATATTTGTTCACATTACATATACATTTTTTGGGATGCAGCCTTGGTAAGTAGTTAAGCACTGCGCAGTAAGATGTTTGTTCACATTACATACACATTTTGTGGGATGCAGCCTTGGTAAGTAGTTAAGTACTGCGCAGTAAGATGCTTGTTCACATTACATATACATTTTGTGGGATGCAGCCTTGGTAAGTAGTTAAGCACTGCGCAGTAAGATGTTTGTTCACATTACATACACATTTTGTTGGATGCAGCCTTGGTAAGTAGTTAAGTACTGCGCAGTGAGATGCTTGTTCACATTACATATACATCTTGTTGGATGCAGCCCTGGTAAGTAGTTAAGCACTGCGCAGTAAGATGTTTGTTCACATTACATATACATTTTTTGGGATTCAGCCTTGGTAAGTAGTTAAGCACTGCGCAGTAAGATGTTTGTTCACATTACATATAAATTTTGTGGGATGCAGCCCTGGTAAGTAGTTAATCACTGCGCAGTAAGATGTTTGTTCACATTACATATACATTTTGTGGGATGCAGCCTTGGTATGTAGTTAAGCACTGCGCAGTAAGATATTTGTTCACATTACATATACATTTTGTGGGATGCAGCTTTAATAAGTAGTAAAGCACTACGCAGTAAGATGTTTGTTTACATTAAATATACATTTTGTGGGATGCAGCCTTGGTAAGTTATTAAGCACTGCGCAGTAAGATGTTTGTTCACATTACATATAAATTTTGTGGGATGCAGCCTTAGTAAGTAGTTAAGCACTGCACAGTAAGATGTTTGTACACATTACATATGCATTTTGTGGGATGCAGCCTTGGTAAGTAGTTAAGCACTGTGCAGTGAGATGTTAGTTCACATTACATATAAATCTTGTGGGATGCAAGCCTTAGTAAGTAGTTAAGCACTGTGCTGTAAGAGGTTTGTTCACATTACATATACATTTTGTGGGATGCAGCCTTGGTAAGTAGTTAAGCACTGCGCAGTAAGATGTTTGTTCACATTACATATACATTTTGTGTGATGCAGCCTTGGTAAGTAGTTAATCACTGCGTAGTAAGATGTTAGTTGACATTACATATACATTTTGTAGGATGCAGCCTTTGTAAGTAGTTAAGCACTGCGCAGTAAGATGTTTGTTCACATTACATATACATTTTGTAGGATGCCGCCTTGGTAAGTAGTTAAGCACTGCGCAGTAAGATGTTTGTTCACATTACATATAAATTTTATGGGATGCAGCCTTGGTAAGTAGTTAAGCACTGCACAGTAAGATGTTTGTTCACATTACATATACATTTTGTGATATGCAGCCTTGGTAAGTAGTTAATCACTGCGCAGTAAGATGTTTGTTCACATTACATATACATTTTATGGGATGCAGCCTTGGTAAGTAGGTAATCACTGCACTAAGATGTTTGTTCACATTACATATACATTTTGTGAAATGCAGCCTTGGTAAGTAGTTAAGCACTGCGCAGTAAGATATTTGTTCACAGTACATATACATTTTGTGGGATGCAGCCTTGGTAAGTAGTTAAGCACTGCGCAGTAAGATGTTTGTTCACATTACATATACATTTTGTGAAATGCAGCCTTGGTAAGTTGTTAAGCATTGCGCAGTAAGATATTTGTTCACATTACATATACATTTTTTGGGATGAAGCCTTGGTAAGTAGTTAAGCACTGCGCAGTAAGATGTTTGTTCACATTACATACACATTTTGTGGGATGCAACCTTGGTAAGTAGTTAAGTACTGCGCAGTAAGATGCTTGTTCACATTACATATACATTTTGTGGGATGCAGCCTTGGTAAGTAGTTAAGCACTGCGCAGTAAGATGTTTGTTCACATTACATACACATTTTGTTGGATGCAGCCTTGGTAAGTAGTTAAGTACTGCGCAGTGAGATGCTTGTTCACATTACATATACATCTTGTTGGATGCAGCCTTGGTAAGTAGTTAAGCACTGCGCAGTAAGATGTTTGTTCACATTACATATACATTTTTTGGGATGCAGCCTTGGTAAGTAGTTAAGCACTGCGCAGTAAGATGTTTGTTCACATTACATATTAATTTTGTGGGATGCAGCCCTGGTAAGTAGTTAATCACTGCGAAGTAAGATGTTTGTTCACATTACATATACATTTTGTGGGATGCAGCCTTGGTATGTAGTTAAGCACTGCGCAGTAAGATATTTGTTCACATTACATATACATTTTGTGGGATGCAGCTTTAATAAGTAGTTAAGCACTACGCAGTAAGATGTTTGTTTACATTAAATATACATTTTGTGGGATGCAGCCTTGGTAAGTAGTTAAGCACTGCGCAGTAAGATGTTTGTTCACATTACATATAAATTTTGTGGGATGCAGCCTTAGTAAGTAGTTAAGCACTGCACAGTAAGATGTTTGTACACATTACATATGCATTTTGTGGGATGCAGCCTTGGTAAGTAGTTAAGCACTGTGCAGTGAGATGTTAGTTCACATTACATATAAATCTTGTGGGATGCAGCCTTAGTAAGTAGTTAAGCACTGTGCTGTAAGAGGTTTGTTCACATTACATATACATTTTGTGGGATGCAGCCTTGGTAAGTAGTTAAGCACTGCGCAGTAAGATGTTTGTTCACATTACATATACATTTTGTGTGATGCAGCCTTGGTAAGTAGTTAATCACTGCGTAGTAAGATGTTAGTTGACATTACATATACATTTTGTAGGATGCAGCCTTTGTAAGTAGTTAAGCACTGCGCAGTAAGATGTTTGTTCACATTACATATACATTTTGTGAAATGCAGCCTTGGTAAGTTGTTAAGCAGTGCGCAGTAAGATATTTGTTCACATTACATATACATTTTTTGGGATGCAGCCTTGGTAAGTAGTTAAGCACTGCGCAGTAAGATGTTTGTTCACATTACATACACATTTTGTGGGATGCAGCCTTGGTAAGTAGTTAAGTACTGCGCAGTAAGATGCTTGTTCACATTACATATACATTTTGTGGGATGCAGCCTTGGTAAGTAGTTAAGCACTGCGCAGTAAGATGTTTGTTCACATTACATACACATTTTGTTGGATGCAGCCTTGGTAAGTAGTTAAGTACTGCGCAGTGAGATGCTTGTTCACATTACATATACATCTTGTTGGATGCAGCCTTGGTAAGTAGTTAAGCACTGCGCAGTAAGATGTTTGTTCACATTACATATACATTTTTTGGGATGCAGCCTTGGTAAGTAGTTAAGCACTGCGCAGTAAGATGTTTGTTCACATTACATATAAATTTTGTGGGATGCAGCCCTGGTAAGTAGTTAATAACTGCGCAGTAAGATGTTTGTTCACATTACATATACATTTTGTGGGATGCAGCCTTGGTAAGTAGTTAAGCACTGCGCAGTAAGATATTTGTTCACATTACATATACATTTTGTGGGATGCAGCTTTAATAAGTAGTTAAGCACTACGCAGTAAGATGTTTGTTTACATTAAATATACATTTTGTGGGATGCAGCAATGGTAAGTAGTTAAGCACTGCGCAGTAAGATGTTTGTTCACATTACATATAAATTTTGTGGGATGCAGCCTTAGTAAGTAGTTAAGCACTGCACAGTAAGATGTTTGTACACATTACATATAAATCTTGTGGGATGCAGCCTTAGTAAGTAGTTAAGCACTGTGCAGTGAGATGTTAGTTCACATTACATATAAATCTTGTGGGATGCAGCCTTAGTAAGTAGTTAAGCACTGTGCTGTAAGAGGTTTGTTCACATTACATATACATTTTGTGGGATGCAGCCTTGGTAAGTAGTTAAGCACTGCGCAGTAAGATGTTTGTTTACATTACATATACATTTTGTAGGATGCAGCCTCGGTAAGTAGTTAAGCACTGCACATTAAGATGTTTGTACACATTACATATGCATTTTGTGGGATGCAGCCTTGGTAAGTAGTTAAGCACTGTGCAGTAAGATGTTTGTTCACATTACATATACATTTTGTGGGATGCAGCCTTGGTAAGTTGTTAAGCACAGGGCAGTAAAATGTTTGTTCACATTACATATACATCTTGTTGGATGCAGCCTTGGTAAGTAGTTAAGCACTGCGCAGTAAGATCTTTGTTCACATTACATATACATTTATGCATGTTTGTACGGTCAGAGAAACAGGGAGCAGCGAGGGAATTCCTAACGCAAGCGGTCCAAGGAAAGAAGCTATCAGAGTAGAAAATCTTCTTGCATTTAAAGACTTCTGCAGAGAAGGGGTAGGTTTTTGCTGCTAGTCTGTGAATTACTACATATACATGTATATTATTTTAAAAAAAATTATTGTTCTTTGTTTCTTATGTTTCTATCTACTGATGTTAGATGTTTTATGAAGGTCTTCGAACTTATTCGTTCTTTTGACATTTCTCTCATAACGTGTCTTAAAAGCAGGTTGTCATCAACAGATCCCATTCATGTCTTAGGCGGTCGACCGCGCTGCTGTCGACATCGATGTGTGACACACTTTGGAGGATTTTTTCTGATTAACGGCCAGCGACGTGGCCGTACCAGTTAAGACGTATCGTTGTCTGACACAATTTCTCATGGAAGCCTTTACAGTGAGACTGGCAATATTTTCCATCCGACGCGCTGCAGTTAGGGTCGTGTCGTTTTGATACTTGCGTCGTCGACCACGTCTCGCAGCCATTGAAGAGTACAGGTTGGACATGTCCGTTGTATGCCGCTTCTCTCGCATGCGACGGAATCATTGCGTTTTGCAAAATTGCCGACAGCTTGTCGAAGACTCTCCATGCGGCAGATATGCATCGTCTTATAGTCATATCAGTTCGCCCAATGAAAGGTGCTGCAAATGACGTTATTTGCATATAATACACGTAGTACCGGTAGGTTGAAGTGCCTTTTGTGAAACCACTTGTTGCACATCATGCATTTAATCGAGTTTGAACCAGTTCCAAGCTTACAGACGGTACTTGGGTATTTGACTTGTGGGGCAGATATCGTGTGTTTGGAGTCAGATATCACATGCTTTGTTTTCGTCATATACATTTATACCTATATAAAATAGCAAATTCAATCTATTTCGCGAATTTTGTCATAGATATTTTTTCATTCTGTTTTGGCATAATGCTCCGACCTCTTTTTTTACTATTTTCTTATAAAATAGTGCAGATTGAGTTTACCAATTTCCATATTTAATCCGATAGATATTTAATTTTGGAAGAGAATAGCTTCGTATGTGCCGGTGTGAGCGTACATAAAATGCAAAAAAATTCATACATGATTTCTATTATTACTTATTTTTAATGAATATAATAATTTTATTTATTTACAGGTCGTAATATGGACGTTACCGAAATAATGATCACTTTACCTTTCTGCGAGTCTGCTTTAAGTGTTCCTATATATATATATATATATATATATATATATATATATATATATATATATATAGAGAGAGAGAGAGAGAGAGAGAGAGAGAGAGAGAGAGAGAAAGTGCGCTAATAGCGATTAGACAATAACGTAGCGGTATTCGACATATTAAAAGCAGAACTGCTTGGAATTAGGATATAATTCACCGAAATAGATTAGATTGGAGAATCTCAGACTGAAGAGCCAAAAGTACCGTTTTCTATCGCGAGTCTCAGCATTTGAATTTCTTTCCTTTTTTGAGGGGGGCTATAAGAAGAAGTAATAATAGTTCTCTAAGAATTTTGTTCAGTTAATAATTTAATAACCAAACGATACTGTACTAATTAAATTTAACTTTCAAAATTATAGAGAGTTATTTTTCTATTTATTGTAAGCCGTTTTTTTAATATTACTATTTTGTTTTTAAACACAATTATAATATTTGGGAAAATGGCTTACTTAAAATAAAGTATATATATATATAGTTATAATTTGTAGTCAAACTTCCAAAGTTTAAGTTAAATAGATCTTATTTTTAACTACATAGCATCTATAAACACAAAATAGAAATTAAGATTCCAGTGACCGTATCTTTATCAGTGAAGATGTCAAATTCTTTATGACCTGTTTCATCATCGCTCAGACAAACAAAGTAGACATACATATCTTGGATGTTCAAAGACGATTACTTTTCTGAAAAAGATGCCATGATCTAATCCAAAAAAAATCAAAAGAAAAAGGGCAAAACATTTTAAAACGTTTCTACAAGAGTGTGTTTACATTAAAAAAGAAGCGCCATCTTAAATCCCAACAAAACGAGCCAAAATTTGTATATTATACGTATATAATATAATAACATACGTATTTTGACTAGCTTTGTAAGGATTAAATAAGGAATATTTCAGTTGTTATATGTTCCCTGAAAAATAAATAAATAACTTTTTTTTATTAGTTTAGTTAATGCCTTTTTTGTAAAGTTAAACTTATTGTTTAATGTTTACCAAGATCTTATCACTATTCTGATCGACAAATTAAAACAATTGTTTAGTAGCACTGTCCGAATTACGAAAAAAATATTGATTCGTATTTTGGTATGATTGAAGATTAACATCCTCTGCAAAATTACCCCACTATCTACCCCAAAAGTATTTTACCTGTTTTAGGCGATCACGTGTGAACACACTGAAAAACTTCACGGAATGATGAAAAGAAGAAAAAGCATTATTTTAGAATTTAAAGTGGGGGAAAGTTTTTGTATATAAATTTAATGTAAAATGATCCCTATTTTTCGGCCCAGTTTTAGGGCGGTTAACTAAATTCTTTTTTTCAATGGGGGTTAAATCCGCTGCGTTTTCTGTTTTTGGGGTAGCTACTTTTTTAGGCGATTTCTTGTCAATTCATGACCTTGCAATTTGGACTTGGGGTTAGTAGTAAAACTTTTGGTAAGTTCCCTAAAAAAATAGAATGGTCCGGAAATTGAGAACATAGTACGTTTTATATATATATATATATATATATATATATATATATATATATATATATATATATATATATATATATATATATATATATAGAGAGAGAGAGAGAGAGAGAGATACTACTGATCCTCCACTAAATTCTAAAATATTTGTTTTTCTTTATCTCCATTTTCCACGGTGTTAACACGCAATTGCCTAAAATAGCAGAATGTCATTTTTTCGGTGGGGTGATAGAAGAGGGTATTAATCTGCAAATTTACCCATATTTAATTTTTTTTTAATCTTATACATTTTTTTTAACTATACGTCCCTTTTTTATTTTTATTTTAAGCAATTGATTTTAGATGTGTTTACTTTTCCTGTGAAAATTGAATAACAAACTTTAAAATTATCTAACTAATTAAATACTTTATTTTATGGTATAAATAAAAATATTAAAAGTTTAGATGTTATTGTAGATCAACACCGATCTCCCTATAAAATGAGATTCTACTTTTTTATGCCATTACGTGCGAATACCCTAAAAACTGGCTGAAAGAGAAACAACAAAACATATTTTAGAATTTAGCCTGGGGGATTAGTTTCGCAAATAAATTTAACGTAAAATGATCCTCCATTTTCGAGCAATTCTATTATTATTATTCTATTTTATGGCAGTTAAGCATTTTTTTCAATTGGAGATGAATTCTGTACGTTATTGTTTTAAGGCGATTGCGTGTGGTTTTACAACCTTGCCAGTCGAACTTAAGATTAGTGTTTAAAAATATATTTGTTAACTCAACTTCCATAATAATTTAGAATGGCCGTAAAAGGGGGTAATTTAGCTGAGTGTTTTAATCTACACATTTACCAAAGTTTGTTGTTGAAATTTTTGAATTCTTTGAGTAAAATTATTTTTTTAATTAACGGCCTCCCATTCCAATTGATTGTTGTCCGGAGGGCGGGTAGGTTTTGCTAGTATATATATAGTGAATATAGTACTATCTGTCATATAGGACAGAAAAAATGTTATATTTTTGGCGGAATATTTTTTTAAATTTTATAATTTTTAAAATTTTTATTTAATTCAATCATTCTGGAGAGCACATAGTAGTAAATGGTGGGGTAGTTAGATTGGAGATGTGGGATGAACTAATAATATAGATATATGTTAATGAAACAATAATTCCACCATGAAAAAGTCAATAATGGGACCTGAAGAAACAAAATATGTATAATAGCATAGAGAAAAACAATTTTGCCAAAATCTTTGTAAACACAAAACAATGTAGACATAGACACAACATAAAACTAAATTGATTACAAAAGTGGTTAAAAGCGGGGAAATAAAAAATATAAAAGTAAACAAAAATATTTTTAGAGTTTTCGTAGTATTAATTAGTTAGAGTAGTAAGGCCTGTGTGTTGACTACCAGAGCAACTGTTTCGGTGATTTGAAGACAATACAGTCAAACTGCTCTGGCTCCCCAAGCAGAACAAGCAAACTTCTACCGCCCATACTTTGAAATCTTTAAAATATATACAGTAAGTATTTACAAGATGTAAGTAAAATTGTATTGACTGACCAGCAATAACCATTGATTCTCGTGATAGTGATAATAAAGTCCAGGAAGGTAGCATAATTAACATGATGTTCTACCTTCAATTCTAGTTTTTTCGGTATATTTCTGGATGTGACGATAACATTTTTTAACCATCATTAATGGCACATAGATAATCAATAAATCTGTTTGTGCCATGATACCTATATGCTCGTGGTGACACAAAAGAAATAATTTTTTTTCCAGAAAAATTAAAAAAATATATAATATATCTTTTTAAACGGATGAAATATAGTAAGATAATTCTTCAGGGTTTTTCTCAAATTTAAGGGATACATCAGGATATTACTTTTGTGTACGTATAACACACACACACACACACACACACACATATATATATATATATATATATATATATATATATATATATATATATATATATAACCCCACTTAATAGATCAGATGGGAGGAGAGTCACAGATTTAAAAGCTAATCGTACCATTTTCATTCGCGAGTCTCGGCATCCGCATTTTCTTTTCTTCTTTTTTTGGAAGGGGCGAGAGGGGCAATAACAAGAAATAATTATTGTTTTCTAACAATTTTGTATACTTAATAACTTAATAAGCAAACGATTTCAGCAAAACACAAAATGATGGCTAAATCGGTATCTCTAGATATGTTTCTATATACATATCGATATATATCCATAAATCAATGTGTTTCCCTAAACAAATCGAGACTACATCAGCATTAATTCCCACTTTTATATTATTTACTAAATATACTTCTCTGATAATCCGTGCATACGCATGACAAAAAAATCTCACCCTCTCTCTCTCTCTCTCTCTGTTTCTCTCTCCCCCTCTCTCTCTCTCTGGTGCTTATGTTAGTGTGTGCCAGTGTGAGTCCGTGCCTGTCTTTCCCAAACTAAATTCCACTTCGTACTCCAATAAGCACCAGTGTTGGCATGCAGTCAATATATTTCAATCGACACAAATCATTTTCGATAGAAGAAACTAAGGTTTATAGCATCCTATAAATGGTGGTACGCCAGAAAGTACTTTCCTCCCTCGAAATATCTTCTCTCATTGGACAACACATTTTAAGTAACGGACGTTTCGACAGATAAATGAGCGTTCTGATGTGTGAGATTTTTTAATGGACGGGCTAATACAATTTTCGACTTCTCAATACGCTATTGAGTCGATATATTTTCTACATAGAAAATGCAGTATTACTTATGGAAGACAGTAAAAAGAAGCTTACAAAGTATGTCACACGTGGGGACATATCAGATTCACACACACATGTATATATATATATATATATATATATATATATATATATATATATATATATATATATATATATATATAATGTGTGTGTGAAAAAAGACAAATGGAAAAAAGAAATTTAAATACAGGTAAAATCGTCAAGAAACGAGAGATTTTACCGGTTTCATTCGGATTCAGAAAAAGTGAATATTTTAAATTTATTCGATAACGATAAAAAACATATAGAAAAAGAAGAACGCACAAAAAGAGGTCATTGGCACGCGTTTCCTATTTGAAAAAAGATAGAAATAATAAAACGCGCGCGGACAGAGGTTAAATGGGAAAAGGGGGAGAAGGAAAAAAAGAAGAAAGAAAAGAAGTGGAAAAATATGGATGAAGTGTAGTAACAAAAGAAAGAAAAGTTACTTTAACCGGGATCGCAGTGGCGCAATATATTGCATTGTTTCAGTGCGGTTGTTGCCAGATGTTTGCTTAAGGAATAAGATCCGAGTCTGAGGTTTATGTTAGATGGTGATGAGAGAAGTATTATAGCGCTTTCGATGCACTTGCGACGTAGGAGAGAGTATTCGGTCTTGAGGAGAGTGTAGTTTGTAAAATGAAAATTGTGGATAAAAGTGTTTCTTTGTATGACTAGTGCGTTAGTGGGATTGTTTTGTTCGAGGTCCTGTTTGTGTTCACAAATGCGAGATTTTATATTTCTGGCCGTTTCACCAATATAAATTTAAAATCTTCACTTTTTCTGAAGACGTTTGTTGATCCGAACGAAACCGGTTAACTCTCTCTCTCTCTCTCTCTCTCTCTCTCTCTCTATATATATATATATATATATATATATATATATACATACATATATATATAGTAATCCACAGATAGCTGTTTCGTCACTTACGGCACATAAGTGTGGCAAGACGAGCCAGCGTATCCACGTCGAGATTCAAAATTCGAACTATGATCGTCGTAGTCAGACATGTTCGCTTTACGCTAAGAAGCCGGCCGTGATCATAGCAAAAATGATAAGGTTTGATGTATGCTTCTTATGTTTACAATCTATTTTATTCGTAACCTAAAAAAACCCAATTCGTTTTATGGAAACATATCGCTCTCCGTTACGTGAAAGCAGGTATATATATATATATATATATATATATATATATATATATATATATATATATATATATATATATATATATATATATATATATATGCGGCTCCTAAAGGAATAACGTGTTATGCGCCATACATATAGAAATCCGTTTTATTATACCATTTTACTCCCACGAGGTTCTCCTACCCCGAGAGCTTCTCGGGTGACCGATTTGGAACTAGCAACAAGGTCGAAATTCGCTTCATGTTCAGGGGTATATTCGACCGCACGGACTCTAGGGGAGTAACGTGTTATGCGCCATACACATAGAAATCCGTTTTATTATTGCATTTTACTCTCCTGATCGACCCCTACCCCGAGAGCTTCTCGGGTGGCCGATTTGGAAATGACAACAAGGTCAACATTTGATTTATGTTGAGAGCTTGTGTTTGGGGAGAGTAAGTAGAATATCAGCCATACATGCTGGCTGGGCGCGTGTGTTTCTGAGCCAATGAAGATGCGTGTACCGTCCCACCAATGAGGGAGTGGGTTACATTTTTTTCACCTAATTAGAGTGCTTCTTTCTGTAACATCTCCAGTTCAGCTGATCACCACCGCCTTCAACACTCGCCATTTAGATTGCTCCTGTATATTGTGGAATATCGTGGATTATTATCGTCATCATGAGTAATGGTAATGGTGATAGTGATGTTGGTGATCGTGTTGGACCCAGTTGTGGGCGGTAGAGAGTATGGCACTGCTAAAAATGGGTTAGCAATGTCGCAAAAGAAAAGCGGTACACTGGTTAGGCTTATCTTAGCTCCCTCACAAAGGAACAGGTTGAATCACGTGTTATTGGTCCACCGTGAAGTGATGGGTGCTTTCAGAAGTGACAAGGAATGTGATTGAGGCAGTGTTAGCCGAATCCTGGGCCATCGGTGACTATGACCTCCAAAATGAGTTCATACAGAAACTTGTTCACAGTGTAAAGGTCAAACGGCGGCGTAAGCCGCATGACCCTGCCAACCCAAGCCGCCGCGCGTGCAACTTACAATACACTGTGTGTTACCAGAACACGGTGTATATAGTGTGAAAGTAGATTTCTTGCAATATTCGGATTGACTAGGCGTAGGGTTAAATTTGCTATGAAGAAAGTTGGTACCGCCCTAACATCGTTACGTGATGGCCGTGGCAACACACACACCTGGCAATAAGATCGTAGGTGTGAAGCTTGATCATGTTAAGGAGCCTATTGCCAGTATTCTGACAGTATCAAACAACTACACCAGGGCAAAGTCCCCGCACAGAAAGTACATGGACGCCAGCTTCAGTATAAACCGCCTCTACACAATGTACGATGATAGCCAAGCATCCTATTTAAGAAAAAGGTAAAAAAATGGATTTTATCGGCAGGTGTTTACAACGCACATTAACATATCTTTCCAACCCTATGACTGCCACCTACCACACTTCCCTGAGGGCTGCAGAAGCTGCAAACACACTCCCAAGCAGCAGGAACTCCAGGTTAATGAAGGATTTTGTCACAAAACAATGATGACGAAGTGCGTGTTATTGCCCTCGACCTACAGCAAACCTTTCATTCGTAACATGTTATTATGATCATTGATGAATTAATAACTGTGAGCAATAGACACAAGCGTAAGATATGCTACCACCACCTATAAAATAAAACAATTACATAAAATAAATTAAATATTTTGGTGATAAAAAACGTACATATTTCAAGGCGTCATGGTTATAGAGGTAAAACGCTCGACTATAGACATCAACATTGAAGGTTCGATCCTTGTCTATGCTGATGACGACCGTGAGCCAGAAACTGGTATCCATGGATTACTATTATGTACGTACAAAATTAATAAATATATATATAATTATTACATATAATATTTATATATATATATATATATATATATATATATATATATATATATACGCACTAGACAAATATCTATTACAGAACGGATGAAATGAATTCCCCGAAAAAAACAGGGTTTCCCTACTTTTATGCCTTCCTACGAAGATTGAAATCAAGATATAATAATATTACACCTAATATCTATAAACCTTTATTCTAATAAATAAAATATCCAGGTGATAAAAACCGTACATATTTCCAGGCGTCATGGTTATGGAGGTAAAACGCCAGACTATAGACATCAATATCGAAGGTTCGATCCTTGTCTATGCTGATGACGACCGTGAGCCAGAAACCGGTGTCCATGAATTACTTTTATGTACGTACAAAATTAATAAATATATATATAATTATTACATATAATATAATATAATATATATATATATATATATATATATATATATATATATATATATATATATATATATATATATATATACGAACGAAACCGGTCAAATCTCTTGTTTTTGTTTTGCTCCTGCACTTTAACCTGTTTTCCGTTTGTCATTTTTCACACATTTTGTCCACCACGGCATTTCATTTTCATGAATTTTCGTGTACCTTACCCCATATATATATTTATATATATATACGCACTAGACAAATATATGTTACAGAACGGATGAAATGAATTCACCGAAAAAAAAACAGGGGTTCCCTACTTTTATGCCTTCCTACGAAGATTGAAATCAAGATATAATAATATTACACCTAATGTCTATAAACCTTTATTCTAATTTTGATCAAACTACATTACATGATTTTGGTTCTAGGATATGTCTAAAATTTAATGTTTAAGCTTAAGGGGTCTTAAGAACAAATTTAAATCTAGGGAAGCTTGCTAAACTGGTGTTTAATGACTATGAATCACTTAAATTCAACTCTGAATTGGCTAAAATGCCTGAAGATTCCCCTGGAGATGAAACGCGGGAGCCTCTCTGTAGCTTAATTGCCATAAATATATTTTCATAGCTTACTACCTAGCTCTGCTTACGTATCGAGCACTGTTGAAATAAATAATGGAAATTGATACATAAAAAATTATATCTCTTTATAAAATTTTATGTAGATACATGAAATACTAAAATTATATTTATGTATGTATGTATATATATATATATATATATATATATATATATATATATATATATATATATATATATGTATTTATGTTAATGGGTGTATTTTAGTTTTGTATGTGTATTTATATATTTTGATATTATGATTTGTACATTGCTCTATATGTTTATATATGGGGTATAGTTTCTGATTTGAGTATTTTTAATCAATGTTTAGATGTGTCTGACCTACAAATGTATTTTAAGATTTAAAAAAAAAATTATTGATTTAAGAGTTATTGCCCTTTCTATCGTAATTATTTCCCCTGATTTTACTATTCTTTTCAGCCAATATGGCAGTCATACAGCATTTATAAATTTATGATTCATTGTATGACTTAAAATAAATGTTGTATTGAAATAGTTGTCAACAACCATGCTACCTTGGTGTATGCTCTTTATTTGGAATTTTTTTTTGGAAATGTTTTCAATCGCTGAAATCTGTATATATATATATATATATATATATATATATATATATATATATATATATATATATATATGTGTGTGTGTGTGTGTGTGTGTGGTGTGGTCTCCCAACATTTATCACCTAATCCAGTCGCCCAGTCTTCAACGGAAACCTTCCTGTCCGACCTGAAAGTTCGTATCCAGCAATAAACTAACGACACGATCTACAGGAAGGCCTTTGTCCCATAGAAGTGTAAGCCGGGAAGAAATATTCGAACAGAAAGACGAAAACAAAAAAGAAACAAAAAGAAAACACAAGCGAACACAAAAACATTGTGACGAAATTTTCGTTGTTATTTGTGAAATGCCACGCGAACCTTTCCAAAATGGCATGTTACATCGCCAGTCGTTCTCTCACCCGGTGGTCAGGTTCACGTAGAAATGGCAGCTTTGTGGCGACGACATTCGATGTTTTCAGAGTTTTAAAAATATTGTATATTTATATACGAAAGTAAAAATAAATAAATAAAATAAATTAGAGAGAGAGAGAGAGAGAGAGAAAAGAGAGAGAGAGAGTTAGATAGATAGATAGATAGATAGATACATAATACATAAATAGAGAGACAAACACCTACAGAATATATATATATATATATATATATATGTAGAATTTGGTATATTCGGACTACTGTTCTCATCTTGGGTATTTTTATCACAACGTTTCGGCCGATGTAACCTCCGACCTTCTTACATCGGTCGAAACGTTGTGATAAATCACCCAAGATGAGAACAGTAGTCCGAATATACTAAATTCTACAAATTATCAACCCTCATCTAAAAAAATTCCGAAACATATATATATATATATATATATATATATATATATATATATATATATATATATATATATAGTCAAATTTTTCATTTACATCGGTCGTCGATAGTATTATTGACAAAATATATGTATAAAACTTCGATCCATTAGTAAGATTTGGCACATATTAGCTTATAAAGAACAATTTTACTTAGATTTTTATATTTTATCCTGTTCAGGATTTGATTCTTTTTCGTATTTATTATCGCATCGAATCGCACTGTCTTCATTTAGACTGGGGAAATTATTAAATCAGGGGCATTATATATAGCTAACAACAGGTTAAAAATAGATGCTTGCAACATTGATAAAATTCATTTTTGTTTTACACTATTTCCCCTCTTTGGCATTTGTTTGAACTAAATATTAATAGTTGTTATTACATTAACCAATAATAATCAGAAGACAAGCTGTAATAAGACAAGCTATAATAATTATATTTATTTCAACTCAGTAGAATGATATTCTACATTGTTACAAGCGGCTCCCGTTAAGGCCATCTTCGTTCGACGTAGAGAGATGAGTTTATTGCTTTGTTATTTTCTTTTCTAACATTACAGCATCTTTTCACGTAAGACTTTATGCAAGAAAATGTAAACGAAAGAGAAAACGGTCTATCAAAAAATATTTCTAACAAATCCAGCCTTTTTCGTATATTCACAGAGATTTATTCAGAAGCTACAGGGTAACACATTGACCCATTTCAATTCCTTGCCTGAGGCCTCATGCCTTTAAGGCTTGTTTACAAACGAAGACTTAAAAACACAAAATAAATTATCATCGCTTACCTTATTTGATGTTACTATGTTTTCTCAGGCTTATCTTATTTTATGTACCGCGGGGGCCCAAAGCCCCCTAGGGAGAGCAAGCGTTACTCAATAGCAAAATACGCTTCGACTTTGTTTTATTCTAATTGTTTACTTTTGTGCATACCTTAACTAATACACAAATGACCTTTAAGTTTTCAAATCGACCCACAATTCACAATATTATATTCGAATTTCATCACACATTATTCACTGCATCCCAAACTTAACCTAGCGCACTTTTCGTCACAAGTATTATAACCAGCACCTACCACAACTCTCAGGGACAATCTCGTTACAACCCAACGCTAGGTAGGTACGGTTATACTAAAATATATTTTCGCCATTAATAACTGTAATGACAAACGAGAACAGATGTAACTCGAGAAAGCTTTATTCAGCAAACAATGGCGGTACAATATTAATGCTGCTATTTATATTGTTTAGTAAAAGCAGGAGAGTTCTCCAAAGTAGAGATACTTCAAAATAGAGAAAGTTATTCGTAATTGTTCATTACAATAATTTTAATATTTTATAAAACCTTGGTTATGTAGTGTCTTCTAGATATGTGGTCACAAAATGGGGGATTATCTACGATACTTAGACATATTTTATCTTTTCTTAAGATATATTAGTATTTTGTTTTATTAACATTAATATTATACCCGATACGTTTAAATTCTACAATTACGACGAAGTGCGATGTTAACAATCACACTATTCCGATTTTGGTTCCTGAACTCCGCTGCCATTAATTACCATGCAAACAACAAAGTAATCAAGCAAAATTATCAAAGTTTTAGTATTATATATATATGTAGATGTTTACAATTAAAGGCTTATTTTATTTGTAATGTGATAGATAAAATCAAATCAAATCAAGTAGCATTTTGATTATAAGGATTCTCTATACAGTATTAGCGATTGGTCGAAAACTTTTTGTCGTTGAATAGGTAAGGTGTATAGGGTAAAATAAAACTTTAACGTTAAACATTTGCTTTTAACGTTATAGGAATACATTATATTGGATAATGTACGCCGAATAAAAGGTACAGAGATGCAAAAGAAGAACATAGCGGATAGATGGCAAAAGAGTTTATTCAATACAAGATTCCGTTATAATTCGTCTGAAATTGAGATAGACATTGGAATTTAACCGTTTGTTTTAAATAAAAACTTCAACAAAATCTATTAAAAACGTGAATAAATAATAGAAATACGTTTATAAAATGGTGAAGAATTGTAGTTAAAAAGAAAAATGCTAATTGAGTAATGAAAAAAAATGAATTCAAAACACACAAGAGCTGGAAGATATAAAAAATTAAAGAAATATAAAAAAGAATATGCTTCTGTCATTGCACCATACATTAACATGCAATTAGACTTTTCATGTTTCATACTGTTGTTCCACAACAACAAATAGAAAAATTGTCATAAATTATCATAAATTTTGATTTGATCATTTATATTTGTTTTGTTCTGAGAGTCAGGGGCATCAAGAAATATGTTTTGCCTCTATTATTAGTTGTTATCAGCCTTTTCGAAAGTTAGATCAACTTGAAGGCAATGACAAGTTGGATCAGGTACGTAGAATGTATGTAAAAATCATGCATGCTGTTTTATCCCTCGATGCGGAGGTTATATTTCAGTCGCGGTTTATTTATTGCTTGTGCGTCTGTTAGGTACTTTATATAATACTCCCTCTGGTCGGAAGCGGATAGTGCATACAACTTTGTCGATTTGTAAGAAACATCGAAAATACTCGTCCATACAACGTTTTGCCATTAGTCGAAAATACTAGTGCATACAACGTTTTGCCATTAGTCGAAAATACTAGTGTATCAACTTTTGTCGTTGATTATGATGTGGTTATGTGTAGAGGGGGGGGGATAAAACTTTAATTCAAACGTATATCTAGTGGGAAATGTTCTCTTCTTTTCACTACATTCTCTTTCTCACAAAACATAGTGTCTAGTCTTTCTCTACTTTATCGTTATTTTCATGGTATGTGCTCGACTGAGCTCCAATTTATGTTCTCCCCTCCGTAAAACATTTACAACAAAAACTCGTTTATCTACAACCACTGTAAATAATACCCCTTTCTACCTCTGTGTATCTAGAACTAAAAGGAACTTCCATAGCCTAAGTTTCTTTCCGGGAACTACTTGTCTGTAGAACACATACCGCTGGGTTACTTCCCAGCTGACTACATCATGGTAATTTTCAAGTCCACAAAGTTAACAAACTCTTGTTGAGCATTCTTAAATAATTAATTCTACTCAATTTCAACCACCGTTACCAATAATTATGGCGTTGTCTCACCCAGTAACACTTATCCTGGAGTGGCCTTTGGGCCTTGACAAGCGGTGATTAGTTAGTACATGAAAATACATTTAACGTCATGGCAATACATTATTGCTGCATGTTGTGAAGTTGTTCAACAGTAAATAATAAATAAAGGAAGTCAAGTCGAGGGTTGGTTTAACAAGTGTATTAACAAAGTAAGAAAGTGACTAGCACTTGGCTAGACAGTTACAAGACTGTGATTTGTCTTCTGTGTCTCTGGTGACTCGCACTATTTATAGTCACAACCGGTGCAGTTTCTCCTGTGTAAGAACGACCGGTGTAACACTGTACAAAGAATTAAGAATAAAGAGATACAGGAGAAAAAATATCGAACGATTGCCCAAAGAATGTATTCAATACGACCTTACGTTATAATATTTATCTGAATTCAAGATAGAAGTTAAGATTCCATCGTTTTGCAAGATTGCTGTTTGTTCTGAGTTAATTATTTTGTGCTTTTTAAGCCTTTGTTTACCTTTAACAATTTTTTTCCGTTTCATTTTATATACTTTATTTTGTAACTGTCTATAAAAAGATCCTCAAACATTCATGTGTTTTTACTTATCAGTGGATTTTGAACAAAAAACAGTGAATGTTTTAGTTTCATCATACTCTAGACTCATTGGTTTATCACATACACGAAATAAATTTTATGGTTATTAGCCGTAGCATTTTTTATTTTTACCAATAAAACACATATTCTACGAGCAAAATAATAAAATATTTCCGACAACACTTGTTAATAAACTTTTATATCTTAAAACATAAAAAGAATATAAAATTTTTTCAAAACTTTAAAAAGATGTGTATTTAAAAAAAAATTGAAACATATAAATATTTTGTTGATGTTCTGTGAGGTTATTTATGTGGCTTTTTATTGTAGAAGGAATAGCTTTTGTCTGCGAACTGCCTTCTGTGAGCTTCTCTCGCTGAGGTCAACCAAAGTAGTAAAACTGAAAATAAGCTATTTACCTCCCTCCTACCGCGGGAAGATGTGGCACAAGGCCGAAAAGTGAGCATGGTAGGCTAGTGCATAAGATGTAACGGGAATAGAATTACACTATAGTTTTATAATTTTCTTCTGAATCGAAAATAAAGGGACTCAGTCTGAACAATACGAAATAGAAGACGCAAAACGCCGAACAAGAAAAAAATAACATCTCACAGAAAAATATGATGTTGGGCCAGAAAAAAATGAAAAAACCCAACACGTAGAACAATAACACCAACAAGAGCAAATAAAACAAGAAAAAAACATCAGTATCATGTCAGTTAGCTTTGATGCCAAAAATAGATAATTCAGTCTTAGTTTCAGTTGAAACCTGCTATTTCATGGCCATCTAGGTGTTTATGACAACTAGATAGCTCTGTAGAAACAATCTTTTCTATAATAATGTATCCATGATAAATTTAGTTAATATTTAAACAAAAAAATAATGCCTATCTAGCAATAGTTAATCTATATTACTCTTTTCAAATTTTCAAAATTAAAAGCTTATTTTACAAGAAAACCCAATTTCTATCAGAAAGCGATAATTAACATATTTTATACTAGCATTTATTTTTCAAACGAGTGTACACCCTCTGTTAAAATGACTGAGAAAATATGCTTCGACAGTGTTCGCACTCGCTAGTTATCTAGATATATTACTAAAATGTTTATATAAAATTATTTAATTACGTTGGTAATTTAATATTTCATATATACATTATTTCTTATGACCTAAATAAAATAGCCACCGTTGATTTTTTAAAATTATAAATTGCGAGATATCTTTCCGAAAAAGAAAACTTTCGTATATATATATATATATATATATATATATATATATATATATATATATATATATATATATATATATATATATATATATAAGGTATGGGTTGGTCGTTCAATTTCAAAGTATTGCAGGGTTAGTTAATAAAATTGAAACATAAGTCATTGGCAATACAAGATTAATTTATTATTATTATTTTTTTTTACATTGATCCTATTAATTTCGGAATAAAATTCCATCATCAGGGGTGACCAGTATTGAGTCATTTTTTTCATAAAAAAACAAGAATAAACAAACTTATTTCTTTGTTACTTGATAAACGTCTTTGGTGCGATGTCTCCGCTAACAACAACAACAGCGGAGACATCGCACCAAAGACGTTTATCAAGTAATAAATTAATCTTGTATTGCCAATGGCTTATATTTCAATTTTATTAACTAACCCTGCAATACTTTGAAATTGAACGACCAACCCATACCTTATCAAGACTAGCGAGCCAACATATCGTTCTACACCGGAATTTGAATCATAACCGCTAACAACAACAACAACAACAGCGGAGACATCGCACCAAAGACGTTTATCAAGTTACAAAGAAATGAATTTGTTTATTGTTTTTTGATGAAAAAAATGACTCAATACTGGTCACCCCTGATGATGGAATTTAATTCCGAAATTAATAGGATTAATGCAAAAAAAAAATATAATAATACACTAATCTTGTATTGCCAATGGCTTATATTTCAATTTTATATATATATATATATATATATATATATATATATATATATATATATATATATATATATATATATATATATATATATATATATACGTTAAACTTACCATTTATCCAATACCAGCGCCATCCAACGTCACATTACTACACATAACAAAAAACTACAGTCGGCCGATATACGAAAAATATTAACATCTAACACCAAAATAATACACAAAAATAAGTGCATAAACAGACTTAAATACTAGAAGCAATATTTATTAAAACTAAACAGCCTAATATAAAGAAAATAGCTTTCAACACAGGTACTAATATTGCATAGTCACCGAAAAGATTTGTTATATAACGCTTGTGAATTAATCTTCTCGTAACCGAAAAGGATCGAAAGTCTATGAGAAGATTATTAAGCGGTTTCAATCTTTTTAAAATTCATTTCGTAAGGCACTTTCAAGCGACATTTTCTTAGGGCAATTTTAAGCCTTTAAACTGTCAACCTATTACACATTAATTCTCGTTAAACACTGTTCTTTAAGCATTTCAAATAACGGATGTTAAACATAGTTCATTCAACATTGTTCGTTAGGCATATCTTTCGATTTTTAGTTCTTTTCGGTTTACAGATAATGTTATGCACAAAAAAGTTACCTTACATTTTCGTTCGTCGCCTGGTCGTGATCGCCGTTGATACCGTCGGTCTCGTTGTGTATCTTTGGCTGTGATCGGTGTTGATGATATTCGATCTGTGGATAAATTTTATCGACAGGCAGAAGAGAAACGCGGAGACGATTTTGCTCAGAGAGATTCAATCTTTTATTCGTGCGTTGCAAAAAGGGTTTTGTTTCCATTCATTCTTTCGATCCTCATTTATTCTTCTCGCTGGGGGATGCGACGATAATTGCTACTGGATCTCCCAGAGATCCAGTCATCATGACGAGCGATTACATTCTCGATTTCGCTCTCCCACTTCCTGAGCACTTCAGATAGGTCGACCGTCCCGCTTGCTGCAAATATCGTGACTCATTTTCTAAACCTTAGTTTCTCACGAAAAGAAGGAGTGACGTCATAGTCCTTTGTCCTGTCATACAGATCATCACCAGAACTGGGTTGACCTTAATTGAACTTCACCTTTGAAGTTGGCCAAGTCTCACCAGTTGTTATGACTTCTCGGGATTACACACTCTGATGACAAATCTATCTGTCCCAAAATTGATGCCCCTTTGACCTGCACCGAACGCGAACTAAGTTCACCCCTTCTCACAATAAAAACTAGTGGACCTACACACTTCCAGGCACACGGGGCCCCTCATAATATAAAACTAACGTATTAAAAGTATTCCATAATTAAATGAAAATAAAGTAATAAAGAAAAATAAATAAATAAATAATGGTAATACTGGTAATAATAGGAATAAAAAATAAATAAATAAATAAATAGTAAAAATAAGAATTAATAAAATAAATAAATAAACAATAACACCAAATACACAAACTATAGAATGAAATAAACTCAACAAGACACCCTTTTTTCTTTCATTCGCCCTTAACGATACCTATAAAACATTAACTCAAGTCTTATTTAAAAAAAAACTTATCCCGAAGACGACTAGGAAAGTCGAAAGCGCTCGAAAAAAAATGGCCGAATTAAGAAGAATCGGGGAAATACTTTACGGATTGCCACCTGAAACCAGAAGGATAGCTCGACGGTTTGAGAACCTCGCGAAGAAGACTTACAAACGAGAAAGTTCCGTGACGTTCAACAACGCTTGCTTGGATAATGACTTGCTGCCTAAGTATACATATATATATATATATATATATATATATATATATATATATATATATATATATATATATATATATATATATATATACACATTGGTCGTTATTATAGAGTGGATGAGAGTGATTTATTCAAACAAATTAACTCCTTTTAACGATTGTTAAAACACCAAATTAGTTACAGGTGTTCTGATAAAATAACACAAAACCCGGTTTCCTGGAGCTGTATCTTAAAAAGAGAAAGCTTATCAACGTTCTTATAACAACGGACATTTTAGCTTTTAGCCCCCCCCCCCCAATTTGGATTCTCGGGACCATCGTGTCATGTCTACACGCCACCGCAGTCAGGAGAATGGAATCACGTCGCTTTTTTAACAAGCCTCGTTAGAGAAAAAAAGCGAAGAAATGGGAGAGCAAGAAAGTTCGATATAAAAGAGTAGAAGGCTTCAATTTCTTTCTTTTCAAGCGAGTACATTCGCTCTTAAGGGATATTTCTTTGAAATTGTCAATTTGAATAAAAATGGTAGGATTAATTTCATTTCGAACAAGACTAGTTTGCCAATAATTCACCAAATTTTCTTTGAAAAATAAAGAGTAAAAATGAAAAAGAAAAAGAAAAAAGTGACAGTACTTTTTGTCGGTCAGTCGAGAGAAAATACCATCAACTATGAGAAAAATAACAAGTATTCGTATACAATAAATCGTTTACGACATGCATTGCCCTTCGCCAATAAATAACCACTCAAAATGATTGCTTTATCGCTTAACATACAAAATAAAACCAAACTTAATCTATCCCTACTATAATCACAACAAGACTCGAGTAACGCTTTTACTACACAAATAAAGTTGTTGCCTTTTGAAACAAGAACATAAGTAAGTCGTGAGACTGCATACTTCCGCCTGACAACGTAAGAATGAACCAAAGTCTTATGTGGACTTTCGTTCTCCATATTTTATCAAGTATTCTCGAAGTTATACTTTGCAAACATCGATAAATCAGGCTGAAATTTTGCACGGTGGTTATTGTTATCAAAGAGCATCCACACACCAAAATTGGAAAATTTGGAAGTTTAAATTCAATAAAAATTTCGACCATGCCCGAACTTTTAATCGTCAATGTCATAGGTCAAGGTTATATAAGATGCGGGACTTCCTTGGCTACAATATGGGCCAAGTAGCGAGTCTGTACAATCAACAGAACCGAAGTTATTTCCTAAAGTGTGACTTTGACCTTTTTCGTCTCCTTGACCCTTGACCTAGATATCCCAGAATTAATCGGCTAAAACTTAAAAAAGAACCCATATTTTGATCAAGGTTTGTGACTACTGATCAAGCGATATAGACGCTAAGCATTACACAAACCAACATAGTTTCAAACCAGTGAACTCAACCGAAAACATAACCTCCTTGGTAGAGGTACTGAATGAATACATTACGAGGGATACGGCTTCCCCGAAGAGAAACGATAACTAACAAATCTTTAGTAGAGAAAGGTATTCAAATGTTCTGACATTTTCGTTGTAGGCAGCTGGCGTCAAGTAAATGGAACTCGCTAGATCCACGACATTAACTGGTTAGCGGAGTGCATTTGGCACCCGGAACGTGGCATATTGAATGCAAAGGGTTTCCGCACATTTGTTTCGCTCATACGTCTCAGTAGATAACCAACGCAGAACTCCATTCAAGAAGTGACCAACTTTTCAGTGAACTTTTGTTGACTTAGTATTGTAAACAGACGTTAAGTACACTCGAATACACCCACGCAGAAATATTCTCGAAGTTTGGGTAAAAGACATGGATTCAATTTATTTTGTAGCATTCATGTATTCGTAAATGTTCAGACCTATATATACACTTAGATAGACCATTGCGGCAAGACTGATATTAAGTAGGTTTTAATGTGTGATATACCACCCGTGATCCGTTGGGTCAGCATTTGTTAAATATATATATATATATATATATATATATATATATATATATATATATATATATTATTAAATATTTATAAAAACTATTTTGAGTTTCCAAGAATTTATGAAAGAATTTTGGAAGTGCCAAATATTTATGAAATACTCCTGTGGTGTGATAATAGACCCTACCAATCTCTCTTTTGCACCTCTCTTGTCCCCCCTCTCTTTATTATCTCGCTACAACCTTCTGTCATTCGCCCTTTTTCTTTTCCTATCTCTCTTCTTTCTCTCTCTCTCTTTAATTATTTACATCATTCCATTCCTCTCGCCGCTTCTTTTATCATTTGCCCTTTATTAACCTTATTCTTCCTTCCGCCCATCATCTAACACATTCATGTACAGATGAAAAGTGTGCATTGGGACAAGCAAGCAAGCAAGATAAGAACAGCATTATCATTTGAGAATATCACGTTTATTAGCTTTATCAAACATTAATTAAAATGAATTTTCGAAATCTCTCGTGATATACTCGTAACTATCTGTACATGATAGTGCTTTTTATTACTAGACGAGTCACCACTTACCAAGGCCAAAATCATCTTAAGGATGTAATGGACAGATTGTCAGTTGAGAGATGGATAATCTTATGGTTTGGTAGTTTGGTAGTTTTGTTTTACGGCATATCAACCCTTTTTGGGTTATTTAATGCCGAATCTGGTCTTGTTTTCTTCTCTTTTTTGTTTCTTTCCCCTTTTAATATCTGTTTCTATTTAACCCATAGTTGGGATCCTAACAGGTACTACCACTCCGGGTCAGGGTGGACCTGGGAGCAATGGTAATTAAGAGGTGGCTCCACATTCCTCAAAGTCCGTAAGCCGGATCTCACCATCGGATGTAGTTTAAGGTCATATCCAGGACCGGGAGTAGGGTAGGAAAAATAAAAATAAAAAAGGGGAGGGAGAAAGGGATAATCTTATGAGAGGATTGAAGATTGATGGAATGGATCGTACGAATCAATATGAAGATGGTTTATGACAGGAATCTGTTTCCATTGTATTTGAAAACAACCAATTGGATTATTTTTGGTTAGTTATTAATTTTATTATCAACTGATCTGTTATTTTGGACTTCATTCTGATTCTCTCGTCCTCGGATCTCAGATGTTGTAATCTGGACTCTATGGATCACAACTCAATGTTCACATTCTCTCTGCTTCTTCGGTTTGATCCCTTGGACACATTATATTTTTCTACCCAAATGTAATTGAAGTTTTTTTGCTCATAACTTTTTATATTTTCAAATTAATGCTAACCAGTAATACATATTTTACTTATTTTTCTCCTCTGATGAAAAGAGCTTATCGTTTAAAATCCATGGATTAAGGAAATATTTATTTTATATTCCTTGTTGAATACTTGATGACTTAATAAATATTGTATTTTTCCATTTTTTATTTTCATAATTCATTTTCTTATATATATATATATATATATATATATATATATATATATATATATATATATATATGTGTGTGTGTGTATGCGTGCGTGCGTGTATGTATTTATACTTAAAGTTTTTATATTTAAAATATAAATTTTATAACATAAAGGAATTGTAAAAGCTCAATAGTATGAGGCGGGAGCTATGGTATGAAATATTTTTATTTAATTGAAACCACGTGAAATGTTAGGAAGAACAGATTCACACCATTCCCACAAATAAATATTTCCAGCACACAATTTTTTTGGCTTACTACTAATATGTTTATAAAATACTCCTGTATTCCATGTATCCTATGCATTTATTTCCTGGGTTGTCTTCTTCAGTGCCCGTATATAAACAAAGAAAAACAAAGAAAAACAATGAAAAAAGGACATTTTTCAGGTGAGTAAAGCCTGGATTACAGTCCGTACTCATCATCTTTTTTTTTTTTTTTTTACTAATGGAGCTGTTAACTCCTAAAGGTCCAAGTCGCAGCATCCGCATGCCATGCGCGTTTATCTATTAATTTATTAAGTCTTACGTAATCGACTTAAATATTAATTCCGAACCACAGGAAATGGAAATGTTTAAGCTAACCGTTATATATATATATATATATATATATATATATATATATATATATATATATATATATATATATATATGTGTGTGTGTGTGTGTGTATGTGTGTGTGTGTGAGCGTGATTTATACCGGCTAAAATTATGATTCTTTCATTCTTAACAATTACAAATTAGCCTTATAGAAAGTATGTAATATCAAATTATAATATCTATGACATTACACGCTTTAATGTTTTCCATAAAGTTAATTTTTAGTTGTTAAATGTGAAAAAAAAATCATTACTTTTAGCCAAAAACATCTTTTATATATACATCTATATAAGTATATAAGCATTCTCGTCTTTGTCATTCTTGAAAGAAGCTCTCGCAAGAATTGGGAGAAACGTTGAGAGTCCACTTTGAGATTTTAATCTGTCCTCTTTCCATTTATTCTCCCTTTCTAATTATGTAATGACGTGTCCAAACTCAAATATTTTCTCAGCTATCTTTATTTAGTAATCATTAAGGTTTCCACGTACTTGCCCAGTGGCATGCATGCCAGGCCTGTTACAATTATCGTCTTGATCAAGGCGGATGCTTTTATGCTTCTATATTTCTGATCTGGTAAAACTTTTAAGAACCGATTTACAGTCCTTGAGAGCTTTTAATTTTAATCTGTCATTTGTCGCTTAAGATCTCAGCGAATATAGAATTCGGCTAAAAATTTGAGTGATCGTGTTACTATTTTGAGCTCTGATTCTAAATCCTATTGACATGACAGACATTGGCTATTTCCAACGAGAAAATGTTCACACTCGTTATAAATGGTTATTTACTTACAAGAACGTGTGCGGATTAGCACGTTTATACATATTAACAGCGGTGACAACACTCTTATCTGCAAAGCAAAATGTATGACATCATTCGTTTTCTCCCCCCTCCCTTTCTTTGTCTGTCAACTTCTTCTGCCCCTTCTTCCCCTTTCTCTCTCTCTCTCCCTCTCTCTCTCTCTCTCTCTCTCTCTCTATATATATATATATATATATATATATATATAAGGAGAGAGAGGGGGCAGGGTCAGAACTGGTGATTTTTTGACACGACCTGATTTCTTGAGAGACATTGAATACCCTCCCTGCTTACTTTTACAATTTCTATTTATATATATAGCATCCTCTTCCCTCTCTGTCATAAATTATGTAATTTCCCCCTTCCTACATAATTATAGATTAAATATGCTTCAAATTTCCCCCTCTCTATATATATGTATTTAATAGGTTGTCACTCCCTCTCTCTCTAATTATATTTGAATTGTCGAGTGTGAATTCTCCCCTTTTTTAGTTAAAAAAATGTGATCATCTGAATTGGATGCTATACAATACCACAAGGTTGAAATAAATTATTTCATCGATGATTATGTAATTTCGTGTTACTACATCTTATATATATATATATATATATATATATATATATATATATATATATATATATATATATATATATATATATATATATATATATACTAATGTACATCCCTCATTAAATATGACGGGGAAAATTATGTTTCACCAGTGTTCGCACTGGCTATTTATCTAGATGTATTATTAAAATCCTTGAATTATATATATATATATATATATATATATATATATATATATATATATATATATATATATATATATATATGGGAAGAGAAGGATGAAGGTAATCCGACGTGATGGTAAAATGAAAAAGGAAAACCAAAAACTGGATGTTTTTTATGTGTACATCAACGTTTCGTCTTTATTTATAAGACTTCATCAGGATGATGATATAGGGAAAAGATATCATGCAAGCACAGATACATGTAGGGTAGACATGTTGGGAAGAAAAATAAAATAAAATGAAAAATAATGGCAGCGTCTTGCTGGACGTCCGTACTTGTTAGAGAATGAAAATGAGTGGGAGAAAAAAGGGGAAGGGTGGAGGGAGCAAGGACTACTGTGGCTGGCGATGAGAGAAAGAGGTGGGGGATGAGCAGGGGTAAAATGGATGGCAGAGAGAGATTGGAGGAAGAGGGGGAGGGTTTTTTTGACCAGATGGCTGTGGTCGAGATTGAAGGGGAAGAGTGAGTTGGAATGTTTGTGTGTGGGGGGTGTATGCAGGGAAAATGGGGATGGGTAGAGAGGGAGGGGGGCTGTGATTTTGGTGGATGGGCGAAAGTTATGGTCTTAGAGAGCGTTTGGAGAAGATGAGGGAATTTAAGAAGAGGTATGGGAGAAAATAGATGAGAGGGGGAAGAGGGAGGATTTGTCGTGATAGGGTGTGAAATATTTGAAATATTTGGAAAATGATAGCAATGAGTGAGGGATTGGAGTGGGTGGGGGAGGGGGTGATTGAAAGGGTGGGTGAGGAATATTTGAAATATTTGGAACATGAGAAAGTTTATTTGGACTGTAGTATTAAAAATGTGAGGGAAAAAAGTGAGGAAAAATAAGAGAAGATTCAGGGAGAAGAAGGAAGGGTGTGGGTGAATGGAAGAGTGTCATAAGGTTAGAGATGAAAATAAAAGTTAGCCATGATCAGGCAAAAGACTTTGTTCTGTGAGGATGATCTTGCTTATTAAGGGTGATAGGTTAAAGAAACCATTTCGCTGCTTGATGGTAGTGGAGGATGTGATGAGGGCAGTTTCCAATAATCTTCGCCGAGATTTGTTGTGGATGTGTTTAGTGATTTTGGCTTGTTCAAATTTGAATGCATGACCATATTCTAGAGCATGGGAGAAAAGTGCACTAAGAGGGTTGTTGTTTTTTATGTCCCTTTTATGTTCATTTAATCGTTTCTTTAATTCACGTTGTGTTTCTCCCACGTAGAATTGATGGCAATCATTGCAAGGGACAGTGTATAAGCCGGCATGGGATGTGGGTGTTTTTTGGAAATGTCTGGATGTGTTTAAAGTTTGTTTTATGGATTGAGAAGTGGTTTGTACTATTGGAATGCCTAGTTTGTTGAGCGTGTTGCATATGGATGTGTTATTGGAATGCGTGGGTAGGAGAAGGGGTCTGTCTATGAGAGAGGTGTTAGGGGTTTGATTTTTTTGTGTGGTGTTTCTGGAGAATATTTGGAAGGCTTTTTTCTTGGCATTTAATATGAAATGTGTGGGGTATTGCAATGTTTTTAGGGAATTAAAAATGTATTTTATTTCTTCATCTATGTGTGGGGGGCTACATATTCTAAGGGCGCGTAGGAAGAAGCCTATAATTATACCTGTTTTGATCTTGCTATGATGGTGGGAGTAGAAATGTATGTAGTCATTTTTGTGCTTGCTCCCTCCACCCTTCCCCTTTTTTCTCCCACTCATTTTCATTCTCTAACAAGTACGGACGTCCAGCAAGACGCTGCCATTATTTTTCATTTTATTTTATTTTTCTTCCCAACATGTCTACCCTACATGTATCTGTGCTTGCATGATATCTTTTCCCTATATCATCATCCTGATGAAGTCTTATAAATAAAGACGAAACGTTGATGTACACATAAAAAACATCCAGTTTTTGGTTTTCCTTTTTCATTTTACCATATATATATATATATATATATATAAAATCATAGAATTACATCAGTAATTTAATTTTTCACATATAAATTCTTATTATCATTTCTGATGACCTAAAGAAAATACCTACCATTGACTTGTTATTATAGAGTGGAGGATTTATTTTTGAATTCATTTCAAATAACGGGATAAGTTTGAGATTGTTGTTAGATATGCTACTTGCTTTTTCCCTCTTCTTTGCCACTTGAAATGGTTTCGTCTGAGGGCAAAAAGACACGTGTTCTACTCGCTAACTTTTGCGTGATGGGATGGAAGTACATATACTAATTTATATACAAATAAATACACATTAGTCTTAATTATAGAGTGGAGGATGAACGCAAATAAACGGAGAGTTTTCAACACATTCAGTCACTCTGGGTTTCGTGCTTAATTGTTGATAAATGGATTACAAAATATATTGGCTTTACTGGAATATATGTAATATATTTCCAATACGAAAACTTAAGATAACAATGACAAAACCTATGCCCCAACTTTACACAGGGTGGCATTCTCTTAAGATGCAATGATCATGTGTTTCTTCTGCTGAGGTTATTTTCAATTCTCTGATAATTACATTATAAACCGTAGAAAAACAGTTAGGTGTGTTTATATGTTTATATGCATAAGATTTACTCCTGAAATGGAATATATATTCTAAGAAACACGGTAAGTAACATGGGTACGTTAGTTTTTTGTAAACTTTAAATTTAGAGGGTAGGGGTCCCTTAAGCTTGAACACAGTTTTTTTCTTTTCTTTTATATAAGTGAGATAGTAGAAAAAATAATAAAGAAAAGAATTTCTCTACATCAAATTTTGAGTTATATCATGTAATGAAACTTTAATCGGGCCGGTGCGCCCGCACGTGAGCATCAATAATATGTATGTACGAAGTGAACTCTTAAACTAATGAACTTATCATTATGAATAAAGGGATACGTATTCTAGGCAACACTGTGAATAATGTGGGCACATTAGTTGTGCGAGAGAGGCATTGTATAGGCAGTCGGAGGGCGAGGTAGAGGAGTTTCAGCAGAAAGATGTTACACGCACTTATCGACTCGGGGCAATGCCGGTACCCTGCTAGTAAATTATAAGTGAAGTATGAAATTGAAAAAAATAAAACTTTTTCCACCGAAAATTTCATCTGCTTACTTTAAAAATATGCTTTATCTACCTCTCACAACGATAAGATGTGACACAAGGTCGGAAAGTGGGATTGCAAAGCTAGTTCCCTAGAGGTAGAGCACTCTGGATTGCAAAAAAAGCCGGGGCAACCCCGTCGGGGCGCCTAAGGCGATTAGCAATAAACTAACCCCTTTCTGAAAAGGTAAGAAGGCAACGTCTGGGAGAATATACCTCCTAGAAATGCACCAGACACACTCTAAGACCGGTGGAATCAAGGCCAGAAGGCCAGGCGGTATCGGTCTAAGGGTTGTAGCATCCATCAGAACAGATACTACACTTTGATATCAGCCAAAAGACCGAGAAAAATGTTGATCTGCTTACTTTTCTACGCGCATATATAGAAACTATATTAGATTCTGAATAAAGAAACCTATACAAAATAGTCCAGTCTAAGAATGCAAAACTCATCGTGACAATGACATACGTACATTGCTAATGATCTATTTTTTAAAATCTTTGTTCATTCTACTGCTGGCTTCTTCTAGTCACTCACTGTTTTCTATTTAACACAATTACATGAGCGTGTCTTAGTGTCAATTATTTAAATCCATATTTTATATTTTATACTTGTACTTGAATTATCATTATTGGTTTAATACTATAAGACTGGGCTAGACGTTAAGAGAAATAATATATTTTTAAAACCATCTGTGACTATAAAAAATGTTGTTTTCATAAATTAATATTTGTCGAGTTTGCTTCAGAATCCACCCACATTTTCGTAAAAAAACAGAATCGGTATTTCGTCGTGTCGGGTCTTTGATTCTTACTTTCTGGATTTAATGTCCCCTTAAAAGTTTTTATTTGCCTTAACGTTGTATTTATAATTCATAATTTCAGCAGAGTTAAAAAAAAACAAAACTGACTTATACCGATGAAATCCCAGCTCGTTTGTCGAGATTCTCTTTCATTCGACACTTGCATTCTGACGCCATTTTGTCGCCCAACCAAATTGAGGTTCTGCCCTGCCGGGAACCCCCATTAGTGCCCCTTGACCCACTTCTTAAGCTCTTGTCATCACAATTCCGATCCAAACTCTCTTCAAGTGTTGCAACGGATTATGCGGCATACGAAGTTTTGGCTCAATACAATTCCAACTGATGTCATCATGTATATAAATATATATATATATATATATATATATATATATATATATATATATATATATATATATATATATATATATATATATTAAGTGTGTGACATGTCTTCCAATGGGCTTGCTGCTTTCTCAGTAAGATGCATCCCAACCTCTCACTATTCTTCTTATTAAAACCGCTTTTATTTTTGTTTTTGTCCGTTAATGCTTTCAATGACGACAATTAATGGGCCTGACAGAATCGGAGTTGTTGGATCCCTTTTTGACATATTAAAAGTGGGGGACAGTCGTAGTCACATGAGTTGCAAGTTGTGATGTGGACATGTTTGGTACACGGCAGGACAATAATAGGACACATCGGATGCATTTAGTATACAATGGAAAATGATAGAGGGCTGAGAGGCTGGACATTATGATATATATATATATATATATATATATATATATATATATATATATATATATATATATATATATGAAGCGAGAATGATATATATATATATATAGCGAGAATGATGTATATATATATATATATATATATATATATAGAGAGAGAGAGAGAGAGAGACATAGAGAGAGAGATAGAGAGAGAGAGTGACAAAGGGCGAGAGTGATTGTGTAAGATAGAGTGTGAGAGAGGATTGATATAGCGAGAGAAAGAGTGTGTGAGAAAGTGAGTGTATGAAAAAGAGGCCGAATCCGATAGTGTGTCAGACTGAGCGTATTAGGGAGAGGCTTAATGAGAGAGCGCGCGTGCGAGAGAGAGAAAGAGCATGCGATAGAGTAAGTGTGTGAGAAAGAGTCTGAATAGGAACAATAGAGATTAAGCGATAGAGTGTGTGCGAGAGAGAGTGAGCGATTGTGCGAGAGAAATAAGCTGAATGAGAGAGAAAAAGAGAGTAAGAGATATAGTGTTTGTTAGAGAGAGAAGCTGAATGAAAGAGGGAGTGAGGGATAGAGAGAGTTAAAGACAGACGGTGGACAATAGGCAAACTTGCTAGAAATGATGAGATAAAAGTGCAAAGGGTGTTTCACTGACAGGGTGGGCATTATAAGAGAGGGAAAGAGAGAGAGAGAGAGAGAGGGAAAGGGAGAGACAGACAAACAGACAGACAGACAGACAGGGATAAAAATGACTAGTAATCTATTTCCGGTTCTAATGGTCTTTCAAAACGGGAGGTGGTTACATGAACAGCAGACAGTCCCGGGCCGTTATGATCTGCGCCAACCAGAGAAAGGCCGGGGATCACAGACTAATTTCAGTTTTCACTAATCCATCATTATCCTCATCGTTTCTTTCTATTGTTATTGGTGTTGTTGGTGAGTGAATCCTGCACATAACCCACGAAGATTGTGCCTCAAGATTAGCTGGTTTGCATGGAATCTTCTTCATTCGCCGTAACTATTCGTTATATTTGCAAGATTGCAGGATTTTACCATCGACATCCAGATCAGCACGGTCTAGCGGTTGCATACGAAGTCGGGAAAGCTTTGCCCCAGAACACACAGAGGAATGGCGATTCTTCACTCGATTGATTTGCAGTTCTGTTACTGACACCTCCTTGCTTACCACATGCAGAGACAAACACGACCACGGGACGACAAATCTTGAAGTAGACCTCTCTTGGATTTGCACCAGAGCTCTGTGAGCCGGATAGCTCTGGCACTATCACATCTTTATCTAGGAAAAGAATGGTTCGATTTAAGGGAGATGTTGCTGCCGATGGCTTCTTCTCGACACTCACTGCTGTTTTTTAAAAAAATTAAACGCAATTATACATTTCTGTCTTAGTGTCATTTATTTAAATTGATATTTTATATTCTATCGCTCTACTCACATTGTTAGATTAGTGGTATTAGACAGTGTTGGTGTTCAGGAGAGATGGAGAAAAATTACAGGTTATTTGGTCTATCTGTGACTATGGAAGCATGAGTTTCATAAATGAATCCTGTAGGGTAGAGAGAAAGATATCGTAAGATAGATATACATCAATAGGGACGGATTAGTGATCAGAGAACGATATAAGAAGATATAGATGTAAATGAAAAAGAATTGAAAAAATAGGCCAGTAAACTATAAGAAACTACATGAATACTCCTCCTAGGACGGATAAAATTAATTCCCCGAACAGAATAATTAATTTTATGTCCACTTACGAAAATTCAAATCAACATATAACCATACTAAACCATCATGTCTAAAATCCTTATTCGAATTTTGATCAAAATCCATTGCATGATTTTTATTCGAGAAAATGTCTAAAATTTTATGACTTAGCTTAAGGGGTCTTAAGGATAAACTGAAATTCAGGGAATTCTGCTTAATTGGTGTCTAATTACTATGGATCGAATTTAATGAAAATCTGAAATATTTGAATTTTTAAATAAGAGGTTGTGCGCATATTATACTCCCTTAAACCCCTTTTAAAATACTCCAAAGAAACGGAAAGTTGGAGAATATTTATTAATTGATGTTTACTACCTATTATTAAAATTTCACAAAACTCAGAGGTATCTGAATGTTTATGAAGGGCTTGCACCCCTTTCTTTGCCCCCTTTGCATACAACTAAACTAAACTAAACTAAATACAGCCCACATTACGCACCTTTACACATAGCAGCTGAGTTTCCAAATTCATAATGATCGGTTAATAAGTTTATGAGCGAATCTTATCCATAGAAATATATAAACATATGCACACATCTAACTTTATATATAGAGATATATATAAGTGATTTATGCACTAATACTGTTGAGAAAGGTACTTTAGAAATATGGGTAAAAATAGTAACTTGTGTTCAATCCAACGTATTGTGTTTCAGCATGAAATAATCCGAAAGTGTTGATTTTGTGTATGTACTTTTTAGCTGGGTGCATTTTTATGAATTAAATCGTATTAATAAAAAGTGTGTGCAGTATTGACCTAATGGATTGTGCATCATGATATCGCCTGCACTGAGTTCGATTCCGATTGGGTCAATTGTGGTTATTTACTCTTTAATACTCGATTGAAACGCATGAATCCGCACTTCTGCTGCCCATGCCCCATCGTATACTTGTATAAGTAAAAATGAATAGATATAACTAAGAGTAGCTAATGATGTTGACCTCCTTGAGAACAATCTACATAGAAAAGGGATAATTTCGACCAGATGTAACGTTTTTAGGTTTAATCGTTTCAAAGTAATTAGCATATAGACAATCAGACAGATGCATAGCTCTCCTCTGTCATGTAAAGTCTGATTTCTTACCTGCTATTAGTACCATGTAAGCTAGTACTACCTGTTTAATTATCGGTCTGACGGCAACTAATTTGGTACTCTCATCTGACGGTCATTTGCTTGTCCAATGAGGTGGGTATGTAGAGTCCACATACCCACTTCATTGGACAAGCCAAGCAACAATAAAAACAAGAGTTGTCAAAGAGCGGATCAGCTCGACTATCAATATCGATGAAGAGTTGAAAGCGGATCTTGGGTTTACTTTCGGCACCCTCGTATCTGTTGCTTCCCCCGCTTTTAACCACAAGCCTTCACATTCCACCAGAGATCTTTATGACAAAGGTGGATCAATTGCTGTTTTCAGAGTCGGATTTTGTTTTGAATGGATGGTATGTAGTGATTTTTAATCCTCTAATAGTATTCATCATCATCATTTAACTGTCAATTCATCCATCCATCGCATTAACCCTTATCCTCGAGTGGCCTATGGTACTTGGTAAGTCGTGACTAATTAGTACAAAAGAGAAGCTGATACAAAAGATGCAATTTTTATATTTTGCAGTTCATGACAGATTTATTGAACTCAAGCTTCAACACCGTGGAATCACATTTAATCCAAGCCTTACATTTTTGGCCCATTGGTCCCAACCCTCTCATAATATTGTCTTACACCAAATAACAATCATATCAATCCTTATCCTCGATTGGCTTTAGGGTCTGAATAAATGGTGAGACATACGTATAAAAAACAATACTGTGTTTCAAGAAATACACCAGCCATAATACGAATAATAATGCGACATGTTAGAATTTTTAATGAAATATCAAAATAAAAATAATATAATGAAAATAGTAAAGTAAGTCCAATACGTAATAATAGTAGTATTTATCTTCATTGAGAAAATTTATTTCATTCATTGAAGCGACGAAACGGATAGTAAGCATCTGTCCCCACTGATCTTTTGACGCAAGTGCTAAAAAATATTCGTTTAAAGTCTCCAAGATAAATAAAACATACTAATGGCGTGTTCTAATAAAATTGAAACAAACAGTAACTTCCTTCCGAAAACTAAAAAAAAATAACTTCCTTTTCTAAATTCAGTCGAACTCATTCGTCACTTACGAAAAGAAAATCAAGCAGCAGCTTAGTCGTTCCCCTCGAATGTGAAGGTCAAGGTTCAAATCAAGGTTAATTGGGGCTGACGGCCATAGCTAGTTATCGATATGCAATGTGCACTTCTAAAATAAAATTCCATTCTTACATGAAAGTCTTGAAATATAAATCTCAAAGTCTATTTACTTGAACAAACCTGAAAGCATGTATTTTAAAATACTTTCATCTACAATTAAGACTTGTTTTTTTTTCTTTTAATTACAAATCGATGGGAGAATTTACTAATTTAAACCCATTGTCAATTAATGAAAGCGTTGTATAAAAGGAATCTTTCATTTGAAAACAGTGATTCGGAAAATGGCTCTTTACACTTTTGTAATTTTAGTAAACTGCTTACGAAAATCGGTGCGAAATGGGAATAACTTTTAAACTGAGAAAAGCAGATTCAGAATCCGTTGATATAAGCAGCAGGAGGGACGAAGAATCAGATAAAAATGAATTAAAAATGAATGCGAAAAAAAGAAAAGAACTTTGTTGAATGAAAATAAATTTTTGTTTAAATTGAAACATTTTTATGAAAGAAAAAAAATTAAAAAGAAAAGAATTTGAAAACATGAAAAATATAACTTTGAAAAACTAATTTCATAGAGAAAATAACTCGATAAATTAATTTAAAAAATTATTTTAAAGAATTATTGAGAAAAGAAGACTTTGAGAAGGCAAACAATTGGCAAATAAAGAAGAATTTCCGAAAAAGAAGAATTTCAAAGACGACGAGTATTAAAAAAATTAAAAAGAACAATAAATAACGCCAAAGAATATTGAAAATAAAAAAGAATAAAAAACAAAGAATTTCAAAAAAAAACTTAATAAAAAAATAAAAAATGAAAATATAAAAAAATAAAATGTCAAAAAGAATATAACAAATAATAAAGAACTAAATAAAAAAAAATCAGAATTAAAAAAAAGGAATATCAAAAAATAATTTAAAAAAATTTAAACGTAAAAAATGCAAGAAAAGTAAGTATTTCAAAACAAAGTTCTTTAAAAGATATTGAGTTCAATCAATCGTCAACTGAACTACCGAAATATGTCAAATATCAGCTTTAAATATATTAAAAGATACAGTGTTTATAGTTGGTATTAAAACTAAACGCTGATACGTAAGGAGGGGAGACATGTTGATAAATATATTGCATAATTATATCACTGATTTAAGTGGCACCTGTGCATTTATGTCACACCAACATGTCAGAGCATATATGTAGAAGTCATAATGCCCCTTTATACGGTTTTGGTCGATTAATTGTAAAGTATGGCTAATCAGAACAATTAAAATTATTTCTTTTGAAACATAACTCAATCCAAGAACTAAGGTTTATTTTAGCATGTATTGTATGTTATTAAATTACATAAGAAAAAAGTATTAGGGAAACAAACGTTGTCTAACTCACATTTTCTTCAGAAAATGTATTCAGCAAAATAAAACCGGGTAAACATGACATAGAATTACATATCGAATCGAAACTGTTAATTACCTTCCATTTTATTTCTTTCAGTTACGAATATCATAGAAATGTCTGTACCAACTTAAAAAAAAAAGCAATGAAAATGGTATATGACGGAAGAGTTCTAGAAAAATATAGAGAGTTAAACATTTTTTTTTTTGAGGGTGGGAGTCTTCCGTACAAAATAATGCTAATCACTCGCAAAAATAAAAAAAATAAAATGATTTTAAAATACTTTTTTGATTAGTCTGCAATTTTTATTTTTCGATTCTTCAATTATAACATTAATTATCAAAAGATTCTCAATCAGCAAATGAAATATTTAAAAAAAGATCACTGACAAATTGCGAGTAAGTTTTTTGAAAAGAAATAATCATTGCAGAACTTTTTTCCTGTTATGTATGAAATACAGAAAAAAGATATTAAATTATAAATGCACTAACTTTCTACTACTACTACTACTACTACTACTACTACTACTACTACTACTACTACTATTACCAATAATACTATATGAAAATAGTAATTGCAATGATGATTATTATGATGATAGCTGTCTTCGTTACGAAAGTAGGTTACACGAGTATAAGTTAGCGAACGTGGCGAGAAGTGAACAGATAGTCATTATACGGAAGTGACAGAAGATAGTGATACGTGATAAGAGGAAAAATAGAGATCTCTTGCATTTACAAACAAGTATGGATGCTCAATGAGAATTGAAGACTAGCCTATGGTTACTATTTTTTTTATCATTCTTATTTGGATTGTTATTCATAGTATTAACTATTATTGTGAACGACTATCACTATTTTTATAGTTCCGGATTATTTAAAACGTGACTTATTTTCACGTTGTTTTTGGTTTTCGGCGATGGCGACTCCCAGCCACCTGCCACAAACCCTAATGCAATGGAGACCAACAAGAGGTCTGTCGAGGCTTCACCTCCCCCCCAAGTTCCGGCTGGAGAAAAAGCAGCCTAAAGTTATCATCAATGTATTAGAACGTGCCCAGAAATGCGTGCATTCAGTCACGAAAAAGGGATTATTGATTGACTTGCCCAGACGTGAGGAAATATAAAAAAGAGCGCTTCAAATGTTTCTTGTTGATCGTACAAGAAAAAAAGCCATCCGAGCCACTAGTGATCTAGTCACAAAATCGATCTTAACCACAGGACATCGGCCCCTATGGGTTATTAAATGCTGTGGATATCATACGTAAAACACCTTATTTGCCGCAGCAAAATAATATCTGTCGTTGTCCTAGATGGAAATAATAACCACGGATGGAGTATTTGGGACGACGACAGAACTCCGTCTCCGTATTTCACGACCCATTTTACGTAGACGGTGAACATCTAGAGGCATCCAAAATGAAATACGGAGGCATAACATTAATAATCTGCGACGAGCATCTCTCCATATGGACCTTTGAAATCCTACTTGGCAAGCAGTCGTTTGCCGAGATCATCTATTATTTGTGAAATAGGGGATGAAAGAAACCCTGTTATCGTCGCATATAGGAGGTCTTCGTGTTTGACCTAAGGTGAAGTTGGGTACCTGGCAATAAAATGCTTCAAACGAGAAAAAAGAAATACAGGTCCAACGGTGAACTCCAAGAACAAAGTAGTGTGTCCCAAAAGTAGGGGCACCTATAAAACCCCGTAGAAACTCCGAAGACGAGTTCCCCGTTCTCCCTGACCTACGTGTATGTGAAGAGGAGACGAAAGAGAATGAGTGGGTCCTGGTACAGAGTAAAAAGGCAACTGGCAGGCTTATCCTGGACCAGATGCGTGAAGAAGAAGAGCAGATAAAATGTCGAAGGACCAAGAAAAGACAAGTTCGTAGAAATCATACAACTAGAGAAGAGGCTAACAGCCGAAAGAACACCCAGCTCCGCTCTCCTCCGAAGGCACCCACCACAAAATCTCCGCCGAAAAACGCTCAACTGACCAAATCTAGGGAAACCAATACCACCAATCTGTCACTACTCCCATAAAGGAAAGAGAGTACAAAATGATCCCGCTGAGTTCCCGAAAAAAATGTATCTACTCCCCAAGACCTTCCCCACACACCTCCTGCCTCTCCTTCAAAGACTCAAATGCTCCACCCTGCTTCCCCCTTTCTGAAGAAAGAAACAACCAAAGGCCACCCCACCTCACTCCCTAATAACAGACATATTCCTCCCCCTCTTTCATGTTCTAGTCAAAAATGTCAGAGGAGCTCTTCCACTGAAAAAGTTGAAAAAAAACGTCCCCAAATTTATCTCACCGGACGAAACATTTGCAGAATCAGTACAGGTAACAATCTCAGTGATTTAACCAAATTATTAGCATTCACTGACGTGGAGGGAAAGTTAGTGGATAGCCCCGAAGATTTCCTCGACGCACAACGCATATTAACGATAATACGACGCAGAGACGAAGCGAAGGTTGGTTCGACACCACACTTCCTCTAGCCATATTTAAAGAGTCGAACTTCAGAATCTTACGCAAATCTTGTTTTGGGAGGATCCCCGTCTAACTACACCTTTCCATTTATAGGACAGCAAAACTAACGTTCCTCTTGGATGTTAGTGGCGTTTTCCCGGATGGTTACATCAGTCTTCAGATAGGAGAATATTCCATGAGAAGAGCAATCGATATCCTGCCGCCATTGATGTTCGTTGGAGAAACTTAACCCTAAGATACCACAATAACACTCTTTCTAGCAAGCGCGAATGTCCTGGATTTAAGGGCCGGTTGTCGCAAATTGCGATAATGACAGGCCCTTAAAATCCTTGGAGCGGATGTATGCTGTATTCAGGAAACCCACTTGTTCAATGTCATTATTTGAGTGCGCTGTATAGTGATTTTCATGTCTATTCAGCGTACCTCAATTCTAACTCGTGGAGGGTCTCCTGGCTACTGAAGCGAAATTTAAATGGATTTTTCATGGATAATGAAGAGAGACTTTGCGTTCTGGATGTTACCATGAAAACATAAGCCGTTTTAATTCATTATTGTTAATGTACCTAATAACCCGACTGAGCGTGCTCCTTTCTTTTGGCGAATCAAGCGGTTAATAAACACTTCTCGGGTGGTAATTTAACGGGAGACTGGAACGCGGTCCTGGATCCCGATTTAGATCGCACGGGTAATCCTTCTAGGGCTACTAACACAGAACGGGATGCTAAAACATTTTGCAAAATTTTCGATAAGTTTGGTCTTATCGATATATTTCTTAATGAGAAGCCCCGTGATGGACTTGGACATCTAGACGCGGCTCCGGTTCAGTACTACTTTCGAGTTATATTGACCAGTTCTTATTTACGAGAGTCACCGTAGGGTTATTAGAGTGTCCAAGTTTTCATAATATAATTTACCCGGATCATATATTTGTTCGGGTTAGTGTAAACTTAGATAGACCTAAACCTAGGATGGCTTGGTACTGGAAACTCAACACCTCATTGTTCGATGTGATGAGTTACCAAGAACAGCTTGTACTAATACATCAGCGGGAAGTGACGTATGATGTAATGAATTATAGGTTGTGGGACAACTTTAAGAAAATCATTAGGCCCTTTTCTGCCGACTTTAGCCGACGACTCAATTTAGAAACTAGGACAAAAACATCTACACTTGAAATATTGATTAGATCGGGCGGTTGTGGTGGAGCGTAGACGAGCTGCTGATCAAGATATCGCATGCCTCACATTGCCGGATTGCCGTCTCGTGATGACAAACGAAAGTCTTTCTGAGGCCTTTCGTTCTCACTTCCAGTATCTTTTACTAGAGAGCCCGGTCTGTCTTTAGCGCATTTAGCTCCCTATTTAGCCGACCTTTCTCGCCTGGAGGGGCCTGAGGCGGCTAGGTACGAAGGTTGCATAACGAAAGATAAAGTCTTGAAAGCCTGAATAAGTCTCCAGGGATCGATGGTTTGCCCATCGAGGTGTATTTGAGGATGGCTTACACTTTTGTACCCTTGCTGACAGTTTTATTTAACCCTTTGTTTAGGAACGGGTCAATATCTCAGTACTTTACCAGGGGGATTATGAAATTGTTACGCAAAAGCAAAGATGGTGGCAGTGGCATAGATAATTTTCAGCACTTAACTATGCTCAACACAGAGTTAAAGATTTTGCTCAAAACTTTAGCAAATCGTCAACATGGTGTTTTGTTGCTGGTCCGATTAGCCCCGAACATACTGTTTATGCAAATAGTAAGACCATTCTAGATTATTTACACGCGATACGCTTACTCATTGAGAAAGTCAACACAGAAGCCCCGCTGATCAATTTAGATCAGCCCATAGCATTCGATAGAATGGACCATTGTTACTTCGAGGCTGTTTTATCGTCGGCCGGTTTCGGCCAGCAGTTTCTGTCCTCGATTCGTCTCCTGAATGCAAACCTCGGTGCGCTGGTGGAAGTGAATGGGTTGAGGTTCAAGCCCTTCGGATTATTCAGATCCATTCGTCAGGGATATTCGCTTTTACCGATTCTCTATGCGTTTGTCTTGGAACCCTTTCCTTTACAGGCTGAGGGTGAATCTGGTTCTACGCGGGATTAATTTAACAGGTGCTTGCACCACGCTAAAGTACCCTGCCTATGTCGACGATGTAACAGTGCTTGTAACGAGCAGTTCCGAGATTAGTGTCACTGACAGAGAGATCAGAATGTATGAAACGGAAATAAGGGCCAAAATTAACTGACAAGTCTGTAGACTTGCGCATTGGTACCTGGAGAGGGGTATCTCTACAGGGATACTTCAGCTGGACTGACAGGCATTGTAAGCTACTCGGTGTCTTGTTTGGTCTTGAATATCAGCTGGAGAAAAATAGGTCGGAAGTATTGAAAGCGATTCGGGGCGCATCTGGTCTGTAGACCCGTAGAAATATTTCACTAAAATGGAGAGCGGAAGTATATATTTCATACATCTATCCGATCATCTTATATCGTCTATCAGTTCTTGAATTGCATACGGTCGGCTATACTACCTGGATCGAATGCGTACACTTGTTGAGGGAAACGGTGGTTTCTGGAGAGAAGACACTAAAACAGCTTTTTCGCATTTGAAAAGTGTGCACTTGGACGAGGGAGAGGCACACAGGTTGCCCTGAAGCGAGTGCCCCATTTTATTGCGAGTTACGACGGGCCTTGAAGTTCCTCTTACCGGTGAAAGAAAGCCTCTATAACACCCAGCTGTTACCCCCATAGGCATTATATTGGGTTATGGTGAAAGAATCTGCTCGAGATAATAGGCTCGAGGGGCTCGATTTGTCGAGGGGGAGATTCGTTTAATCTGGCTTTGAACGCCTGGGCTAAGATGCTTAGATACTTACGAGGCATCTCTGACCTGGCTGGTAATAAAAAGAATGCACTCTCGATCGGCAATAATCTTCATTCAGCTTAATTGGCGCGTTCTCCTATTTGTGTTCGTTGCGGTGATGAGGACGAGACTGAGTCACGCCTTCGTTTATTGCCGCTGATTAACTTTGTTGCTGGTCTCATCGTTCGCATACTGAACTTGACGTCTTTTGACCTGGAGCTTATTAACGTATGTAGCAATTTTGCTCCGACAATGATAGGGAAATACGTTTTCTGTTTTACTGCTGATTAGCACCTTTGGGAAGCGTGATATGGTAGACACGTTTGAAAGTAATCTACGAAAGTGAAACCTTCGCTGCTCCCGACCTTATTCGAATTTTTAAATATCGTCTGAAAATTCGCATCAGGGTTGAGAAGGCTAACCTCCTTCTGGCATATTTTGATGAAATGTAGATGAGAATTGCACGTCTATGTTGAGTGAGAGGGTTTAAACTTGAGTGGTATTTGGACTCACCTAAGGCAAAGGATTTTGGGTTTCTTCAACGAACTTCAATTATATCACATTTAAGTCTAGTTTTGCTGACCGGTTTTGGTTAATATTTAGTTCATAACTTAGCTAGTGTATGAATCGTTCCATTAGGCTCCCATTTTATTTTTGTCCTTGTCCCTCCTTCGGTTTTCTTCCAAATTTAAGTTTTGATAATTCCCCACCCATTCCACTAATTGTGTGATAGATAGTTTGATTTACCAGAGATGCAGGCCACCCATCAAAACTTTCGAAGAAGGTGAAGGTAATAAAGCGTTGGGGTATGTATAACCCCCCTTTTTTCGACTAGCAAATCTGCATATCTGCTACAGCTTAGGAATGAGGGAGGTCTTTTTACTAACACGAGTTTTTCCATTGTACATATTTCTCATCATTTTCTGTATATAATTTTTTTATCACCCAAACACCCCATTGCATATTATTTATATATAGGTTTATGTGTATGGTGCATGAATGTGGTATTTTAGTGAATGATGGTTACGAATGAAACTAGATAAGTTAGATCAGTATGAAATGTAAGAGAATACCAACCTTTCCGCGTCCCTTTTTTGGCATTGGCCCACATTTTTGTAATTTTTATTATGAAATAAATACTGGAACTACCCCAATCTAATACTGGCAGTCAGACATACGTTCAACCACTCTCTTTATATGCTTTATTTATACATTCTTCAATATACTTTGTTTCACTTAATCCCGGGTTCGTGTCTTTTTTCGGACTACTTACAGGTCCACAACACTGGCGACGAGGAACCTGAAAGGACTTTTATTTGAGAACGTTACAAAGGGCGAAGGTGGAGAAACCAACGGCGAAACCCAAAGTTCTAAAAACAGGCTTTATCGGCAGACCAAGAGAAAAAAATCCCGTATGTTTTATTTTTTATGGTAAAGTGATTTCCGTATTTTCTTTTGTCTTACGAAGAAATTATCCTATTTCTCTCAAAGAAAGAATAAAGTCAGTGATTTCATTATTTCTATTCCGGCAACAAGGAATACATTTTTTTCTCTCCAAAAGAAAAAAAAAGTACCACCGCCGAAATTATAAACCTTATTTTTTACTGTTGACTAAAATGCTAACTGTAAAAACTACTGTTACGTGAAAAACTTACTAAAAAGTGATTTCTTTGTCGACACAAACGTTTTTTTTGTCTTTCTTTCTGTTACAACTAATATTACGTTAGCAGCGTTGTATAAAAGAAAAAACTTCTAAAAGCCGTATTCTATAAAGACACATCAAAACATGGAATATTTCAAAGCAATATGGCAGAACTCGTTAAATACGAAATGCAACAACTAAAAAACGACGAAAGATTTCAAAAACTTCTACTGGAACAACAAACAACAAACCACAAAAAACGAAAAAAGACTGCTGGAAAAAACTAAAAAAATTGAAGAAAGACAGACAAAAGTTTGAAGACTTATTACTACAAACAATGCAGAATAGGGATGAGAATACCGAGATCGAAAATATTTTTTCTCAAAATGCCATTTGGAGTGCAATTGACAATAACACTTATTCCCCAGCATAAAACCTTCACTTCATATTTCAGAAGATATGAGGATCTATACAAGATAGATTGTGAAAATTGGGCAGACTTTTAAAAAGGTTCGATCACTGCAGCAAAACCAAACCAAACAAGTACGGGCATCTATTGTATCAAAACACGTTACATCCCAAGGGAACAAGTATTTTTCAAGATGTTTACGAATAACACATTTTTCTGAAAACTTGGTACGATAGAAAAAAAGCTTGGAAATATGGTTTACACAATCCAAGGCCCTCAGTTCTCTCCTAAAAGACACCTACATCAAATTAGGAAACAACTGTCGGATTACAGCGACATCACTCCCCAGGAAGAAGAATTTATGGATACCATATTCGACACTATCGACGTACAGATACCCCAAGCAGAGCCAGAATTTATGGATACCATATTCGACACTATCGACGTACAGATACCCCAAGCAGAGCCAGAACAACGAGAGTCTAAAACAAAACGGAAGTCTCCGCGTCTTATCGTTATCAATCCAGAGAATTAATGGGAAGGTAATGTTTGGGGGGTATTATTGTACCCTACCGTACGGACTACATAGACTCTTCCGCTTCACTTTACATACCAGGTGCACATGCCTCTGTGTTGGATCCACCCTAGCACGGCAGAAACTGGTCCGTTTCTGTGGTCTTTTATCTGTCGGGCTGAAGCATTAGTTCTCGATATTCCTATGAGGTCTACCCTCCCATGTCTTGCCCCCTTTTTAGGATGGAGTAAGTTTATTGTCTACTACCTGAAGCGTCCTGGCTGGGGAATGCCAACGGGGCTACAAGGAAATGTTTTAGAGGCCAGAGTGCTCCTTATTTAGGGGGCTGGCTTAGCTCTCCCCACTTTCCGGCCCTGTGCCACAACTTTCTGCGGTGGGAAGGAAGTAAATGCCTGGAACTACCCCAGTCTAATAATGGCAGTCATACAGACATTCAACCACTCTCTTTATATACTGCATTTATACTTTCTTTAATATACTTTGTTTAACTTAATCCCGAGTTCGTATCTTCTTTCCGGACCCCTTACGTGTCCATAACAATTTTTCATTAAATTCGCTCACTGTAAGGAGAAACTGTCTATGAAAAATAAAAGAACACATTTTAGAATATTTTTGAACTTCATTTACAAGAAACCCTGAAACTTAATTATCCCCTTTATTTTATTTGCTCAAAAGAATTAAATGTGAAAATGTCTTTAAACAGCATGTTTTAACCATTTTATTCTTGCTTTTAAATTCTTTAAACCGATGTATTTGCGTAAAAACAATGTTAAAAGTTTATTTTTATATCAAGACATGTCAGAATTTGGCATAAAGAATAATTTTAATACGTTATAAATTACGTTGCTATTACAAACTACTATTTTTAAAGCACATGCTATTAAGAAAATAAATTATGTTCATAATAAAGATATTCGTTATTACAAATATTTTTTGTGACAAATTTCTTAAATATTTGAAATTTTTGTTTATACTTATCTAAATGTTTAAAATAGGTATATATATATATATATATATATATATATATATATATGTATATATATATGAGTGTGTGCGTATATGTATATATACAGGTTAATCTCTTAAATTAATGAACGGATCATTATGAATTTGGAGATATATATTGTAACATGTGCACATTATCTTTTGTAAATGTTAACATTTAGGGGGCGCAAATATATAAAGTTTTGTTCATAATTAAAACAAAAATTATGAACCAATCATCATGAATTTTGGAATATATATTCTCGGCAATCCAGTGATTAACAGGAGCAGAATTTTTTGTGAACTTTTAAAGGTAGTGCTAACTCAAACTCGCATCTTAAAAACTTTTTAAATAAGTTAGATACAAGAAAAACTCATAGAGAAAAGAATTGCTCTACATCAAATTTGTTAGTTATATAAAATAATACATTTATAAAGGGTTGGTATTCGCGCGTGAGCGTCAATATGTATGTGACTGGTAAAATCTTAAACTAATAAACTTATCATTGTGAATTATGGAGTATGAAATCTAGGCAACAGGGTGAGTAACGTGGGTACATTATTTTTTTGTAAACTTTACCATTTAACAGATGCTACCGAAACTGTAGCATACCCTCAAAAGAAAGAAAAAAAACATTAAAATTTTAAACGAATGCCATATTTATTGTTTTTTGCTCGTCCAGGGACGCGTATACTACTAGTTTTATACTTAAGATAAGATCGCAATTTTATATAACTAAACGTTCATATTTACTTCAACAATTAAGAATAGGAGAATTCCGATGGTAAATAGTAAAATAATATTTAAAACAAAGATCTAATTCAATTCTTATCCGATATATAGCCATGTGAGCGTTGACTACGACTGACAAAATCCCCCCCCTAAAAAAAACAAAAAACAAACACTCGCTCTTCATTCAGAGAATAAACGCGTACGCTATACAGGCTTGTACTAGGGATCGCCTTTAACCGTCTATTAAAACATGTACGATTGCGACATAAAATGACCAAATGGTGGTTAACATGCCGTATCCCCAACAACAATAACAGTCACAACAACTACAACTACAACTACTACTACTACTACTACTACTGATAAATAACCAGTTTGAAAGTCTTTATATAACTCTTGGTAGGTATTTAAAAAATAAACTTATTTCTTTTTGCCAAAGCCGAATAAGTATACAATGAACAATTGTGATTAGCTGCCATAGATTGTGAGACTAGCTTACCGCATATTATATAATACGGAGATCATTCTTATGTATTAGTTTATTTTGCCGCTAAGTAAGTAAGTAAGTATGGTGTACCAAAAGAGGATCAGACGTTTTTGGATCGAGTAAAGAGATTAGCTTTCTAGCCTTTATGTTGCATTCTTATTTACAACAGATTAGCTTTGTTTATGTTACAAAACCAAATGTTAAATAGTAAATCGAATTGAAGAATACGAAGCTGCGATTGACCGAACAGATTATGTGATAGGTTACAGAAAATGGATTTCAAAATACTAAAGACACTTGGCGCAGCTTGAGAAGGTTCGTATAAGTAAGGGATACGTCCTTGATAAGCAGTCCGACCGTGGTTTTCTTGCTGTCGGGCTAAGATATGGTTCTCTTCAGTCCTAACAGGTCCACCCTTCTATGCTTTACCTTTTCCCCGGTTAGTTTATTTGTAAGTGCCCGAGGCGCCCCTACCGGTGAATGCCGATGGGCTGCTCAAGCATTTTTTGAAGGCCAGAGTACACTTAACCTCGTGCGCTGGCTTTTTAGAACCCATCTGACCTTGTGTCGAACCCCCTGCAGATGAGGTAAATAAATATACTAAAAACATGTCCTGGACCTTTTGACTAGGAGCAAAGTTTAGTATCTGTTCAGATACTACACTTAATCTTTTATGTCCTCGATCTGTTAAGGAGAAATCTTTCTAGACTGAGGCGATTTCTGTCCCTATCCAGAGTGCACCATTTTGGGGAGCTTGACTTTACTTACATTAAAAACCGACCTTGTGTCTGAGGCAAGTGATGAGGCAAGTACATAGGGTCACGAAGCTAGTTAATTGGTGGTCATGAGGAAATTAATCTTAAATGTAAAAATAATTCGTAACAAAACATAGTAACATTTCATCTTCTAATTGTAGTACAGAGTTGATCATCGTCAAAAAGATATAGTTAACCAGATATCATTGAATATCAGGCGAATTAGATAACTTAGATTATAGAGAGTGAACAGTTGTCAATTAAACACTTGCCATAGAACAAAAGAAATACCATAATCTAGCAAGATATTGCCTCCTGTTATATCGCACATCTCGTTTCAAATTGGGGTTCCCTACAGCAAATCCATATTCTCAACTGACCAGGAAACACTTTAGATGTAAATACAACAGAACAAAAGGAGCAATAAATTAAAAAATGGTTTTGAGTGAAAAATTGGATAAAAAATGAAAATTAAAATACATGGATATTTTACTGCTATTTGCAGTTAGACCTGGGCACCAAACACTTTTGATCTGCAACACCCTCGCAGTAATAATCCTGTCATGATCAGGTAGATGTGCAGCTGTAAACCGGAGGAAAAGAACTCTTTCTACCCGGCTCTATCAGAAACTTGGTATTGGTGGGATTATGGATGCCTTATGCGCTGGGCAGGTGGTTCGACGATTTACAGCGTGGCACCTCTTGCATCAACTCCATAACACGCCTAGATATCCCAGACACTAGGGAACGTGGTAGACCGAAAAAGACCTGGTTTATGACTATATTCAAACTGACTGATGTCAATCTTTTGGAGTATTAGACTGCATGGAGAGCAGGTGTTGCCGATCCCACAGTTCGGGACACTCGCAGCATCCTTTATACCAACACCGGATAGTGCTGATGATCTATTAATTGCTAATAATCAATACCGTCGCGGTCTGTGAAATTGGCTATGATGAGTTCAGTACTATTATCATTATGTATAGAATACTCCTTCAAATTAGCCCCAGCTTTGATTAAAATAGCCACTTGTGTTCAATTAATCATAGCCAATGAAACGTGTAGAATAGTGTTTTGGCATTAAATAACAACAAAAGAGTTGACTTCCCATGACACAAAATCAACGATTCCAAAAATGATTCTAACAACAGTATTCTCAATATTGACAAATAGCAGATAGACCCGGTGTTGATTGTGTGTAAAATATGCTAAACGATTTTGTTTCCATGTTAACTATTTACTCGAAAAAAAAAATTGCCCGTTGGGTCAACCATTGAACAAATTAAATTGTTTGAATCAGGAAAAAGAGAGTTTGCAAAACCAGTTAAATATTAAAGGAATTAAAAAATATAAAATTAACCTTTTCTTCTCACTATATATCACTACCTATTTCCCTTTTCTCTCAAACTACGGGTTAAACAGTACTAATGCCTGCGGTGATTACCCCTCTGGTTTATAATGGACTATCCCACTCTTTTTATTCTGTCAATCTTTTATTATCTTAAACTGTAAATACACGGGGATATACATATACAGGGTGAGCCAAAAGTAGGTATACAGTAAAAACATTTTCCTTCTTGATTTACACAGCTTTGAAGTCTGCCTCTTACGCTTCGACAAACAAATGTTTTTTACTGCCCACCTACTTTTGGCTCACCCTGTATATATATATATATATATATATATATTATATATATATATATTATATATATATATATATATATATATTATATATATATTATATATATATATTATATATATATATATATATTATATATATATTATATATATATATATATATTATATATATATTATATATATATATATATATATATATAAGAGAAAGAGATAGGGTGGTAGACGATCTATAAAATAAAAGCGGTGCAGGTGTCAAACAGCCTTAAGAGAGAGGGTTAAAATTATAGATAGAAAGTTAGAAAGAGATGGTATCGGAATTTTATCTTTCTCGAGATAAAAACCAACATAAAAAAACACAAAACAAAATAGAGCCCGCATGTAAAATAACAATAAATGAGCGGATAGAAATAACAATTAATATCGTATTGTTTTAAAGTAAGAGTTCCTTTTAGGATTAGGTATCCAAAAAAATTCAGTTGTGACGTCATCGATTCCGAGTTTCACCGGAGAGTTTCGAGACTTGCGAACGTTAACGAACTTTATCGAACAAACGTAATGCACTATTAGTGATATTAATTCATTTTTTTGCGGAGAAGTAATTTAATGAAAGAAACTGTTGATTTATATTATAATTTTAAGTGTATTCTATACTGTTTATTTTTAGGGGGGTATTTGGAATAAGATAAATTTAGTTTGTGTCTTTGTTTCCAATTTATATTACGCACACTGTGTTACAACGTTTATTTTGCGTGCTGTTTTTTTTACGTAAACTGTCTTTTGAATTTGATTTCCATCTTTGGTATGACCGTATTTTAGTCTTTATTATTTCACAAGTTCACAGAAGAGGCTAAATTTGTATTTTACTAACAATAACCTAATAAACCCTAACAAACTCTAACCCTAACTCGACAACAAATAAAACTGCCGGACAGTAAAAATAACAAACAAACGCAAAACAAACGTTTGTAACAGAGTTTTGTTAAAATAAATTCGATAAAAAAATTAATATTCAAAATAACAAAAAAGCAACAGATTTACAACCCCACAAATGCAAGGTTTATCTTGAAATAAGTAAATTTAAATAAAAGTAAATAAAAAGGTATCCAACATATTCCAAATGAACAGTTGCAAAAATATCCCACCGTCGAAACTTGATTTGGCTTTCTCCGTTCGTAGTCGGAACTGTTTACGTCACGACTGCAAATCTATGGAGACCTATTCCTAAAAAGCACTAAATAAAAATAGTGAGAAAGTAAGTACCCCTATGTTTTAACAAGCAAATAAATATGAAAGAGTGCTTATAATTATTCTATAGTTTCTCCGCCAAATTACTGCAAAAAGAATAGTTCGTATTTTTAGTCGCGAAGCTTTCCAAATTTTAAGAAGCTCGTTTTGCCTCGTTGCACACTGGATAGCGGGGAGCAGAAACTGGAAAGGATCTGAAGTCCTTCAAACGAAGTCTTCACTTGTATGGACTACTGAGTATCGGTATCCACATTTTGATGTAGATAGAAACGTTTCCTTCAGAACACGTGCTCAGTGAATTGCAACTTCTTCTCCGGTTGGAGCAGAAATAAGACGATATTAAGTCGTCGAACGCCAATTCAGAAGATGTAGCAGTTACCTCCTCCTTTCAAAACATAACTACACCGGTTTGCCGGTAGGTGTCGCTTTTTCACCGACAGGTGGCACTGTAAAGCGACACCAGAGTTATCTGCCCTTCTGACTATAAAAACCGTTGCAAACAAAAAATCCATCTCTTGTTCATCAACCAGCCTCGACAGAACAACGCTGGCACCAGCGCTCCGTCTCTCTCTCTCTCTCTCTCTCCCTCTTCTCTGGTCGATAGAACGACGCTAATACACTAGCGCTTCGTCTAATGCTTTTCTCTTCAAATGGCATCGGCATAACAACTATCAACACACGTGGTCAAACAACGGTAAGAGTTCTCAACTCATTTTCTTTGTGTACGGCTTTCAAAGACTTTTCCCACGCCGGTTTCATTTCTTCTCGTACATATTCAAGAACTGTTTTTCCATCAACACACATGCATACATCACACACTTCATCATTCCACGTACACACACGTTCAATAAACGTTATTTGAACTATTTCATTTTGTTTATTAATTATTACTCTGTCTTTGCATGCAACATTGCTTGATTCAACTTTGCACGTTTATAAACGGCGGAACACCACTCGGTCCCGTAACAAAGATGTCGAATTTCGCGCTGGACCCCGTGACCTACAAAGCTGGCCTCCAGGCATATGCACATTTCAAATAGTTTCATACAAAATCATAAGTACGAAACTAAATCAATATAAAAGTACAAATACAAACTATATAAATGTAGAATATATAAAATATCGGACTACTAAATATATACAACGTGCAGAATAGAGAATATAAACAAGTTAGAGGGTTATATAGTTATCGGTAAAAAATTCAGACAATTTAACACTTGATAAATAATTTCCAAGTTAAAACTCGGAACTGCAAAAGATACTCTTAGAAACCTTACATTGGATGACTTCGTGCTGGCTATCGTAAAAGAATACTGCAATATATTGGGGTCGCTATTAACCAAATTGGTGCGCGGGGAATAAGAAAACATTAACTTTCTTTGATTCTTACTAGTAGTTGTTTTAATTACATCACTGAAACTAGGTAAAATACTACGTTAGTTGCTGATGACTTTATCTTTTTTCTTTGTTTTTCTTTTTTCTATTTGATGAAACAGTTATCAAAGAGAGAGAGAGAGAGAGAGAGAGAGGGAGAGAGAGAGAGGAGAAGAGGAATAGAAGATAATGAAGAAAGAGAGGCAGACAATGAAAGAGGTGAGTTCAAACGATAAAATGACTGAGCATGTGTCGATAGAAAGAAAAGGTTTTAAAAGAAAGATATTATGCACACTTATTTTAACGATTTTGTAATCCATGTTCCCGGGCAACGCCGGATACCCCTGGTAGTTGTTTCAATAACCACACTGAAACTAAGTAAAACAGCATCTCAGGAGCTGATAACTCTATCTTTTCTTTATTGTTTCCTTTCTTACACTTTTAATTAGCTTGAAACAGTTACGAGAGAGAGAGAGAGAGAGAGAAAGAGAGAGAGAGAGAGAAAGAGAGAGAGAGAGAAAGAGAGAGAGAGGGCGTCGAGAATAGAGGTTTGTTATAAAAGTAACGTGACTGAGGCTGTGTAGAGCGGAAAAAGCTTTAAAAGAAATATTCTACACACATTTTTTCTAACTCCTATATTTAGTTATCCGTGCCCTGGGCAACGCCGGATATCCCTGCTAATTATTAAATCAATATATGAAGTCCTATGTCCGAAGGTTTCCTTCTCTGGGACTAGGGTGTGAAATTGACCGCTGTTATGCATACTGGTTCGAACTATAAAATCGCAAATCGCGAGTTCAAATCATTTCGGATCAAATATGTTCAGACACACAGTCATACCATTGTGTAAGGTATAAACCTACACTTTCAACCTCCCAAGTTCAGGTAAAAGAGCAATTTGTATTCAATAAATTGTATAGTAGATGTTTTGGTTTCGGCATTAAAGTGTAGTGGGAAAAGGCAATATCACAAGAAAGAATGACAAAGTGTATCCATACAAAAATAAGTCTATTTTATTAACACCTTGTTAAGATAATAACAGAATGAAAGGTCGATAGAAATTGAGAGTTCAGAGTATCTCGAGAACGTTCTAGGTGAAAGAAGAGTTGTTTTGTGTGTAATGAGAAATTAAGTAGACATATTCGTTTCGTTTATCGCAGTGCTATTTTGTGTGTTACAGTGTGTATAAATGGGATAGGTAGTGTAGATGTGCCTGTTTTGCCAGTGAGAGAGTGTATGTATGAAATTGTGCACAAGAGTTCCGTTAGCAGTGTGTATATGCTGCCACTATGTTTAGTAGTCCATGTGTTTGTCTTGTGTGCGTCTGTAGAGAGCCTTCGGTCCCAAAGGGGGGGGGGCAGTATATTTCTTACGCACATTTATTGTACCTGAGAGGAGAGAGGCAAGAGAGAGAAAAACGCTGTTTCGGTTTTTATACCACGCGCGAGTATTTGGAAGTAAATATCTCTGGCGCTGTAGTTTGGTTGAAAGAAATTTATGACTTGAGCTTTTGTCCAATTAAGACTCGATAGTAAAACAACATTCGCTGCTGCTGCTGCTTCCAACCGAATAACCCCCCAAAAGGCTGATATGCCGTAAAACAGATAACTTTACAATATGGGAACTTACCTTACCAAGGATTGAGACTCTAGTTCATCCTACTATTTTACTGATAGTTTTCCCGAGGGTATTAGTAAAAATGAACAACAGACTGAACAAAACCTGTAACCTGGTGTGTTAAGCCAATTGTCTGATCAGAATTACATCCATTGCGCATGTGTGACATGATTTTATGCATAAATGTTTTGTGTTTCTTTCTTTCTATTTAACTGTCCACGCTATAATCTTCCTATTTATAACATTAAACTGATAGAACAACAGAAAGCTCCTAATTTTCATATATTCTCCTTTTGAGAATCTCATATGTTTCTTATTTTGTTTTTGTTATCCATAATCAATCTTGTTGTTCCCTTTGAATTCTTTTTAATCCTGTTTTGCGCATGCGCATGTCATTCGATTCACTTTCTATTTGATATGTCGGCCATTTGCGACGGTGGTTTATTGTGTAACATGTCCTTGCGATTACATAAATATGGTCGACCTTGAACAGTTTTGATGGACCATCACGATAAAAGGATCCAAATAGGAAAACGAACAGAAAAATAAATGTAAATCGAAAGACGAAGCGAAAATAAATAGCGAAATCACAACGAAATTAAAAAGAGGAAATGAAGTAAGTAGTGAAAAGAACGAAAAGGGAGAGAAAGAAAAGAAAAGTCGAAAGAAATAAAGGAATGAATGAAAGAAAGGAATTAATGAAAGTACGAGACATAAAGAACATGAAATGATACGGATAAAGAAAAAAAAAAGAAAAAAAGCGAAATTAACAAAGAGATGATGTGAGACGGAAAGAGAAAAATAATTAAAAAATATAATTAAGTGATTATTTTTTTAGGGGGGTCGCTCCACTTGATGTAAGGAGTTAGCAAGAACGAAAGATAATTATCGCAAAGACAGGAGATGCCTATTGACCATAGCTTTGAAAATACCAAGACTATAGGTAAGAGGAAAACATTTGCTGGCAGAAGACCTGAAATCCTTCTAGACTAAAACAATTTTAATTTTTGTCCCAATCCACTGTCTCTTTTTTAGACACTGGGTTTTCTCCACATTAAAAATCGACCTTGTGTCTAAATCTACCCTCGTAGGGAGGCAAGTAAATAGGGATATGATTTTTTTTTTTTGCCGAACGTTGGAAAGATAAAATGAAATAAAGCGTACATAATAAAGCACACAAAACAATAATAAATGATAATATATGTATTAAATTATGATACAAGAAATGTGTTTGCAAAATTAAGTGTGTTTGCGGCTTAATTAAATTTATTTGCTTTTAAGATTATTTAATGCAACGCAAACCGATTCTAAACAATTCATTATATACGATAAGTTGAACACGAGTTGATATTTTAGCTACATTTGGAGGTGAAATTTTGGCTTCCAAATAGTATTAGCGCGTGAATCATTAAAATATATGCAGCATAGCAAACATTCATAGACCGCAACGGTATCTATTAGGTCAACCACGCACCTCCTAATTTATGAAAGGTTTGCTTTGTTTTATCGAACATTCGTTTTACGTACATGGCGTTGCCCGGGATGAAGTTAAGTAATTTTTGTTTGTAATTTTTATTTGTTTTCATATTTTAAAAACTTAATTAGAGAACTCCAATTATAATATGAATATATAATTATCTATAAAATGAGTTTATCTCTTGCTAAATGTTATTTTTAGGTGATTATTTAAAAATGTTTCATATTAGCATAATAAATTGTAGCGGAGAACGTTAATATCTTGCCAATAATACTGTACAACAGGTACTCTTTTCTGCTGTGAAAAAGTGCAAACTGACTACGAAATCTAGTAATCTCTTCTCCGTCCTGTAGCCCGTTTTTCACAGATAAGACTTTGCTAGTCTCTCTCTACTCTATCGCAATTTCCATGGAAGGTGCTTGGGTGAGCTTCAACCGTGTAAGATATTCACAGGAAGAATTTGTATTTCTACCACAACAGATAAAAACCTTCCGTTGTCAGGCGGAAATGCCATAGACAGAGCTTATTTGCAAAGGGCTTCCCGCTTGTGAGACATATTACACCGGGACTGCTTCCCAATAGTAAACAAAAATAAAATAAATAAAAATAAACGAAAAAATGATTAGTCAGAAGAAATGTTTGATTTCTTATCTTAACTGCAATTCGTGTCTGACTTTGAAAATCCGACAAGATAACTTCATATGTTAGATTAATGCGTAGGATTATTTAATAAGCAAGCCCGGATTGTAATATTTAACGAGGGATAATTCAGGGTATTATATTGTTAAAACTGTATCTAAATGTAATAGGCTCACCGACGGAATTTTGACTTATTTTAGTTGATCTCCATAAGCTATCTGAAGAAAACTAAAAAACAAAAAACAAAGACGAACGAATAAAATAATGAGAGAAACTGTGGAAGTAAGACGAATTAATCTACATACTATTAATAAGTTATTGTGGTTTTGGAGTTTACCTGTTCGTACGCAAATAGAAACAGGATTTCTTGACACATCACTAATGCGGTAGATTTTACAATGTCAATACCCAAGTTCGAATTTCACGTAAGTTAAAACATTTTTTTTAACTGGATACGTGTTTTATAAATTTAAAGTAAATTAACATATATTTTTAATATATTTTATAAAGTAAGTGATATTTCTTTTTGATAATCTGCAATATAGTAGATATAAAGGATATTCGGTATTAGTTCAAACATAGTTTCTCTTGTTTTTTGCCAATAAAACCAATACGTAAATACATTCACCGTAGTTACACAGTTTTTCATGCAAATACTAACTAGCGCATTTTTTCCACGAAACTTCACAAATATTTGTTTCGTACTTGTTATAAACGGTAGCAGCTAGGTAAAGATGGAAATTGACATACACGAGTACTGTACCAACATGGCTCAAAGAATAGGTATAAACTAGTGAAGAAGAAATCATTTATAAAATGAGAATAACTAAGACATGTACTATGCATACTAATGAATTAAAAGAGTAAACGTTCGTTTTGTGTGTTTTACTATCGATTGTTAGGAATTCTTCGTATGCAATTAATTGAATACAAGTTGCTATTTTACCTATTTTCCGTGAGAAATTACTGGTTAATACCTTCCCCAACACTATTAGTTCGTAAATGGTCACAAGAGAATATGCACTTGATATAGCAGATTCAATAGGAATCGATTGTTTGCATTAAGTAAATCACGCAAACATGCAAAATATTATTTTACAAAACCATTATCGAAAGAAATCCACAACTTATAACGGTGTGACACGATGAGGTAATTTTACTGGTGCAATATTCATTAATGCACCTATATAATATGTACGTTTGTCCGACCCGATTAAAGACATGAAGAACATTAGGTGGGAGGAGGAGAAGAACGAATACGAATTTTAAATAAAAGATAGTGGGCATGTAGCACTACTAGTTTACCAGGAGAATGTAACTTTGCGTGTCTGCGTGGAAGGGTTGTTAACGTCCTGGCACGGTACACCAGCTCTCTGAAAAAAACGATAAGCACATCCCCCTTCAATGAAGGTGTTAATCCCGTCCGAAGGTTTGACAGGTCTTAGGCAGCGTCATTAATTCTTTCCAGGGAATTAATTATCTGGGCTGAGGGAACTGTCGTCTTGCTGAAATTCAACGCTGTATAATAGAAGCGAACATCACATTTTTATATATTAAAGTATATTAAGATTATTTTTTAGTTTCCAAAAAGAACAATTAAAAAACTCGAAATCGAGTTGGCGAGCTGGCTCGGGACTGTCATGCTTCCCGTATGAAAATAAATTGCAACTGCAAAAATCTCCCTCGATGTGACAAAAACGAGAGATAAAGAGAGAGAGAGAGAGAGACAGAGAAAAAGAGAAAGAAAGAGAGAGAGAGAGAAATAGAAGGACAAAAAGAGAAAGAGAAAAAACGAGTATGCATATCAAATAGTAAGTGACAGATGAAAATACAGTCACCGATGTTTTTAATTCACAAGTCTTGGTGACAGGTAATTTTACTTTTCTCCATCCGATGCACCTGCCAACCTGATTGCTTTGACACTACCTAAACTACTTGGTCCTCTGACGCGGGCTGACATTTGAAGTGCAATGTTGTCGATTTTACGTGTCGCCCCGAGAACAATGGAAGCCAAGTACAAGGCTTTTAAATGTGGGGAACTCCAGCTCCCCATAAGGGCGCTTTATCGTTGTGCCACAATCGCTCCTCCTTTTTGTGACCTTTACCCCAATTAGCAAATGTCATAACATATTATGTTTTGTTTTCCTGGCACAACAATATCATTTGTGCAATCCTCATTTTCTCTTGTCATCATTAATAGTCGTTTTAACTTCAGACTTTAGTATTATTTTTTTTCATTCTCTCTTGTTCTCTTCTGAAAAAAATTAGTTTTTCTCCTATTTTGTAATATTCATTCACTTTGACTTTGTTGTTTTATTATTTTTCTTTATTGAATGTAATTAATTTTAATTTTCTCGGCCTTGAACGATGGTTAGTCGGTGTACCTTTTCCCACCGCCTCCAGTGCACTCTTGCACGAATTAGTCGGCCGTTTCAAGCAGCCTTTTCTATATTGTTGGGGAAGGGGTATTTCGAGAACTTTTAAATTAGGGTTTCCCAAGATGTTCTATCCGGGTTTTAGAGTGATTAACCTTCTGTGAAGAGGGATTGGTCATTTTAAGTTCCACTTTTTCATGTAGGTTCGGTGGAAATGTGACCGTGTTTCTAAGGCTCCTACGACTCACAGGCATCTGTGGCGTGGGTAGGGTGGGGGAGACCCCTAAGCTGCCTCTATCATAGGTTTCCTTTTTTGGATTGGGGTTTCATGACGGAGGCGATACTTTCTCAGCTGTTTGTTAGCAACCGATCTGACAGTGTAGGAAGTGACAGTGCATAGCGGCAACTCCACCTTTCCCTGTGAATATTTGTCGTTTTTACAACTGGTATTAATACTAAGTGGTATAATTACTCCTTTTACCCATAGTTGATTATGGTGAAATGTTATTTGGGCTCGATTTATCTTGAAACAGTATGCGCCCAATATTAACTCCCGATTCAAGTCTGCAGTGATATATCCTCTACTGGTCTGAGATACCAACTTCCCAAACATTGATGTTAATATTAATTAATATCACATTTTTTAAAGTCTTGAGCATTGTATTATAGTGTTTAGGAGAATTAGTAAAAAAAAAACAGGGCAAGCGTTGATGCTTTTTGGCATTAAAATATTTCTTTGTGTTATGGATTGTCAGCATACGCGTTCAGCTTTTCACCCATGTCGCCCAAGCCCTGACCCAACGCAATAAACAACCCTCCAATAACAGTCCCATTTCATAATTAGACCCTAAATTGGTACCCGCAGACGTAACACTAAAATATATCTAGGACCTATTTCTGTAAGTAACTCGGAGGTGTAACACCGAATTTTATACCGCTTAGAGATGTTTTTTTTTAATTCCGAAGCCTCATAATTGGATTTAAACCAAGGAAACCATTGGTATGAGTTTTGTATCTTATAAGTAACTATTTTAATTAATTAAATTATATATATATATATATATATATATATATATATATATATATATATATATATATATATATATATATATTATTTATTTTATATTAAAGTCTTTTTCACCTGCATCGTTTCGGCCTCTCTTGGCCTCATCAGTGTAGGAGTGACGGTTGCAGTCGGTCGCATGGGTTTGAACGTCGTTCGTAGATTCAGGCTAGAATCACAAGAAAAACGCCCAGGACCACGCGGTCGCGAGAAATCGACACAGACAGTAATTGAAATTAAGATACACTTACCCTGGAGGCGGGAGGAAGTGTCATTGCTGTCTACACTGTTCAACGCTCGAGCGGAATAAGCTTATCGCAGATGACAACAAACTTTTCAATTTCAAACAGGGCTCTACTTTTAAGACTATTAAATCTTTATAGGGGCCTTTAACTATAAATATTTATTTAATATTAAATGTATTTCACCTACCTACGACGTCGTTTCGGGCTCTCTTTCCCTATCAGTGTAGAAGTGGCTGTTGCAGGCGGTCGCATATGCTCAAACGCCGTTCTTAGATTCAGGCTAGAATCAAGAGACCAACTCTATTTCTGGCTAGTCTGAACCATTGTTACCGATCTTTACGTTGTTGTTTCACTTTTCTGACAAACTCTTATCCTGGGTCTTGAGAAGTTATGACGCATTAGTACATAACATATTTTATCCTCATATATATATATATATATATATATATATATATATATATATATATATATATATATATATATATATATATATTTCTGGCCAGTCTTAACCATTGTTACTAATCTTCACGTTGTTGTTTCACTTTTCTGACAAACTCATTAACCCTTATCCTCGAGTGGCCTATGGGTCTTGATAAATAATGACGCGTTAGTACATAAAAATATATATTTATATTGCCATTGTTTGTTTTTTAATTGTTCATAGGAGTTTATCTTATGATTTATTGTGTTTATGTAACAGTGCTCGATAATAATTAGAGCTAGGTTTTATTTATGCAAACATTTTTGGTCTGTCCTGTACAGGTCTAGGAGGTGCACCCTCCCAGGCTTTGCCTCCCCTCTTTGGGGAGGAGTAAGTTTATGGCTGACTGCCTGAGGCGCCCCTACCGGGGAATGCTGACAGGCAATTTTTAATGTCCAGAGTGCTCACCTTCTCGGGCGTTGGCTTTTCAAGCCCCACTTTCTCGACCCGACCTTGGGTCACATCTTACCTTGTGGGAGTAAGATAAAACTGGCGTTCTACACAACCTCCTGGTGAGAGGTAAATAAATACATATGTAGAAACATGTTTCGCCTTAAGATTTTTCCAATGAAAGCAACGTCAGGCACAACTGATCGTTATGATGGTTAAAAATCAACTGGTAGAGTGGATACTTGAAAATAAAAATGGAGGGGTTGCAATGTGACCAGGTGAGATTTCAGAAAATAAAGGATAGAAAAAGTTGTTAATAAGTGTCTGGTGGTTTATTATTTGTATGAGTTTAATTATTAATTTGTACCTGGAGTATTTATTCTTTAACTGAAAAGTGTGGGCGCAATCTGACAATGGAAGGGGTTGAAGTTATTCAGTGTGTGTTTATTAGTTTACTAGTTCAAACTAATTTTTTACTGGGTCAAGTAGTAATTGGTTAGGTCAACTGGTTGCATAGTGTGTACAATCGCACGGATGGATAGATGTGCGCACTATACGTATGCAATCATATTCTTCCAAAACTATGCCATCTCATCGCTATTCATTTCCGATAAGCCATATATTTCTCGTTGAACCAAGTATCAGATTTCAAATTCGCTAACATGTACGCGTGTATATATAAAAATATAAGAGATCAACGTATTCACTCTCTGTGCTGCTAATTACCCGTTGAAAACAAAAGAAAAACTATGAATGGTTTATATATTTAAATGAAGCAATGGTTTAGCGCGCGACCTTTACAGACAGAGATTGTGAGTTCAAACCGTATGCTCTATTTTGGCCAAAATTAAACATACTCATTTTAAATTACAATAATCAGTAAATTGTTTACTTTCAGTTTTATCATATAATCTACGTAATTTACGGAAATTCGGACTTCGGACACCCCTGTTATATATATATATATATATATATATATATATATATATATATATATATATATATATATATGTATACACACACACACACACACACACACACACACACACACACACATATATATATATATATATATATATATATATATATATATATCGGCTACATTTGGTATCTTTAACCTTGCAGGTTGTGTTTCCAGTGTTGCCGTGAAACTGAAGGTACCGATGGATGATTAAAATAATATATAGTGTCTATTGAATATATATATATATATATATATATATATATATATATATATATATATATATATATATATATATTATCTCTGTGTCTTTATATCTTTAAAATGCTTTTAGTTATTTATACATGAAAAAACACACAATATAAATGTATTCAACAGTAATAATGTAACACAAGCCTCCCCGTCCCCCCGTCCACCCCCCCCCCCCCAAAAAAAAAATTATATAGGCCATCCACAAGAAATGCCACCCACAAAAATATCTTTACTACTAAAATTACAGAAGCATTCCCCTCTTCTGTATACCTAATAATAGCGATACTAACCTAACACTAATATGTGGTCTCGAAGAGGTTTGAATCCTTAAAAAACTAACTTGCATAAACCGATATATAATAATTCGAAAGTTTGCAGGCCGTTGGCAGAATATCGTGGGCAATGATGGAATAGTTTTATTTAAAATAAAATAAATTCCTGCATAATAACTCATTATTTTAATATGGTACAGGAAGTTTGTTCTCAACCTAGTAATTGATGGAATTAAACAATCTGAGAAGCCAAGATGGAAGAAGATCAAGAAATCTGAATAACAGAGAGAATCGGAGACCGAAATTAAACATTGAATAGACGAGAAGAAAAAAAAGAAAGAAAACGTATTAAAAAGCAACAAGAATATGCGTCCATTCAATGTGCGCGTTTAGCGATGGTAATGATATTCGAAAGAAAACCGTGCCGACAGACGGACAGATGGACAGAGCCTCTGATAAAGATACGTGGGCGTATCTAAAAGAAAAGAAAAAAGAAAATGCACATCATGAGAAATGGCCGCAGAGTGAAGGAAATACGGAAGGAAGACGATATTTGTATATTAATGGCGACTTCTTCCTTGACGGGGGTAGCTCGGATTTGTCTAGCTATTAATATGAAAATACTGGCTCATATTTACCCTGGCAGACAGAAAGACGATGACGTCAGGTTCGGGTTTATTTTCCTTTACTCATATCAGTTTACAAAATCGAAGTGACGAAAGAAGAAGAAGAGTGAGTCTATGTGAAGAAAAATGGCGGGCCCCGCGTTTGTCTCAAGTGAGTAAGAAGAGTGGTGAAGATCGTTCATCGTAAGAAATGAACAGAATACGGTCACGAACTGAAGACACAGAGATAATAAAGATTGGCTGCAGCAGAATGGACAGGCTTAATTGATGAGTATCCGGTTCCACACACACGCACACATACACACATATATATGTACATATATAATGAATTATTATTTCATGTATATACACTTATATTATAACATACTTCATTACGTATATATATATATATATATATATATATATATATATATATGATTATATAAATATATATATATATATATATATGTTCATTATTTACTTTGAGCTCAATACGTGAGTAGAGCTTAATAGTAATATGGAAACATCCTTATTGAACAGAAGCTCCACAAAATCACTTGTGTTCCATTCCAGAGGTACATCATCAGGTTTAATTGCATGGAGGTACATTTTAGGATTGTTTTTATAGAAAGTCGTCCCTACTCCAGCTTCAAACCAGTCATTGACCCTCGTTTTATTACCCCGCGGATATCCTAACGATCATCTCCAAACGCATATACCATACACTGGACAAGGCAGGTGAACCTAGAGCGGTAGCACTTGATATATACAAAGCCTTTTACAAGGTCTGGCATAAAGGGCTTCTCATAAAAATTAATTCATATATTACTGGACGAATATTTAATATAATTAGATCCTTCCTAACCAAAAGAAAGATACAGGTTGTCCTCGATGGCCGTTCTTCCAAACAACATACCATAAATGCAGGTGTACCCCAGGGGTCGATCCTTTGGCCTTTATTGTTCCCGATTTTCATAAACGACCTCCCTGATTACATTGTGTCTGAGATGGGTATATTTGATGACGACACCACGTTCTACTCTCGTAATGTGGGAAAAACGGACACGCACATATTCGAACCAATCGCTGAATCCTTAGAAAGTGACCTCTAGTCTGTAGTGGAATGGGGTCATAAATGGATGTTAAAATTTAATGTGGGTAAGACAAAGCTCTTTTTCTTCAATACCTACAAGAAACCTCTTCAACCACCGATTGCCTAGGCTAATAACACTCTACCTAAGAGTCCAACGTTCAAACTCCTCAGCCTAATAGTCACATGTAACATGGATTGGAGCAAATACACAGAAGACATTGCCAAAGCGGCTGTAAAAAAAAATGGGCTCCCTATACCGTGCTAGAAAACTTCTCACCTGACATGTTCCTATATCTCTACAAAGCCACCATCTGCCCATGCATGAAGTTATGTTGTCACATTTGGGCTGGTGCACAATCCACTCTTCTCTCCCTCTTAGACAAGGTATAAAAAAGAGTCTCTAATCTGGTAGGTACCTCACTATCCACCAAGCCGCAATGTTACATCCTTGTGCTTGTTTTACAAGTACTTCGATGGAATGTACTCCGATGAAATTTCTGTTCTGGTGCTCCTAGACGTAAATACACTCGACCAACCCGAAAATCAACAAAATCCTATCCCTTCACTGTGGATATCCCTAAATGCCGGAGAGCCTTCCACTCAAATTGTTTCTTTCCTCGTGCTGCCGGCCTTTGGAACTCCCACCCAGCTCCCTGTTTCTCCGACTGTACAGACTTGCAAAAATTTCAAACTAATGTGAACAAGTATCTCGCTTCACAGCTCCCAATTAAGGATAACCCCCAAAACTTTCACCCTAATTTTCAGTAGCCCTCTTACGTCTACAGTGGCAACTTGCCTTGTTTCTGGTGAACTATGTTAAAAAACCCTGAATTACCCATTTTTCTTTCAGCCAAAGACTCTCTTTGTTTGAAAGGGACTTTTGCTCTCCTCACTTTTAAGTATGTCAAACAAACAATAGGTCACATTTACAGTGCGCCAAACAAAATAACTAAGATGCATTTTAGCATATATTTTGTGTTATTAAAGTATGTCGGTAAACAAACGTCGATCAACTCACATTTAGTATAATAAAAATATCCGGGTATATATGAAATATAGTCATTCACAGAAGTTGCTTTGTCATCTACGATGTATCTTATATATATATATATATAGAGAGAGAGAGAGAGAGAGAGATAGATAGATAGATAGATAGATAGAGAGAGAGAGAGAGGGGGAGAGAGAGAGAGAAAGAGAAAGTAAAATGATACTTCAAAGATATAAATAATATCTTTAACTGGTAAACTATCGAGATAAAAACAAAGCTCAATATATTTCCCGCGGTAATGTCATTGCGGTAATAGTCCTCGGAGGAGAAGATTTTCTTTGAAAATCCATGGTTTAAGGACTCAGTATTACTCTTTGCTCTTGAACTACTCGCAGTAATGTCATTGCAGTAATGGCCTCTGAGGACGATATTTTCTTTGAAAATCCATAGTTTAAGGACTTTGTATTACTTCTTGCTCTTGAACTTTGATATGTAATGAAGTCTGATTCATTTCTTATTTTATTCTGTCATTCAATTTATTATATATATATATATATATATATATATATATATGAGTTTTTCGTGTTTTGATTTGCCGTTTTTCGAAGTTTCCTTGTTTTTTTTGTTATTAAATAAACAGTTCTTTCAAGAGCAGCCTGTTAAACGAAATACTATTTTTTTTTTACGAGTTGTGAAACGGAATGGAGAAATTATATATATATATATATATATATATATATATATATATATATATATAGTGGTATATGATGAATCGTAGACGACGGTGCAACTTCTGTGAATTACTATAATTCGTATATCCTCGGATTTCTTTTTCATATTTAGTCGTTCTTCGTATCGTATTCAAATAAACACACCTATTTATACAATGAATCATTTACATTAACATATTATTTATGTATGTTTGTATGGATGAAGTGTGTGTGTGTTTCATAGAAATATCCTAAAATAAACTCTTGAGAATCGACAAATAATTAAGAAAAAGCAGGAGTTATCTCCCATGCTATGCGAAATAGACTTATTCACGATTTATCCCAAAGCTGAAATCGAAAACGACCTAACGATATTCTGACTTTCTTGGTTTTCTGCTTACCTTTCTTTTCTACTTTTCTTTTTCCGTTTTTTTATATGACGTTATTTTAATTTATATTCACTAACCCATTACTAAATTGTAGGATTAACACATATATTATCACCGTTTTAAACATTTGCCAAATTACTAAGCATGAAATCTTAATTAATTTTTATATATTCTATGTTAATTGAAACGTAAGATCTCAGATCCGGATTACTTTTGCTTATTTATTTTCATTTAAACTTTAAAAAAAAATTAATTATCTTATTGCTTTATTATTTTATTTATTAATTTCATCTATTCAATTTACTGTTTTTTTGTGTTTCGTTTTTTCGTATTTTCAATACTTATATTAATTCACACTCTTCACTCTTTCCATAGTAATCATTTTTGTGCCCAAGATCTACAAAAGTTCCAATAACTACTTTTTGAACACCACATTTATATACATAACATAAATCTTTAATTTCTATTCTCTGCGGGACTGGTTCGCTGCTATTCTGTCTTATGGCAGCCATTTTGTTTTGTCAGATTCTCTGCACAGTCGGAGATTTCCTCTGGTATTAATTATTTTTGACAAAGGGAAGTTTCTTTTCCTGAAATATTAAATAAATGAGTTTTATAATCATCCGGACATCACACAAACAGCTAACACCACTCTTGCTCTTATGTAAGATTTTAAGAAAAAATAAATAGTAAGTCACATTTCGTATTCGATTTATTATTTTTGTTCCTTCCAGCTTACATCTTACCCGGAATTGGCATTGCCCACAGCCTTTTAAAAAAAACTACTACTTTTTATAATTAAATTATAATTTAATTCTCTCTCTATATATTGTAATGTAAGGCGGATCTTATAAAAAATATGTTTTCTTAGTTTATTTAATTTTTCCCAGCCGAGAAAAACATATAACCTTTCTTTTTCTTGTTTCTATAATAATAATAATAATAAAAATACCTATCTCTTCCCGTCCCAATTTCAGCAAAACAATGCGTTAATGGCATGACTGAAAGCAGTACTTTTGACATAGACGTGCGAAGTTCTCATATCTCAGAATCTATTTTCACATCTACACGCGAGAGATTGCCCCGGAACCTTTTCAAGTGACTAGCGCCGCGGTGTTTAGACTTAAAAGTAAAGCGGTTTCACTTGAGTATAACCATTTCTTAAAAGGCACTCTTCCCATATTCTTTATTGTAATCAAATTATCACCAAGAGTACCCTAAATAAGGAATATCGAATTTCATGGAACTATCCACGTCACTGAAATCTAAGAAACACATACCCCTTTTCTCGTATATTCAAGATTATCCTAGACATGATGCACACAGTATAAGCCCGAAGCTAAAACTATACTTTGAGAAACACGTTGAAGGTTCCTTTTGGAATCCACCAGAGGAATCCGATTTTCGCCAAGACATAGACGGCGGCACCGGTGGGGAGGGGGGCAGGAGGGCGGGCTTAAGCCCCCCCCACTTTTTCACTTGGCCCCCCCCCCCCACTTTACGGTCATCAATAATGAAGTTATATATGCATGTGTTTAACCGCCCCCTCACTTTTTAGGAGAGCCCCCCCCCCACTTTTATAACTGTGCCGCCGGTCCTGTAAGAGAAGGCATTCGTGTGTTCAACTTGGAATCCATTTTATCCTTGAAATCCGTATAATATAATATATAAACACGTAGATACTGTTTTTTTACGAGATTTTGATATTTTGAATTTGCCCTGTTATCAAAACCCTTACTTTTCTCCAAGCCAGAATAGTATCCATTTTCCCTGTAATTATCGTGTTTGTTCTCCCATGTTCTTGCGGGCCTGTTTTCTTTAATATCCCTATTAATAAACTATATATGTAATACAACCTTCTGTGTCACTTGTTTCTTCAACGTGTTGTGTTTAATGATATCTTCTTCGATATCCAAACCAAAATTTGGGAACAGATATACACTTATTTGCTCATTTTAAAATTTGTATCCGAAAAATTATTGTTCATGTTTGGCGATAACGCGTTTCCTTGTGTGACACGTCATAATTGGCCCATAGACACACCACCCTTATTAAATAAACAATTATTTATTTTACGGGATTTGAACCTAGAACATTCACAAAGACTAAAATGAAAAGCCGTACAGAATTCGAACGTGTGCTTACGAAGCTAACGCCCGGCCAACATCAAAGTAAGGGATCTGAGTTATCTGTATAGGTTCGACCTCTGCTTCATGTAATGGAGACAAACAAGGTTTGTGACGGGCCACTATTTAATAATACATGCAAACAACAAGACGACATTGATCTGTCAGTTTTGACTTAATGAATACTGGCCATTCTTCCTAAGGAATAATATTACAGTAATTGCATTGTCGGTGAGAAATGGATATTATTCTTATAAGCATGAACATTTAAGCTTTACGGTTCCGTTTTGTGTTTCCTGTCAATGTTAAGATCCGGGAGTAGCGTAATGGATACCGCCGCGGACTAGGGACTCGGAAAGGTGTGTTAAAATCTCATCGGATGTGTTAAATTTAATAATGGAAACAATATCAGCAAGGAAGGTATGTACCCCCATCCATCCAAAACTGGGTTCGTGATTGATCTGGTGGATACCGTCGTTGCTTATGTAATCGGCTACGCCGCGTGCTAATCTTAGCGGAGTTATTGTGTTCACTTACGTATTAATACTGCTGGGAAAGGTATGGACCCGTAATCTCTGCCCATCTGTGGATACATCATGCAATGTGCAGTTAATTGTGACATTATATATATATATATATATATATATATATATATATATATATATATATATATATATATATATATTTGCCTATCTGGTAACAAATGTACTTAAGCTTGATTTTTATGCATCTTTTATTCCTATATAATTTTATATGGTAAATAACATATCGCAGAATGTTCCTTAAGTGTAGTGTTTTGATATTATTATTATGTACTCACTAGGAGTTTTCACACAGGTCATCAGTGATTGCTCACCGACAACCGGTGGTATTCCCTGGAGTCTGAGTGACAACAAGTCTCCCCAGATTTCCAGTATTCTCCACCTCTTTTTGATAGCCACCGTAAATAAACTTGCAGTATCACAACAGCCGTTTACCATTGATTTCTCGCTGGTAAGGACCATTGGTCTTCTATGGAATTTTGGTGACAATAAGCCTCCCCAAGGTCCCAGCAGTCTCTGCGCTTCCAGTGGAAGTCTGGTTTATTCTGTCGCTCCTCGATCTTCTCATCCTCCTTGACTCTATGCAAATATTTTGTGTGGTGTCAGCCTAGGCTGGTACCATTTTGGGGGATGGGGGGGGGGGCGGGGAGCTGATAGTGTTTCTTGCTATTTCTGTTCATTGGTTCATTTTTGTGTCGTGTCAGTTGAGGCCGGTGTAATTTATTAGGGGGGGGGGAGCTTATAAAGTGATGTTTCTTGCATTTTCTGTTCCTTTGTTTGTGAGGTGTTCTTTCTGTGGTTTTGTTTTCTTCCTGTACTAGATTCCATGTGACCCTTCGTACCTTATGCGGGTTGGTTTCCGCATTCAATGATTTTTCTTAAGGTTGTAGCTGTTTTGATCATGTATGTCCTTTGTATAGTTCCAATGATAGCTTTGATTCCAATTTCTCCCAGTCGTTTTTCCAGGTTTTGGGGGATTGTTCCTAGTGCTCCTACGATTATTGGTATTATACTGACTTTCTTCATGCTCCATATTCCTTTCAGTTCTCTGGCTAGTTCTGTGTATTTGCTTCGTTTTTCTGTTTCTTTGCTTTTCACTTTGTGGTCTGCTGGAACGGCGAAGTCTACGATTTTGCAAGATTTTTCCTTCTTGTTGATTATTATAACATCCGGTCTCATTGCTTGTATGAGTTTGTCTGTTTGTGTATCCATCTCCCAGATGAATTTGTGTTTTTCGTTTTCCAGTACTGTTTCTGGCTTATGTTTGTACCATTTGTTTGCGTATTCGAAATTCAATTGTTTGCACAGTTCTCGATGTACTGCTTTCCTCACACAGTCATGTCTGTTCTTATACTCGTTTTGGGCTAGTTTGCTACATTCACTTATTATATGATTTATTGTTTCGTCTCTTTGTCCACAGAGTTTGCATTTACTGTTTTCCTGAGTTTTATCTATTTTAGCTTTAATGTAGTTTGTCCTAATTGCATTGTTCTGTGCAGTCATCAGTAGAGATTCCGTTTCTCTGTTCAAGTGTCTTTTTCTTAGCCATGTCCAGCTGTTTTCGTTGGTTTCTTCTCTTGTCAGTCTTCTGAAGTGTCCGTGTAGTATTTTTTCTTCCCACTTTTCTTTTCTTGCCGTTTTGTTTCTGGTTTCGGTGCTTCCCGAGTTGTTCGTTGGATTGGCGTCCCTTGCTGCAGTCATAAGGATTTCCCTGTGTTGAGTTATGTATTTTTCCAGCTCTTTTTTGAGTCTTCCACACACTCTTCTATATTTACCAGTCCTCTTCCCCCTTCGTTTCTTTTCACGTAGAGTCTGTCCGTATCGTCTTTTGGGTGTAGTGCATTGTGCATGGTAATTAATTTTCTGGTCCTCTGGTCCAGGTGCCTGAGTTCCTCTTTGGTCCAGCCTATGAATGGTCCAGAGTATCTTATTAGTGCTACTGCCCAGGTGTTTATTCCTTTTACTAGATTCCTACTATATAATTTCGTTTCTAGGAGTTTTCTTGTTCTTCGTAAATATTCTTTTCCAATCTTCTCTTTCATTTCCGTAGATTTGATGGCGTCTGCCTCCAGAACTCCAAGATATTTGTAACTATCCTGTTCGTCTAGCGCCCTCATTTCCTCTTGGGTGGGGAGTTCTATGTTCTCTGTTGTCTCCAGTTTTCATTTTTTTTTTAATTTCTAGTAGTGCACACTTTTCCATTCCGAATTCCATTTGGATGTCCTGGCTGGAGATTCTGGTCATATTTATCAGTTTTTCCAGTTTATTTTTGCTTTTTGCAAATAGTTTTAGGTCATCCATGCACATCAGGTGGTTTACGTTTAGTTCTGTGTCTGTAAACTTGTATCCGGCATCAAATTTTCTGAGTATGTAGTTAAGTGGCATCATAGCTATTATGAACAGTAGTGGTGATAGGGAGTCTCCTTGTAAGATGTCTCTCTGTATCTTTATCTCAGTCAGCTGTTGTCCCCCGGCTGTCAGTTCCAGTCTCCATGTTTCCATTGCTTTATTATTATTATTATTATTATTATTATTATTATTATTATTATTATTATTATTATTATTATTATTGATTATATTATTAATTGATATGCAAATTATCATATGATATTGTAGTTTTAAGGATACTGTTTTATTATTATTATTATTATTATTATTATTATTATTATATTATTATTATTATATTATTATTATTATTATTATTATTATTATTTCTAGTTATTTACTTATATATTTATATGTACTTATTTTAGTGAAATGAAAACTGAAATGTTTCTACATATAGTTTTTGGGGAAGTGGTCATTTTATCAGTACCACTGGAAAGCCATGAATCTTATAACTGCCCTGTTTTTAAATCTCCGAAACACTTACATGTGAAACAGCTGATGCCCCCAGTTTAATATTACACAATATCAGTTTAGGTCCCCTGTTTTTGTTTCACCGTTATATACTTGAATTCCTTTTTGTATTTGTAAATCTTTCAGCGGCAAGTCGTTGTTTAAAATGACTCTAAGCTTTTTTAGACTCTCTCTCTCTCTCTCTCTCTCTATATATATATATATATATATATATATATATATATATACATATATATATATATATATATATATATTAAAAAATGGATTACGAGTTATCAAGGCCAAAAACCACTCAAGCATATGTGTTAATAAGATAGAATGATTGTTAGAGCCTTATGAAAGTATTGAGAATGATTGATGGAATGGATTCAATTCGGATACTCGTGTAGACGTCTCATGAGATGAATCTATTTACATTGATTTGAAAACGATCATGTTGTAATATGTAGGAAAGTTGCCCCATAGTAATGCGTTCCACGGACGAGAAGTCCTTGCGAAGAACCTCTGGTTGTGGAAATTGCGCCTGACGCTGGTTACACTGAGTAAGAAAGGAATATGTTTTTCGATTACTGTCGAAAAACGAGTGTTTGCTGTGAATATCGAGCAAAAATGGAACTAGAGAAAACTACGTCCTATAAAGTTAACGGCGACTAATAATGCAATCTTCTGAATTAATCTGTATCACTTAGGAAGTAAAATATGAAGTAAATAAATCAATAGAAATATAACACACGCTACAATCACCAATAAAGACAGTTACATAAAATACATTAAATATTTAGGTGATAAAAACTGCATAAATTTCCTGGCAAGGCGTCATAGTCCGGGGGTAAAACGCCAGACTATATACGTCAATATTGAAGAAACACGTGTCCATGGATTACTTTTATGTACGTATAAAATTAATAAAAAATATATGTACATAAATAGAGATATAGGTAGATAAAAGAAAGAAAATAAATGATTACAGAGGCTCAAACTACGAATGTTTTAAGCAAATGTAACCGAATCAATAGATAACGTCGCCGTGAGATGATGTTGTAATCGAAAGCCTGTCAAGGATGGGGGTCTTCTTTATCTAGGTCATTTAACAACTTCTTTACCATCTGACTACTCCCTCGTTTCATTCGTCCATTATTTACGCCATTCCATCCACGACCTCCTACTTCTACTCCCCCATTCACCACTTCTTGTCTCATTTACCCTTCAACCGACATTCGAAAACAATCAATATGCAAACAAGCAAATAAGCAAGATTCCCAGAGGTTTAGTATTATAGAAATTGTATTTTCGCATTATATTATCTAGCAGGCGGAAAGCGGCGGTGGTACAGTGGTAATATATGGGGACTGCATACTTATGCCATAATCATATTGACACACCGGTTACCGTTACATTACCGAAGTTAAGCAACATTGAGACTGGTTAGTACTAGATGGGTTACTATTTGGGAATACCAGGCGCTGTATGTAGAAGGATGTGGACACCTCCCTGCAAGAACTACAAAAAACCTAACATCGTCATTTCCATTAACCGGGATATACATGCGACTGGGAACCGCTTGTGAATTTGGTACTCTCATGCTTCAAAGGAAGCTGGTTCAACCCGTCCAGTGTTAATGCTGCACCAGGTACAAGGGTAGGTACGGGAACTGCGACTTGCCGTGCTTTTTTCGAGTTTGAGTCGGAGATATTGTTCCACTTTCACTATGGGATCTTCGGAACCTTCACGTGAGTACCCGATTCTGTAATAATATTGATTGAAACGAATACCAAAATGCGAATGAAGCTCATTCCTACGAGGGTTTTTATATGTGTCGGATATGTTCTAAGACATTACGGGTATGACTGCCCCAAGCTGACGAGATCGTTCTCTACTTAGGACGGTTCTGGTTAGCAAGATATTTAGATGTGGTGATCACATTTCTATTTATGCCGATATGTTTGTCGGTCCCCTGTAAGCCCGCAAAGGAAAAGGCAGTATCAAAAAATAGAATTTAAGAGTCTACTATGCAAACAATTATTTTTTTTATTGACAACTTGTTAAGACGAGGAAGTATAAAGAGTTTGTAATGAATGAGAGTTCAAAGTGTCCCAAGAACGTTCTCAGTGAAGAAAGAGTTGTTTTGTCTGTGAGAAGAATTGAGTAGACATGTATATTTCGGCCGGCATCGTGTGTGTTTGCGTGTGTGTAAATTCAATAGACATTATAGATGTGTGTGCATATTAGTTTGCTGTTTTGCCAGTTCGGTAAGTGTGTATATGTCATCGTTATGCCTACAGAAATTAATATGTGTCTCTTGTTCCATCTATTATTATACCCTCGGCCAAGGGGTCCGAGGCTATTTTGTGAGGGCCGTTTTCACGTGTGTCGACTCAGAAAAAAAACGTAAAGGAGAGAGAAATGAAGACAGCGTATTCTACAAAAATTAAATCATCGATTTAATGACTGGTATTCAGTTTCTGAATGAAAGTAATACTATTACTACGGATCAGGATTAATTTAATATTTTTATTATATATTTTCATTAAATATTTTGTAAATCAGTTTTTTTTTATTATTGAACTTTCGAACTGGACGCATCTTTATTAGTGTTATTGCGGTATTACTGAATATATAGGTAGATTTTTGAATCAGCTCTTACTCTCCGCGGTGACACGACTATGCCCAAGGAGGCGAACGAAACAAAAGATCTTGACCTTCTGGTCAACTCGTCGTTGAAGCCATCTAAACATTGCATTTAGACTGCAAACAAAGCAATGGCCACTCTATTTCTCATTCGACGTTCTTTCTGCAAACTCACTCCTGAAATATTACTACCAGTTTATGTTTCTCTCGTCAAACCACTGTTAGAGTATGGTGTCCAGGCCTCTGCTCCATATCTAATACGTGATATCCAACATTTGGAGAGTTCAAAGACTGGCTACTCGAATAGTGCAAGGTCTATGGGATCTGCCTTATGAAAGCCGACAATAAACTTAACCTTTTATCCCTTAGCGCTGACGATTACGCGGTAATCTCATTTTGGCCTACAATCTCCTCAATGGTCATTATGATAGACTTCATACATATTATTCACTCCTGCACCAGAAGGGGTCTACACGGACACCAAAAAACTATTTCATCACCGATTTCGATTGAACCGGAGGAGGATCGCCTTCTTAATAAGGATCCGTGGGCCTTGGAAGGCAATAAATGCACCAACAACACATCAATTAACGGACAATTTAGACAGGTGCTGGGCTGATGTATCTTCTTCTATGTAAATTTCTACCACCCTTTACCTACATGGCAACTGAAACAGGATTGTTTTATTTTCTGCCAAATAAATTGAATTGAATTGAATTTCAAATTTTTATTTTACTTTTAAGAATGAGATTTCCATGTCTATATCATTATTAAAAGAAGAAAAAAAATGAAATGAATTAAAATATTTTTTAAAAACATTTACTTTAATTTCAATTTGTTACTAGAATTCTTTAACTTTTGGGAAAACAAGTAATTTCATAACAATGAGCCAACATGCCATCGCCTCTCTTAAAAAACAACAACTCCATAGTTTTCATCGTTTTATGGTAAACACATCTTTTTTTTTTAAACATTACACTTTTATTAACCGTAAAGCTAATTACGTTCAATTATAAGTACAGCAAATAAAATAAAATAAAACTATAAATAAATAAATGACAACATATATAAGTGTGATACATTTACTACTACTAGCGGAATTCGTAGCTCAGTGATAGAACGTGGGACGCCTGTCAGTGGTGTCCCGGTTTCGAATACCCTTGTTGCATAGCCCTCTACTTAGGGCCGCGGCTTTTCTCGTTTTGTATACTCGTCCCTGAAAGGGCCGTGGCAGTTCACATTTAATCTCGTCATTTTTCAAACATCATAAATCATATAGTTTGCACACCTTTAGATTTCTCCCTCGTGCGTAGAGGGTCGCCGTCTCGATGTCGTCTAGTGGTTGAATTCTTTCTGTTTTCTTTCCTGTCGTAAAGCACGCCACTGCAACAAAGAGCCTCATGGCCGTCTAAATCGACAAACAATCCTTTAACTTTCAATTCTTTTTATTACAGGCGAAGTTATCCGTCAGCTGAGAGACATTCACTACGTCGAGAGAGAGAGAAAGAGAAAGCAAATTACTACTTTATCGTAGTTACTTATCAAACAAGTCTTAACCATTCGTGGAGGGGGGGGAGAGATCTTTCGCCTGGATTTTCTAAGGGAAAAATTTCCCTTAATCGGTTGTAGACTACATGCTAAAAATCACGTCTCATCGGTTCGTTTCGAAAACCTAGACTGTCTAAAACTCGCTTCTCTCGAAGAACGAGTAACGTCACGGATCCCTCTGTTTCCCACGCAAAAGCCCGTTACGTCACAGAGCCTCTCGCAGGTGCACATTGACCCTTGAACAGGCCTTATTCTGCACTCGACTGCCGGGTCCACCCCACGCTAATTCGCACAAGTCAAACCAACGATTTCCAACAGATACGCCCATTCCCATAGGGCCATTATCCAACACCCTTCGGCATAACCACGCTGATGAATCGTAGACGACTAAACACATGTCCGTGGATATATATATATATATATATATATATATATATATATATATATATATATATATATATATATATATATATATATATATATAGTAATCCAGGTAAAGTAAACATCTCCAGGATAAAACTCCAAAGTATTTCAACCGGTCTTATAAAGAATGCTCAATTTAAAATAGAGATTTTATATATAATGTTATCGATCAAGAGCTGTTAGACACTTAGACCTCATCAGGCGGAAAGAAAATATGATCCTTCCCTCATATCATATTTGGAAAGAACCTCATGAGATCTCAGTTACTAACAGCTGTTGATCGATAATATCGAAATGCTAGTGTCGCGGATTATGTAAATGTCGGTGTGAATAAAAAATAATTATATATATAAATATACATGTATAGCATATGACTATTTTTAAATGATAAATATATCTTCCGTATGTTTCTTTTGAGGTATGAGTATTTAGGTGTGTACATTAAATTTTGATGAATAACATATTGATTAAGATCCGATCCATGCAGAACTGTTTGAGTCGACCGATAACCAAAAGGTTTCTAATCCAATTGCAAAAGGTGACAAAGCCAAGTCGAGCTTCCACTGATGGCGGTCCGATTGCCTCATTTCGAAGGAGATTGCCATGGGAGAACAATAAAGGAGAAATGTTTTCATCTTCTCGCTCTTCTGGGCGATGACAGCGCATATCTCGCTGCGCCTGACAAACACGTGTGTCGTTGGCCCCAACGGTGGTTCCTCACTTACGCCATGTTGTTTATCACCGCCTTTTCTTTCGTATTCTACTTTCACTTTCACAGTGCGCATGCCCAGTGTTGATTAACTAAAGAGGAAAGATGGATGGTGCAAAAAGAAAAGACAAAAAGAAGGTTTGTTTGTAGGATTAGACGATCGGTGAAAGAAGGCGTTAATATTGTGCTGGCAAATGATTTACGAAGAGCTGTCGCATGGCACAGTTGTGCTATTTTCTCCAATTTCTTTCCATTGTGATGAATATCAACCTCTTTCCTTTATTGTCAGCCCAGAAGTTATCGACCTTGTGAATCTCAGGCAAAACAAGCAATACGCATAACAGAAAGTTATTGAATCGAAGAAAATATTTTAAAATGCATTTGTTATATTCAGAAGAAAAAGAACAGGATAATAATAATAATAATAATAATAATAATAATAATAATAATAATAATAATAATAATAATAATAATAATAATAATAATAGTTGTTGTCGGTAGGCACTCACTGACAATAACTTGTGTAAGAACTCCTAGTGAGTAACAATAATAAAATAGTAAAAACTGGCTTGTTACTTTTAACACTTCTAAAACCAAGTTTCTCTCCTTCTACCACCAACGCTCTGATCCTCATTTGTCTCCGTTGAAACGAATGGTTCTCCTTTTGCTTCAAAAAGATCATAGAACTGAGTTTCACTCCGTATCTGAAATGAAAGATTTACATCAAATCTGTTGCTATGGTTGCTAGAAAAATGGTTGGATGGCTTCAGAAAATACCTGACTCCCAATGCAATCCTCTACCTGTATAAGAGTCAGATACGCTCTACGATAGAACATTGCTACTGCTGTCACGCCTGGAGAAGTGCCACTCAGAGCACTTTTGCCTTGAAAGAGTACCAAATCGACTTCGCAATCTAGTCGGGGATGATCTTTTCTCTTCCCTACAGCTCTTTTCTCGCAGAAAAGACGTTGAAGTGTTCATTATTCTATTGCTATTTTCATGGTAGGTGCTCGACTGAGTTTAAATCTCTGGTTCCCCTGTAAAACGTTCATAGCAATAACTCGTCTCCCAGGAACTTTCCCGTCTCTCTCTCTGTACTTAATACTGAATGGAACTTCCATGAACAGAGTTTCTTTTCAGGAACTTCCCATCTACTTTCTACAACATAGCAGTTTTCAAGTCAAATGTCAACAAATATCTGTCAACTCGTAATAAAAGTAGTCAAATTCTGCCCATTACACCCATCGTTCTCAATCCTCTCATATTATTGTTCATCATCCAACAAATATCTCATTAGCCCTTATTCACGTGTGGTCATTGCTTTAGGTAAGTGGTGACTTACCAGTAAAATATAGGAAAAAACTGTTAAATTTACTATACTTAATTGCAGTGAAGTTTTATGTATTCTGTTTTTATGTTTTGTTGTAATATATTTATTTCCACTTCTGGCTTTGATTCGACATTTCTCGGAAGAAATTAAAAAACAGTTTTATCGAAAATCTTGTTATGCACAAGCAAATAAACTCTACTACTACTACTACTACTACTACTACTACTACTACTACTGTTGGTGCTTTCACAATAGTAATCCGCTTACCAAATCCATTATCAAATCGATATGTGCTGTTATTGAGTGGGCAATGCTATCAAAAACAAAAGCGAATTGGTAAGATTGTTTGCCAAAGAAAAACAGACCAACATAGATTTTAGTCATAGAGTTTGTTTTATGAGATTCAACTACATTACTTATTCTACTTAGAATGATGGTACGGTCAGTAATCTATGATTAAGATGGCTTACATATATGCAATGTAACTTCACGTGTTGTCAGTAACAATTTAACTGATAAAATCTAACGTGGCGGCGGTTGTACCCTCAAGCCTTCCCCAAGTACTTTTTATCGTAATTGGTAACCTTTCACCGTATTTCAAGCTAAAAACTATATATGATCAAGTAGCATATACTACTCTCATCCCCTGTTTCATGTCTTTTAGAATATCTCGTATTAGTTAAATTTGTTGCATAATGGGACGGTCTTCCTATCCCTCTACATCGACCGAGTCGTAGTGTGCAACGCCAGCGACGTAAGATAGATGAGCTTGTTTCCATTTTCTTGTTCGAACTTGTCTGCGGCGGATATAACTTGACGTTAGTGTATTGACAGGCGGAAAGTGCGCCCGCTTTCCAGTCTTATCAGAGTGATGGGAGATTTAGGTATTCCAAATAACCACGGATAACTTTTTTTTTCGGTAATATAAATAAACCATTGAACCGTAAAAAGGCGTCGTTATTTATTTAAAGCTCTTGTTCTAGGTCTACACGCATGCGGACATAATTAAAGATTGAAAGAAAACAAGAACTGCCGGACGACCTATACGAGAGTCGAATCAAAGCACGGGGCCAACTTGTGTTAGCTATCTTCAACTATGCAAAAAATTGTCTCCTTAAGTTGTTTTAACTAGGGGTAGAATTCAAAATTTCTATCAAGCTTACGAGATCAATTTATTTCATCGAGCATTGCCCTCACAACACCTATAAAAACCCCTAGTGAAAGTAACACGGCGATTTTTCTCTCTAAATAGCCTGTGTATCGGGGGCGAATACTTGCTGGTATATATTGTTTAATTGAAGCGTCCAAGCAAGTCGAAGTGTGATTGATGCACCTAGAATCATCATATATCGATCTTTTCGGTCTCAGCTATACCCCAGACACATCGAAGATGTCTGCTGCAAAAGTCTCATTGGAGATTTGTTTTCCTTCAGAAGTTGCATAGAACGTTCAGTGAACACGACTGTGAAACGGAGATCATAGATTGATTCCCCAAGGGTGTTGGTGACAGTTATTAAACTTTCCACAGACTTCAAACGGCAAGTATATTGAGTTTCATGACAGAACCTGAATACAATACGCCGAGTCTTCATAGACAATATAGTATTTTTTAGTCATCCATCAGTACCTTCGGTTTCGCGGATCACGGATGATCAAAATAATGTATAGTGTCAATTCAATAAAAATATATATGCCATTAAACAAGTAATTGAGCACTCTTATTATTTCTCCTTTAACACTGAATTACACTATATATATACATATATATATATATATATATATATATATATATATATATATATATATATATATATATGTGTGTGTGTGTGTGTGTGTGTGTGTATATATGTTTATATATATATATATATATATGTATATACAGGGTGGCCAAGAAGTCACTGAAAGGTTGCAAACGGCTGCCAAGTTATCATTAATTATTAGTTTCTTTTTATTTCAGATATTGTATTATTGTTATCATGAATCCGTATAGCATCGAAGAACGTACTCAAATTGTTAAATATTTTTATCAAAATCAGGCGTCAATTATTTTTACACAAATCGCTTATCGACGGCATTTTCAAGTGAGAGATCGTCCAAGTAGATGCGTTCGTCGTTTTGAACAGGAAGGGGAAGTAAAGTATCTTCTGCGATCTGAGAAGCCTCGCAGTATCGAAACAAATGAAACCATGGAAAGAGTGAGGGAAAGTGTTGAGCAGAATCCTGGAATATTGACACGACGACGTTCCACACAACTTAAGATATCCCAAAGTTTATTTTTCAAAATATTAAAACTTTTTTCTTTACAAGGTTTAGCCAGTTCAATACTTAAAACATGAAGATTATCAACTCAGGCTACAATATGCCGTCACAATTGAAGATTTGGTTCGCAATGACCCAAATTTTTTAGAAATTTAATGATGTCCGATCAAACACATTTTTATTCAAATAGATTCGTTAACACCAAAAATTGCCGATTTTAGGGTTCTGAAGATCCAAAGGGGATCACCAACGACAGTTACATTCCACAAGTGCACAGTATCGTGTCCAATAACGGCGGAGGAGATTATTGGGCCTTTTGTCTTTGAGGATAAGACAGAAATACTGTCACTGTGACTGGAGTACGTTACCTGACCATTATTGTAGACTTCCTGCGCTCAAGAATTCAAAAAAGAATTATGGTTCCAACAAGATGAGGAATCAGCACATACGGCTAGAGAGATCATGCAGTAGCTTAGGCAGTGCTTTGGCGACAAGATTATCTTTGTGAACTGACCTTCACGTTCCCCAGACTTGACTAGCCCTGACTTTTTCTTGTGGGGGTATCTTAAAGAAAAAGTTTAAATCAACAAACCTGAAACTCTACAAAAATAGAAGTTAACATCAGAGATGAAGTCGGGGATTTAAATCGTAATCGAGTGATCCTAAAATCCGTCATGAATAATGTTTTGGAAAGGGCACGATTTTGTTAAGCTGAAAATAAAAACATTTAAAAGATGTTATTTTTCATAAGTGAATTGTTTTCTATTTTGATTCTTTTTTGCAAGCAAATCTCCAGTGTCTTCGTCATATTATGTTAAAATCGCATTAAGGTACCATCAAAAATAAATAATCTATGGTTCGATGTAGTTAAAAATAACACTTCTCAGACCTAAAAATACATTAGGAAGTACCAATGTAATATATCAGGTTCAATGTCCCATGGGAAAATGTATCTCTGACAATAACAATAAAGCTAATTCTTACATCGGTTTCACAACCACAACACTTTCCCGAAGATTAACCTTGCATCTCTCTGAGTCAACACTTAAAAAAACATTACTGCCCTCTTCACAATATAGACGCATACAAGTTAACAATACTAAAATAATACACTACAATACTAACATCAAAAGATTAACAATTCTTGAAGCCCTCTACATAAAAACTAAACATCCCACAATCAATAATGTGAATTACGAAACTATTCATAATATTATAAAGTGTCTAGCATAGTAATTAACGTTACCAAATTCTTAGCTATTAAGCAATTATACATTTGAATCTTGAACGCGCTCAGAATGTAATCAAATTCTTAACGGTGAAGCAATCAAACTTTTGAATCTTGCACGCTCTTAGAACGTAATCACGCTCTTATGTAACATCTCAATATTATAGACGCTCATTTTAAGTTGTAAATTACTGGCCGTTATAATAATAATTAAAAAATCAACAGTAAAGACATATTTTTAAGAAACCAAAATTAACACCGCTTGAATATGATTTGACGAGTCAAATCGAAAGTACTCGCAAAAAAGGAAAGAAAGTGGAACAAGAGCCACATGGAACTTACATACAGCAATATGACCGAAACACTAAATGGACCATTCGGAAAAAAAGTATAATCAAGCAAAAACACTCCGTGTTATTTAATAATGTTTTGCTAAATGAAAATATGCTGCCTAAATACACACACACAATATATATATATATATATATATATATATATATATATATATATATATATATATATATATATAATGTGAGCTTCATTCTATTTTATCATCAATTTAAAAATACTTCCTTCCATTCTTGTAATGACTCATATATATAAACTATTATTTTGCATACCAGAGTGCTACACGCAATTTAGGAGAGTATTCATAGTTTATATATATATATATATATATATATATATATATATATATATATATATATATATATATATATATATATATATATGTATATATATATATATATATATATATATATGCGCATAAGTTACATTTTATCTTTTTATTAGGTATGCAAAATAACTGTTCGCATGTAGCGTAATATTGTTTCATGAAACAAATAGAGTTCTTTTACTTAACAAATACAAGAGAATGTTGATAAAAGAAAAAATACATAAACCGTTAGAATTTCTCATACTATGAGCAGTTCGTTTATTAGATGTAAGACCACACCTAAGGTTTCGAATCTTAGCCTCGCAAGGCGCACTGTGTCTAGCCACACTAATGAGCCTTATATAACAAAACAGCTGTCTATGGATTACTATATATATATATATATATATATATATATATATATATATATATATATAATTATTTATAAATAAATATTATTTTCAAAATAAACCCATGTACACATGTTTCATGCCAAACCTGCGATCATTAGTATGGGAGGATACACTCCCTGTCGCTCACCCAGTTCGAACCCCAATACGTAATTGTCTAGAAATAGGAATTATATTAACATCTAAATAGCAAACATGGCGGCTATTCAGTAAGGAGTCGAAAGAACTCAATAGGTGGGGCCCAGTGTTATGCATTACGCGGAATGACTACTTATATATATATATATATATATATATATATATATATATATATATATATATATATAATAGTTACATTTCAATGACCATAGGAATAATAAATACATAAGCATGACTTTTATATGTTCTTTTAATTGTTTTATTTTCATATATCGGCGAATACCTGTAATACCTTTTTGGCTCATAAACAATTCTTTATCTATATATATTATTTTTTATGTTTTATTTGTGACATCTTACGTGCGTTTTACAGCAAAATAAATCGAAATTCATAGCTACTTCACCCCTCTTTTAAATCTCATTTTCTTCCCCCGTAAAATCTCACAACAAATTCTATTGTGATATAAAAATGAGCCCCACTATCAAGTTTATCCAACCCTTGAACAACCGTTTCATATTAAACTCAACCCCAGAAATATCCTATGCCTATTCTGATTTAGATTACAATTCACCTCATGAACGAAGCTGCGCTATCCTTTTCTATGTGCCCAAATGCACAATATTCCTTTACAATTTATGACCTGATAATATAACTAGAATGCTATGCTTAGATGATAAAAATGCAAAAAAGTTTAAAAATAATGAAAATTTCTTTTGAATTTATATACTTAATCACATCTCATGGGGAAAGGTAAAAAAACCTTTGATCCCATTTTGTCAATCTGATTCATAAATATAGCTATTCGGTGTTGCTATAATAAGAGAATAATTACTTATAAATGTTTAATTTTGTATATGGTCTAACTATAACCCGTTATTTATGTATTAACTAAAAATCTAAAGTTAAAATATATATTTGTAACAGTTCCTCACTCCCCATATTTTCCATGTAATAAGGCAAGTTGTAAAAATATTCTTTAATATTAGATATACTAAACAGTTGTGAAAACCAATTGGAAGACGACTTTACATTAATGCGTATAGTTTCCAGACTAAAAGAATAGCTCTTATATTTAAATTAAATCTTTGTATAAACAATTTACCCTTTATTCCCCACCTGTATTTAGGCCTTAAAGAAGATAGCCGTAACCTATTTCGATGTAAGCAGTTTTGTAGAATCTCTTGCCTTATATTAAGCAGATTATCCCTAGATGTCATTATGTGGTAATATTGTAGTGGCATGAGTTACATTTTATCTTTTTGTTACGTATATATTTATTCACTCTACCCAATATAGACCACTTCAACCCAAAAGAAATGTTCTTATCAGTTAGATCCCTAACATATTTAGCTAGTAATGTATGGAATTTCTCGAAATCTACATTAAGCTTCGTTTGTATATCTGTCTTTTAAGTCCTCGACATCAGTGCGGGTATTGTTCCCCGTCATTACGTCACATTTATAAACTACGCCTGAAACCATACTACTTCTCCCAGAGGACAATTGCAATTTGACACAGATTCATTAGTGGAGGTTTTAATAATGCGAACATTGACCTTTTTACTAGCCTTTTGTATTTTGGAACTGTTATAACCGATAATGGATGAAGCCAAATGCTTTGAGGTTGAAAATATAGTTTTATTTATGAATCTACATATTCTACTTCCTCTAAGAAATTTAGTTATCAATAATGCTATAAAATATTTTCGGAATATCAGTTATACTATGCTGGCTATAATAGGATAAACCAGATGACACTACGTCTTATATTTTTTACCATTGGTTCTATGATGGACGATCCACAGAATCAGGGTTTTGATCATTCTGTATTTTATTTTCACTGCTAATACTACCAACACTATTTTTGCTTTTTCCTATAGACCTAATATATGAAATTATTTAGCAGGTTTTTCTATTACTCCCTTTATTTGCCCGATTGCAATTAGAGTGTGATATGATACAACTTATTTTATCCCTATACCCAGATATAACCAATGCTTCGTTGTAGTATTGTTTATTTTTATTACATAATTGTTCATTTTTAGATCATTTTGCTATTCTATTAGATATATAAGAGACTATTTATTTTTTCACATGTAGTGGATAGTTAGAGTTTTTATCTATATAGTAAAGGGTATGGTGTAAGGTAGGGTTCTTAGGTATTATTACCTAAATCTAATGTAATATCCAAAAATTGATATCTATAGATATCTTTTGGTCAAAATCCTTAAAACATTCATGCAGCGATTTTTTCTTTCTCTCAAGATTTCTCCCAGTTGAATTAACAAAGAATAGTGCATCGTCTCTCTGTAGATCCCACCTACCAATTACGGTATGTTCCTGCGTATTCCCCTTAAAATATGAAGCCCCACCAAATCAGTAATCAGTGCTGATAAGAGCCTCTCATAATGATATCAAAATTTCCCTCCCTATTCTTTCTTGTTCATAATTTATCATTATATGAAGCGAATGTTCTTCTAGCTAGTTTAATAATGCACATTACCAAGTTGGGTTGATTGTTGGCTATTTTAAGCGCTCTATCCTATAGCGACGGGTATATTGAAGGGTAGTACGAGTTAATTTCAAACATGATAAATTTTCTTTGTGGTCTGTAATTCCTCAAACCAAGTTATGACTTCATAAGATGAAAACCACAATTTAAATTGAGTTTTTGCTTTAATAGCTAATAAAATTATATATAATATTTTCTTAATTATGATACCCATATCCGGCACACAAGTGGAGATTAATTTAATGGAAGGGTTGTTATTAAAGTCAGCCTTGTTGTTTTTAAAGGGTAAAGCTCAGACATTTGGTGGTATACATTTCAATGCTTTTATCTATGTTGATTTGCAAACATATTCGGAAAGCAGATGTATTACTTCCCTGAAGATCTTTATTGCTTGCTAGTTTGTAGTCGTGTGAAGTTCATTTAAACTCAGGCTATTGTATGTTTTAAAGGACATGCTATAAGTGTTCATTGTTTTTTGGCTGGTATTGTTGTATCACGATTATTCGTTATCCTCGTTAATGTGGTCAATAGTAAGATTCGTGTATTGGTGTTTTTCTTTTACTTTAATACTTTTGACCATATTTAACATATCTGATTAAAAATTATCCGAGACTGAATGTGTGTTGGACTCTTATTTGATATTCCTTTTCATGTCTTTGGAATTATGTGTTTTTCTTATTACTATTGAATAAACAATTTCTATGATGATCAACGGTGTTAAAATAAATACTATGCATTTCTCTTTATTTTGCTGTGAAACGCGTGTAAGATGTAGTACAAGTATTGAATTTGGAAATAAATAAATATTAAAAAAATAAAATATAATTATATGAAATAATTTCGTTTGTGAGACAAAGGAATTATAAGTATTCGCCGATATATGAAAATAAAGAAATAAAAAAAACAGATGAAAGTTATGGTTGTGTTTGTTCGAGGATATATGAAGAAATTTAAAACACAGATAAAATTTATGGTTATAGATTGATTGTTCCTATGGTCATTGAAATGCAACTATAAAATATATATATACTCTGAAGCTCATAATACAACTTAATTGAGCTTGCTATTTGGAGAATTTTCGGATATTATTAAGAATATATACTTAAATATATATATTTTTGTAAGAACCCATAAATTATATATATATATATATATATATATATATATATATATATATAAATATATATATATATTGTTGTAAATACCCGCCAACTTGGCACTTACAAAGTTAAAATTTCTCATAACTTCCAACCTAATTTGTGGTGGCCAGCGGGTAACGCTCTTAACTGCGAATCAGTGACAATTTGTGATCGGAGTTCGCGCCCATCGACCATCGGGAATGAATTTCCTGCACTGAAAATTGCGTAAGCATGAAACATCGATGTCTGTAGGTAATAAATAATTAATAAAATATTTTATATATATATATATATATATATATATATATATATATAATTTATTATAATCCCAGATTGTTGATTTATGTTGCTCATCTAGATTTGAACTGGAACTAGAAAATAAATGTCGTTTTTCGTGATTTACGTCATTAGCTTCCCTACTCTCCCCGAGATAAGAACATACAGATTTCGATCCAATATTTCAAATTCACTTATGAAACCATTAGATTCAATGTCTGATAACTCAAGCTGCATAACTCAAACCTATTTAGGAATTATCCTTTACATAAAGGGATGTTATCTATTGGTGTATATGTACATTAAAAGTCAGGAGCTACACAAGCCACACGACAAAGCTAATATGTTCTTTTTCAGCATTGCTTCCGACATATTATGGGCACACTTTTTTGTGATATCTATTCTTGTTAGAATTTTCAAAAACAAAATTAATCAGGGATATTCGACATTTACAGCTATTATCTTCCATCGACCTTTGGTGTGAAACTCGAATTAAATACACTTATTTGATATTCGAGTTAGCATTAAAGTCTAGTATCTGTTCTATCATTGGTTGACGGGCGGAATCCTTCTTGACTGGGGAAATTGAGAGTGAGAGAGGGTAAGGAGGAGGAGGGGAGGTGTAAAGGTAAGAAAGGGAAAACGTAGTGCTGATGTGTGGTACTATTGCTTGACGGGGAATGCGTCGCGAGGACTTTTATGGAAGCGCTGTTAACGACCTGTGCATGGTAACCAGCTCCCTACATAAAGCGAACGATAGGCACATGTATTTAATGAAAGGGTTTATGATACCTGGTTGGGCATTTGACGGGTCGTCGGCGGCGTCATTAGGCGTAATTAATTCTTTTCTGAGAACTAATCATTTGCTGGGACCATCGACTTCTGGAAATCAAAGCCTTGTAATAAGAGAACAAACATACTTTATATATCAAAAATATAACTATTTATTTTTAACGAACAATTAAAACTCGAAAGTCGAGTCGGGATGGCTCGTAAAACCGACCGCTTCATACGACAGCAAAATCCAAACTGTTCATGAGAGAAAGAGAGAGTGAGGGGAAAGAGGGGGAAAGGGCAACAGTCGTCGCATTTCCCAGTTTTTGACATTTCTTAGATGACAGTTAATTTCAGCCTTTGAATCCGACAGCCGACAGTGTTTCATTGTTGATATTTAAGTTGTCATGTAACTCGCACCCGGTGACCCGGTGGCCGTCTGATGCGAGCTGAAATACTGAAGTTCGGCAATGTCGACCCTGTGTGTGTTTCCCATATGGCAATCCAAGCTAGATAAAAACGCTTTTAAATGTGGAGATCTCTAGCTTCCACAAAAGGGCACTATCGTTGTGCCATAATCGTCCCCCACTTTTTTGATATTTGCTCCAATTTGCAAACATCATAACGTATTCTGTTTTAATGGCACAACGATATAATTTGTGAAGTCCTCATTTATTTTTTAAGTAATTGTCGTTTTAAGTTACAACTTTATTTTAAAAATTATTTTTTTTCGGTACTCTGTCTTGTTCTCCCTTGAAACATAAATTTATGTCATGTTTTATTTTTGAAACAAAATTAATTGTCCCCTTTTACTGTCATAGTCTATTTACTTTTTACTTTATTATTTTATATGTTTTTTAGTTGTTTCTTTATTAATTTGCCTTGGACTTGACTCGTGGTTAGTCAATGACCCTCCCTTTCCCTCTGCCCTAGTGAACTCTGGCACAAACTCGGCTGTCTCAAGAAGCTTAATCCTTTCTCTGCCTGCAACTGCTAATTTAATATTGTGTGTGAGGGGGCATACTTTCGGGAATTTTTGAAAGTGGGGGTTTCTAGATATTAAATCCGGGTTTCGATGTGATTGTTCTTTTGTAAAGGATTTTTAGTCATTCTAAGTTCTTTGTTTTGCGTGATAGTCCGGTGGAATAGTTACAATGTGTTTTAAGGCCCTACGGCTCACAGACATTTCTGGTGTGGGTAGGTGGGGGATACTGTAACTGCCTCTATCACATGTTTCCTTTTTTAGACTGGGGTCTTGGACCGACGAGAAGATTCTTTCTCGGCGGTTTATTAGGAACCGATTGAACAGTGACGATGCGTGGCGGCAACTTCACTTTCTCCCTTGAGGATTCGTTGATTTTATCACTGGTATTAATACCAAGTGGTATATTCACCCATTTTATCATTAATTGGTTAGGGTGAAAGGTTATTTTTCAACCAGTCTGCGCCCAATATCAACTCCCGATCCACCACCACCAAACCACCACCACCACCACCACCACCACCAACAACAACAACAACAATAATCACTGACGAAATAATTTAACAATACACCTAACCACTTAATCTAGTCACACCTCAACGTTCATAAAAAAGAGAGGAAAAAAATTTCTGCGAACCTAAGCAAACCGTAATTTTCTCGCACACACCGACGAGGGAATATGATTTCCCAATATTGTCACTATTTGATTGTTTATCATTTCACGTACCGCCGGTGTTACCTAACCAACGCATTGTCTCCGGCTTCTAACAATACTTATTACATATTACGCACAATGCTTCAAGCAAACTACAACATTCTTCTCATATATATATATTATTTTCATGACAAAACATGCAATTGTCAGTATGGGAGTAGACACTTCCTGCCGCTCACACGGTTCGAACTCAGATACGAAACTCATGTTTTATCCAGTAGTCGAGGTGCGTACCACTATTCCAACAGGAATTGTCTAGAAGTGAGAAGTAAATTCACATCTAAATAGCAAACATGGCAGATGTCCAGCAAGCAGTCGAGAGAACTCAATAGGCGGGACTCAGAGTTTAAATCTTCGCTTTTCTTTAGTATAATATTGAGCAACGCCGGATATCTCTGCAAGTTTCAAAGTTCAGTATTTATAATTTAAAAAGTGGAAAAATCTTTTGAAAGAAAGTAAAAAATAATAATCTTACCATGTTTGCGTTTTTGATTTACTGGTACCTTTGTGAATCTAGATACAGCATAAAAGCTGCGGGAGATTAGCCCCCACGAGGGTTTACAGCTTAAGAGTAAGGGGTTAGAATTATTCTTATTGTTCGAAATTTGTCAAGTTACTTTTTCTTTTAGTCAGTTGAAATCTAAAAGTTAACAGTCGGTGTCTAAAACTCAACGAGCATAAACGTATGCTTTGTTGGCTTTGAATACATCGCAAAGAGTCTACGCGTCTTTTGAGCAAATAAACAAAACTATACCATGACGTAAAAAGCTAAAACGTCTGGAAAGCTGATACGTTATTATTTAAGAGAGGAAATAAAAATTAAAGAGAGGAAATTAAAAATCTATGAAACACCGGAAGCGACGCAGTTTTTATTATTTATTTTTCATGTATTCCATTCTATCTACACACCGATCTAGTGCGAATCCAGTCACGAATAAACGACGACTGTTATCTGACAAATTATCTTAAAGCAGCTGAAAATAACGGGTAACATGATACTGTATCTGACGTCATTCAAATCCCACGTCTTTCCAAAGGTAAACAACATTAAATTGACTTAAGTCTCGGGTCTCAGAATATTTCCATTTCCCAAACAATTTATATTTAGCTATTACAAATGATGTATCTGTACATTTATGTCTTTAAAACAAATGAATACAATTTTTGCTATTTGACAGGGTTACTTTAATCAAAACACAAAGAGATTTTTCATATCTTCGTTATGTTCGATCGTTTAGTGGGTGTGAGGGTGAACAGCCTTGAAGTTTGACTCTAAAGAAATGATCATGGCTTTATTGCCTGGGTCTGTTAGCAGTGAATCGAAACTTCTACAGTGGCTGTTAACTTTAATAAACATAAACATCCAAATAATTAAGACAACTTAACTTTTATTTTATCTTAGTTGTTCTCGTGGCATGGTTGGGAAAAGAGATAGTCAACCTCGGTTTACTTAGATTACTCATTTGAAAACATCATTTTATACGTCTGCTCGACTTGCTTCCCAGTCGGTTTCTCTTGATTACAAAACATCTTCTAACTGTCTCAATGATATAACTCCTTACATGATACACACGTTTCTCACTTCTATTTCACACGTTAGTGAACTTTAACATTCCGACCACGACAGACACGACTATTTCTGAATACTTAAACGAATTTTCACTATATAACCTGTAAAAATGTATAACAAAGTATTACAGAATGACAGGTTATATTTTCCATTTACAAACAAATATTTTATCAAACTTAATAAAAAATCTAATACATTTCAGTACTTTGGGTTCGTAACCATCGAGTTGTAAAAAATGAAAACTGTTTCTTATTGTTGTATATTAATTTACACATTTCTCTTTTTTATACATTGCAATCATAACTTACCCTAAAGTAACAAAACATTTTTGACTAAAAGAAAATATTTTTCAATGCACATGAACTCTTCCCAAAAGGAAATAAAGTGTTGATAAATTGATTTACACATGCCAAATAGTTGAGATGGGTAAACAAAAAATGTTGGTAAATTGATTTACACATGCCTAATAGTTGAGATGGGTAAACAAAAAGTGTTGGTAAATTTATTTACACATGCCAAATAGTTGAATAGTAAAAAAAAAATGAGTACTTTTGTGCTGTTAATTTCTTAATTTTCTTCTTTTAATCTCCTTACTTCCGATTAATCTCCCTTTTCATCTGTAAAGAACTTTTTCTTAGTCAATAACTGTTTGTTTACGCTTCAGGTTACTGGGTTGATCCTTTAGACTGATACACGCAATAATTGGCGCGCCTTCTCTCAATCAGAACATATCTTGCTTCCGGTTACTGGTTTGACCCCTTAGACAGTTACACGAAATGATTGGCGCGCCTTCTTTCAATCCGAACATATCTTGCTTCCGGTTACTGGTTTTACCCCTTAGACTGCTACCCGCAATGATAGGCGTGCGGTCTCTCAATCAGAACATATCTTGCTTCCGGTTACTGGTTTGACCCCTTAGACAGTTACACGCAATAATTGGCGCGCCTTCTCTCAATCCGAACATATCTTGCTTCCGATTACGGGTTTGACCGCTTAGACTGCTACCCGTAATAATAGGCGCGCTTTCTCTCAGTCCGAACATATCTTGTTTCCGGTTACTGGTTTGACCCCTTACACTGCTACCCGCAATGACAGGCGCGCCTTCTCTAAATCCGAACATATCTTGCTTCCGGTTACTGGCTTGACCCCCTTAGACTGCTACCCGCAATGATAGGCGCGCCTTCTTTACATCCGAACATATCTTGCTTCCGGTTACTGGTTTGACTTTTAGACTTCCACATGCAATGATGAACGCACTTTCTCTCAATCCGAACCTATCTTGCTTCCGGTTACTGATTTGACCCTCTAGATCTCCACATGCAATGATAAACGCACTATCTCTCTATCCGAACCTATCTTGCTTCCAGTTACTGGTTTGACCGTTTAGACTTCCACATGAATTAATAAACGCACTTTCTCTCAATCCGAATATATCTTACTTCCGGTTACCGGTTTGACCCTTTAGACTGCTACACGCAATGATAAGCGCGCCTTCTCTCCATCTGAACATATCTTGCTTCCGGTTACTGGTTTGACCGCTTAGACTGCTACACGCAATAATAAGCGCACTTTCTCTCAATTCAAACATAATTTTCTTCTTAGACATAGCATAAACGTTATGTCATTACCTATTTCTCTTCCATAAGCATTGAAATCGCATTTTGAATACGTGATTTTTATACTTTTATATTCTTGATATTCTGATATTCTGTTTTGTTTCCTTACGCATAATTCTCAAAATCTGTGACTTGCTGTAACTTTCTTTTGCTCTTATATCGCTTCACATTGTAACTTTCTATATTTTAAATGTTAGTAAACTTTCGGTAATCTTATTCTGACATAGGTCTCCTCTTTATATTGGACTCTCTCTTTCCACTCCTTTATTTGTTATTTAAACTGTCTCTACAGCATTTAAAACATTATTTTTCAGTTTCACAAATTTTTCTAGTGAACCAGCAGAATACCCTTCCTATGATGAGTATAAGTAATACGTATCTCATTAGTTTTTAATTTTAATTTAAAAAATAATTATTTGCAGTTTTGAGGGCACAACCCTTAAATGGAAAAGTTTGCAATTTTTTGCAGTTTATGGCAAAGTTTACAAAAATATCATGCGCCCAGCAGTACAGTGTTGCCTAAAATATGTATCCCATAATTAATATTGATGACTTCATTAGTAAAAAAGATTACCCCGCACATTATATATATATATATATATATATATATATATATATATATATATATATATATATATATATATATCTATCTATCTATCTATATATATAAATATATATATATATATATATATATATATATATATATATATATATATATATATCTATATCTATATCTATATCTATATCTATATATATATATATATCTATATCTATATATATATATATATATATATATATATATATATATATATATATATATATATCTTTCTCTCTCTCTATATATATATATATCCGATTAGAATTTTATTACGTATAATAATAAACTGAAAATTTTAGAAATTCTTTTTTCTATTAAATTAAAAAAAAATCTTTTTGTATCTAGCTTATTTAAAACAAAATTAGGGAGAAGTCTCAAATGGTATAGTTTACAAAAATAATGCACCCATATTAATTACTTAGTTGTCTAGAATATATATTTAATAAATTATCATACTTGATGCATTAGTTTCGGAGTTAATCCTCTACTTAGAAATATATATATATATATATATATATATATATATATATATATATATGAACATATATACATATATTAACACATCACCCAATAAGTTCCGGGACTAACTAATGCAACAACAGCTTTCAGGAAAAATTCGACTTTATTCATCAACATAGTTTTAGGGTGATTAAATGATTCCAACACATCTCTAACAATTCGATGCATTTTTTCGTTTGCCAATTTGTTGTTGGCCTCAAAATACGTTTCCGTTTCCGATATCTCTTCTTTATTGGAGAAACATCTTTTCCCTCTTAAGCATTCTTTGTAGATCTACACACTGACAGTTGTCTTTATGGGTAGATCTGGAGAATAGGGTAGGTACGGAAGAAATTCGAAATGCACTACACATAGTTTTGCCATTGTTTCGATCAACTTGTGAGACAGTGAATTTTCGTGATAAAAGAGCATATTTTCTTTATAATTTGTGGCTTGTTAGGGACGATTTATTCGTTCAAAGGCACCAATAATGCTATATATTTTCTATTGATAGTTATTTGTTTTCGATGTAATCGATGAACAAAATACCTTTCACATCCCAAAATACGATGCCAAAATCTTGCCTGTCGATGTTTACTTCTTTGGTCGCTTTGGACTGCTTTCAACAGTTTCTGTTCACTTAGCTGACTGTCAATTTAACTCTGGAGTGACGTGGTAGATCCATGTTTCATCCGTTATCACATACTAATGCAAAAAACGTTTTTGTTGCGTTGAAACATTTGTAAACAACGCTCTTAATAATCGATGCGTTGTGGTTTTTGATCGACTGTGAGCAAACGCAGCACTCACTTTGAACACAGCCTCTCCATTAACAATGTTCATTCAACAAAATTAATACACTGCCTTGTGATATCTTCAAATCCTCAACTGTCTTTCGCAACTTCAATTTTCATACAAAAAAATTATTACACTGCTTTGTGATATCTTCAAATGCTCTACTGTCTTTCGCAACTTCAATTTTCATACAAAAAAATATACACTGCCTTGTGATATCTTCAAATCCTCTACTGTCTTCCGCAACTTCAATTTTCATACAAAAAAATATACACTGCCTTGTGATATCTTCAAATCCTCTACTGTCTTTCGCAACTTCAATTTTCATACAAAAAAATATACACTGCCTTGTGATATCTTCAAATCCTCTACTGTCTTTCGCAACTTCAATTTTCATACAAAAAAATATACACTGCCTTGTGATATCTTCAAATCGTCTACTGTCTTTCGCAACTTCAATTTTCATACAAAAAAATATACACTGCCTTGTGATATCTTCAAATCCTCTACTGTCGTTCGGAACTTCAATTTTCATACAAAAAAATATACACTGCCTTGTGATATCTTCAAATCCTCTACTGTCGTTCGGAACTTCAATTTTCATACAAAAAAATATACATTGCCTTGTGATATCTTCAAATCCTCTACTGTCTTTCGCAACTTCAATTTTCATACAAAAAAAATATTACACTGCCTTGTGATATCTTCTAATCTTCTACTGTCTTTCGCAACTTAAATTCACGATTGGCTAAATCGAATTTGTGAACCTGTTTGATATTTTCTGGGATAACTACCGAATTTGGGCGACCTGGGCATTCAACATAATTTATGTCGGTACAACCGTGCTTAACATAAGCATACTACCTTTAAACTGTCGTTTCCGACAGAGTAGAGTCCAAGCAACTCTTATCAAGCCATTGATTTACTTAAACCGTGTTTTCTCATTTGCAAATAACGGTTTATCAACACACGAAATTCAGATTTTTTCAGTGTTCTGAAAAATTGTATCAGTCGCCTTACTTAAATAGTTGTAATTTGTAAACTAATTCGATGATGTAAGTTTTGTAAGTGTATCTTGTTGAGTTTCTCATTTTTATCTGGACACACAGAGACTACCTTGCTCTATATAATTGCTCATGTCCTCAACAGGTTTGAAATGTTCACCATTTTAAGCAGTGATTATTAGACAATGTGTATTCTTAAAGTTTTGGTTCATGCCTTTGATCAAAAGCATCTGGTCGATAAAATAAAAATAAAACAAACCAAAGATGTACCATCTTATATGATGATAAAATTAGATCTCACCTTTGGCATAAAAAAAATCAACGTCAACCAGTGTTTTTCAAAAGAAGTTCAGTTTTTAATTTAACAGTTTCGATGTTGAACGAGCAGAATTATAAAACTGCAAATAATTTTCCGCCATCTTTATTTTCCTTCTCCTTTCCCCTTTATTTCGGTTTCGGTATCTTCTGTTTACACTATCCCCACACCTTGAAATTTCTACTCCCCCCCATGCTTCGGTTTCGGTACTTCCTCTTCACCTCCGCCCTACTTGTCTCCCCCTTTTTCGGTTTCGGTATTTCTCTCTATTCCCGTTCAATCTCCCCCGTTTCAGTTTCGATATTCTCTTTAAACTCCCCTACCTTTCCCCCCCATACCCTGTTTAGGTTTCAGTACTTCCTCTTTGCCTCCGCCCTTACTTGTCCCCCCCCTTTTTTCGATTTCGGTATTTCCTCTTTTTCTCACCGCCATTTTCTCTGTTCATCAACCTCATTTATATTATCCGCGTTTATGTATTATTTATTTGCAAGAAATCAATTATAATCCGCAGTTAAAATACAACCAGAAAGAGTAACTAAACAGTGACCGAATTTTCAAGAAGATTAATTCTATTTTAACCACAGGAAATCAATTGGAATGCGAATGTTTTTCTCCTTCTTTTTTTCATTTAGTTTTCGATTAAAATTGCTTTCGCCTTTCTCATTTATTTTCTCTTTATTTTACAAGAGGAAAGTTATTTCATTGAAAATGTATTCGTTATTAAAGGAACGGCACTCCTTAAAAAACACATGCAATTCAGGTGTGAATTTTCGCACTGTGTTTTCTAAAGGTATATTGCATGATAATATCGTCGAAAATTATTGAAAATTCCATAGCTCTCAAGGTATGAAAAAGAGAAACAAAACCGAATATCATCTGCGAGATTCGGTGCTTATCCCGGTTTTAGAACCTCAAATGGAATAGATGCCATTTTATTTTTACTATTGAGTCACAACATACTAAAGCCAAGAGGCATTTGAGGAAAACAGTTAATGAGACGAAATGGTTGTTAGTCTATAGGAGTACTGTTTTTAATATAAATCGCTCCAGACAAGACATGACACCACTTGATGTAAGGAGCTAAGAAGAACGAAATATGCTCATCGCAAATATAGGAGATGCATATTGGCCTTAGTCTTGAAAAGACCAAATCTATAGGTAGGATTGAAAACAGTCAGCAGGAAGAGACTTCCACAAGCCTGGAGTTCTTAGAAAGAAGCTCCTGGAATAGGAAGCTGTATTACAATGAAGTATCAAAACAGCGAATTGATGGAGACCACTAGACCATCGAATCAAACTAGCTAGAAGAAAGAAAACAGAGAATAGATAACACAATTCTGAAGAACTCATGCCATAATAGTACTTATAGAAAAGACTCAGACCAGCAAAATAACGTCTGTGAACAAGAGGGTGTAGAGAAGAAGACAGAGTGGGACCAATCAGATTACAGATACGTTTCTGCACCCTATTAAGAACTCTCAAATAGGACAGAGATTCATAAAATATGACAACAGTACTCCATACGTTGTCTGATAGTAGATTCGTAGAGATAGAGAATAGACGCAGCTGTGAAAAAGCGTTTGGAGCGATAGAGAGAACCGACTTTACGAGAAGGATATGCATGAAATCCAAGAAAAATTGGATTGAAAGAAAGATCAAGGTCTCAGAGTTGATTTCTCCTCAACGGCAGACTCACCGATGAAAATTTCAGGAGGAAAATAGACACGTTTACGATTGAATGACACGAGATGAGTCTTACAGGATTAAACAAAACCAGCTATTTCGTACCCCAATCTACAATCGAATCTAGGGTAACTTCTAGATCAGCTGCATATTTCAACTGATCCTAGGAAGATGGGCGAGATACAACACCAGAATAGAGAGTGGTATCATCAACATAGATGTTAATCTTCTGAATAATATTCTCAGGTAGATCATTGATATAGAGAAGAAACAGTGTTTAGCATAGAATAGAGCGCCGAGGAACATTGATAGGATAAGAGAATGAGAAGACACTATCCACAATTACTTACAAGCTTCGATCAGAAAGAAAAGACCTAATAATGTTAAAGACATTACCACTAATACCATAACTTATTTTTGTAGGAGATCAGAATGCAACACTCTATCGAACGTCGTCGAAATGTCAAGTGCAATGCCCATACTCTCTTCCGAATTATCTACAAACCGACAGATCCGTTCAGTTACAACAGTTAAAAAATCTGCAGTGTATCAATAATCACGAAAGCAATACTGACAATCGCATAAGAAGCCCAGACTTTCCAGAAAATGAACAAAGTTGCCGTTGACCAACTTTTCAAAAACTTGACTAATTACAGAGAGGAGACTAACAGGATGATATTTAGTTTGGTCAGACCGATCACCAGCATTCTTAAAGATAGGGACAATAGAGCACGTTTTTCAACAAGAGAGGAAACAGAACTGCGACAAACAAACATGGGATAATTTTGAGAAGGTAGAAGAGCACAACGTTTGTGAAAAACAACAGGAATTGAATCAGGACCGAAAGCCTTTGACTGTCCAAGATGAGAAAGAACTCTAGCAACCATCTTCGGAGTGATAATGACAGAGTCAAGAAGGTGATCATTTTTCAAAAGGATAGCAGGAAGAACAATAACAGAATAATCAAGATAAGAATTGTCAGCAAAAAGACGAGCAAAGAGATCAGTCTAATCCTTAGAAGATGAAATAACCCGAAGACTATTAAAAAGAAGAGGAATAGCAGACTTGCCACTATTATAAATTCTCCAAAAATAACGAGAGCCAACCTCTTGAGATGAAATAGAGGTACGAATCCTTTGAGAACAGACAAACTTAGCCTCAGAAGTTGCCATCTTACAAGCATTGCTAGCTCTTCTGTAAGATTGTTTGGAAGCCTTAGAACCACCTCGACAGTAGTGATTAAAGTAATAATCACGATGGGCAATGGCAGAAACAAAAACAGTTGAAAACCAGGTAGGAGAATGAGGTTTAGTTTGAAACTTATGATGAGGAATGAAGGTGTCAATTCCAAGAAGAAGAGAGTCAGTAACCTCCCGAGCATCATCATTCGGAGACATACCAAAGATAGGATTCCATGGAACTTCACATCAGAAGCTGCGAAGCCCATCTCAGTCAACCTTCCTGTAGTTAAACGTCTTCCTATGGAAGGGACGATTAACAGAAAACTTCACAGAAACATCCATCTCAACATCAAAAACAACATGATCGCAAATACCCAATGGAGGGAAAAGAGGAAATAGAACATGAGTTAGAAACAGAAGTGAGAAAAAAGATCAAGTAAAGATGGAGGATGAAGGTCATTATGAAAAAAGTACGTGCGGAAGGTCACAATTTTGGACAAGTCATTAGTCAGACAAAAGTTCAGATAGCTTTCACCAGCAAGATCTGCATTGAAGTCGCCAAAAAATGATGGAGTTTGACGGATTAAGTTGCAACGCATTATCAATATTGTCATTGAATCAACAGCAGATCAGTTCAATTAATAAGATTAATAACGGTATGAACTGCATTTAATCATTTGGGGCTGGTTTATAACAAGAATTTGTTGACATTTGATTTGAACATGACCAAGTCGTAAACAACAGAAAGGTAGTCCCACGGTAATGTGTTCCACAGATTGGAAGTTCTTGCAAAGAAAATCTGTCCATAGACGTTCCGCCTGACGCTAGGCATGTAGATGGAGAAAGGCAACTCTTTTTCCGTTTTGGTAGAAAAGTAGTTCTTGCAGTGAATGTCTTACAAGGAAGAAATCGAACATTGGAGCTCAGTCGAGCATCTTTCATCGTAATAACGGTAGAGTAGAGAGAGAGAGACTAGTAACATACTTTCTGTGATAAAGGGGTTGCAAAGAAAAGAAGAGAGCACTCACACTAGATGAATCATCTCCGCGACAAGACTCTAGTTTGTAACGGTTACCTATTCAAACACCTGATTGGAGTGTTTTCTAACAGCATCTGGTATACTTCGGCATGGATATTCGTTGGACCTGTGGAACGCTCACGATTAAAAAATATGGTATGTAAACGTAGATACATTACCTAACATGGTATATATATATATATATATATATATATATATATATATATATATATATATATATATATATAATAGAGCATATTCAAAATAAGGTTAATCATAAAGAGAAGAGAAAAAGATAATTAGCTGAACTCTGAGTTTATCCTATCACATTTAAAATAATTTCCAAGAACGACATATCTAGGCATGAAGCATTTAAATATAAATTTTCATATATATTTAATGTCGATTATTCTTGCATTGTATTGGTAACCGATATCCTTTACATTGTAATATACTTTTCTAATAGATGATTTTGAGCACCTCCTTATGTATTTGGAGATTAATCATTACAAAGACTTTATGCTCATTCATAGATGATATTTTTTACTTCTTACAGAACTCATGAATGACTGTAATTTCTTTTCAAATTAATAATATGTACCAATACTTAATAAATTATTGGTTTCCTCTTTTTTTTTATAGGATTTACTTCTTTGAAAACTACTTTTTTATAAATTGTAATTTTTGAATATCATAAACTTGTAAAGCATGTAACTTTACATTTGTTTTATTATTAACTTATTTCTTGTAATAATGCTCTATATCCTCAGTCGCATGTGTATCCCGTTTAGGTGAGATGATTTGAACGGCGTTAGTTTTTGCAGTTTTTTTGCTGGGTGGGGTCGCCGTCCACCCACATACAGCGCATGGTATTTCCAAATGATCACCCATCTGGTACTGGCCAGGCTCAATGTAGCTTAACTTCGGTAATCTAACATAATAGATATCTGTGCAGCTTCTTCTGTCTTTAAAGATTGTTAATACCATTTTAAAAGCTGCCTGCACGATCGCACTATTCCTAACCCGACATTTAAAAAGTCTAGTTGTAGGGTGAAATCCAAGACTACGAACAACCAACGCTGTGCTAAGCGAATATATATATATATATATATATATATATATATATATATATATATATATATATATATATATATATATATATATATACATTTAAACACTGTTCTGTCTAGCGTAGAATAGATTCCCTAGCATTTATCTCCTTTGGTCAGCTTTTTATTCTTAAGTGATTCCTTCAGAGTCGTCATCGGCGAGATTCATCCGGTGCTGTTCCCTGCTCGATGTAGCCACCTACTTCGCGACCCTCACAAACAGTTTTTCCATTCTTTTAAATATCTCGACATGTTAAGCATCGCCGGCAAAATACATTGCCTTTCTTCTCCTTAAAAATAGACTTAAATAGTGCCAGTATTACTTTTTAGTATTATTTCTTTTATCTAAACGAACCTTGTTTAACTTTTCTACCACGCGTAAACCTCCATTTTAACCTCTTGTAATTCGCCTATCTCCTAGCATTATTTGTGTTTCTTCCCTTCTAGCATTATTTCTATGCTCAAAATATTTTCTATTCTGTAATTTAATTAAGTTTACGGCACTCTTTAGACTTTAGTAACTCCTCGTCTTCATTTTGTATTCACGTGTTTCTGAAACAATGTTTTCGTTCCCTTTTTCGGTTCCTTTTGTCGATGAACAATAAACCTGTTTCTAAAATATATCATGCCTCAGAGTCTTGATTGTCGATAACAATTTATGCTCGCTGTCCGAGGTTTGTACGTTTCTACGAAACAAGCGCATCCTGGATACAGCAAAAAAAAATGCATTTCTACCAATCAGCCACTCCTCTACCTTATGTAGGAACATAAAAAAATTGACAATAAAACAATCAGATTTTGATCCGCAAAAGTTGCTTCGATTTTTAATTTTCACAAATGTCAATATAATTTCCGAATTTATATCAGTTATTAACCAAAGAAACAATTAATACAAACAAAAACCATACATTCAAATTATAACCACATAGTTAATAATGCCACACTGCAATAATAATTTCAAGGGAAAAACAAAACGTACAATCTTTTAATGGCTGATATCCGAACTAATATTGGTTAGATTAAATTTTGAATTAATAATACTAGAAAAACGTGGCTAACCCATTGAGCTCGTTTTTAGATTGTTCGAATCAGGAAAAAGTGAATTTGCAAAGCCAGTTACATTAAAAAATAAAAGAACCAAAATCCAAAATTACTCTTTCTCACATGTCCTCTAGAGCTACTATTACTTATAATGATATTCACTTTGAAATAACCCCTAGTAATCTTTATCTTTATTAAAAGTTAAGTTTCTATGTTTTTGTTCATTTTACTGTCATTATGTTCATATGTGTATTCTTACTCTTATACTCTTCTATCAATCTTGTTTGCAAGTAAAAATCAGTACATTGAACGAGTTATAACGATTCAAAGGATGTATACATTATTTTGTGACACCCTATATATAATTAAAGTATAAATAATAATTATAGTAGAAACCTAAGAAATGAAATAAATAGTTGAGCAATATCCTTAGTAAGTTACTCTGGACCCTTCATAGATTAGACAACAGTAGAACTCAGGTACATGGACCAAAGAGGAACAGGACTGGTAAGTATAGAAAATTGTATACACGATGCGATAAATGAGAAACGATCGCTATAAACATATATAACTCAAAATAGAGAAAGATTGATTATCGCTGCCAAAAGCACTGCCAAAATAAACAATACAATGATAAGCGAAACAAGAACGGAAAAATGAGAAAAATTCGCAGCGATATGGGCAATTTACAAGACAGACAAAAGATATGGCGCGCAAAATAACATGGACATTACTACGAAAAGGTCACTTGAACAGAGAAACGGAATCACTATTGACAAGAGATCCTTGAATGCGGAATACAACGAATACAATTCGGTGACATTGACCAATTATAAGTTAATGCAGAACGCTGGTCAAAAAGGAATATAAAATAGTTATGACTGGCGTCGACATGTAGTCGGATGAGAACTGTGCAAACGACTATATTTTGAACACAAAGAAATACGGTACCAACAGTAATTGAAACCAGTGTTGGAAGATAAGAAGCATAACATCCTCTATAATATTACAAGCCAAACAACCTCATCCAAGCTTTAATCCCAGAAGAAAATAAAACTCTTCCAAATAATAGATTTTACCGTCATTGAAGATCACAGAGTGAAGCTGAACGAGACAGAAAAACTATGTAAAATCTCACAGACAAGATGTGGTTAGTCGCTCTCTTCTCTATCGTTATTTTCCTGTTAGTTGCTAGACTGGTTCTTCCTTGTAAGACATTCACAGCAAGAACTCTTCTTACGAACCTAACTGCAAATAACTTTTCTTTCATATTCGCAAGGGCTTCCTGTCTGTGTAACACATCACCATGAAACTGCTTCCCTTCAGATGACAACGCGACAGTCTTCAAAACTAATGTTAACAGATTCCTGCCATGAACTGTCCTCACAAGTATTAGGATTTGGTCCACTCCATCATTCATTCTCAACCCTATCGTAAAGTTCTTCATCTCTCAACTTATACTCGTTCTATCCAATTAACCTTATCATCGAGTCGTGAACCAACTAGTAACAAGAACACTGAACAGACTAGAGAACTAAAGAAATTATAGAAAATTCCAATTGTACTAATAATGGTAGCAGCACTGGGAACAGTACTGCGAAAAGAACTGGACAATAGACTAAAAGTAATGTGAATCAAAGAAGGAAATGGCACCAGCTAAACTATGGCACCGATGACAATAGTGTACTAAGAAAAATACTAGCATGGAAAAACCACACGAGCCAATAACACTAACCAACCATAGTTAAGTTGAACAAAAATGGCACTAGACCTATGGATGGAGCACAGTAAGACGAACTCAAGCGACCTGATATTACTTAAGTAAATATATAAGAAAAATATAATCGCTTGTCCAAATAAATTTATCTTTCGATTTCTATTAGTGCAAAAAAGACATTCGTTTTTATCTTAACTACACGTACCAGTAATCCGTTAGATCACAACCACTATCATTATTTATTCTACTTTGATTTCACTCGAAAATTCATAAACTTATAGGCCTGTTTTAAGACATTCTTCTTAGGTAACTAAAATTAATTCTATACGGAATACCCGAGTTCGACAAGATGCACTTGAATAAGGTCGGAGGTTATATCGACCGAAATATTGTGAGAATTACATCCAATATAAGAGCAGTAGTCCGAATAATCCAAATAATCCAAATTATCAATTCTCATCTAAACAATTCCGACCATCAATTACAATCTGTTGATGAGAGATCTTGCAAATATGATGACTGTGATATAATCTCCAAATTTACTTCCAGTACTGTTTTGCCACATGAGGTTGCGCATTGCCCTGATAAAAGGAAACATTCTCCCCGTTTACCAGTTCTTCACGAACAGATGTCAGTTGAGTTAGAGTTTTATGTTTATAACCTCATAATGAAGTATGTCTTGATAAGTCCATCAAACATAGAGTGAATGTTTTTTTTAAAATAATTGTGAAGTTGGAGTTTATAGCACGGGATCAATCGGTGAGAAATAATGATGTTTCTTTCTGGAATCTGAGTAAATTACCCACTTTTCATCACATATGATAAATGGATCAAAAAGACATCTTTTTATCCGATTGAGAAGAGTGTATGGGAAGACTCTGTAGATTCTTGTCTAGTGTCAACCCATTTGTTACATCTTTTTCCCAGTTAATATAATTTTAAAACTTCTTGGTTTACATGAAATTTCGACCCAATGTAACTCTTTACGTCATCATCACCATATAAAGAAATGGATCTTCTAGATTGTGGCGTATCTTCCGGAGTCTCATTTCCGGAAAGATAATTTTTACTGCGTCATCTCCAAATGCTGTGGAAATATTTTGAGAAACGCTGGATGCATTTGTGCCCGGTTTAAATTCATACAACAAACATACATACATTAACAATGTTCGGTCAGCCATGTTTAGGCCACCAAGAAGAGACAAATACTGATGACTGATGTGTGAAATTCAGATGAGTAACAAGTTAGTGAATAAAGAACTCACTTGGAAAAAAGAAATTAAGTATATAATCTAACTAAACAAATATTAAAATGAAAGAAATAAGATTAATAAAAATTTGACAGTTAGACACCTAATATACCTTGACCCCCACCCTAAACTCACATCGATTGGTATCACGGAAACTGGTCGTGGAGGTCAAAGGATAGAACACCGAGGAGGGATTGTACCATCCTCGACTGGACGAGTGAGGAGAGTACTGTCATTTTTATGAAACTTCTTATAACTAAATTTCCACTGAAAACGACCGTTCGTTATCGCAGGGAAATTACTGGTAAACGGCTCGTTCGAAAACCCCAAGTAAGTTACAATAATGATGGGATAGGAATCAAAGTACTGGAAAGCTAGGGAGACTGTCTGTTACTACAGCTAAAGGTCGTTGTTATCAAGAAGAAATTATTTGAAACAACTGGTGTTAGAACTCCGAGTAATTATTATTATTATTATTATTATTATTATTATTATTATTATTATTATTATTATTATTATTATTATTATTATTGGTAAACGGGTTCCACTAGTAATAAATATAATAAAAACAGAATATATCCACATTTTATACTCTAACATCAGAAGGTAAAAACAAAATTACATTTTTTCGAAGTGCACAATTTCAGTGGCATGCGCTCTATTTTGATACGCTGCATCGGGCTGCTCTCTTTAAACAAGGCCATGTGCCATACCTGTCTTCGTGACGAGGCAACCAAATAACAAGATAAAGGAAAAAAGGATAAGGTAAAAGGAAATTTGTTGTTAAAAATAGGCAGAACACATGAATAATAGGAAGCGCTGAAGAATAGCGAGAGGAAGGTGAACGCAAAGGTGCGGAAGAAAAATCCATAGTGCGAATCATCCAAAGATTTGTGGCGGGAAAAAGCAGATAAGATATAAAAAGAATAAAATAAAAAATACAAAATTGAGCGAAGAGAATGGATCGGTGAAATGTATAGGAAGAAGAGGCCAGATGAAGAGCGAATATTCCTATTCATAAGGATAAAATATTGAATTGCATAAAATCCAACAAAAGCCAAAAAAAAATGGGTGGGGGTGGGAGAAAGAAACGACACCCGAGATATAATCGTATTGTTCTCGATTCTGGTAAAATATTGATTCGCTTATAAGAAAGATGGCTGGCTTGGACAACAACAGAAGCAGATGACTAACTGGATTCTTCGAGAGAGAAAAAACTAACTTTTACTATTCAGTTCAGGCACTTCGGTTTCAGTTTCTTTCGTCAAACTTTTATAAAAATACTAGCTGTTTCAATCCGGCGTTTCCCGGGAGTAGTTTTTACTTTCATTCTTGTTTCGTTATTTTAAATTAATATTATTTTAAAAATAGGATTTTGAAAGGAAAATTTAATTATTGCAGTATTGTTTGGTCATTAAATTATTAATTGAACCAAATTAATATAAAATATACCTAATTTTTAAAAATTAATGTCTGAATCTCTATTTATAAACATCATTACATATAAACAGCTTCCAAACATTAATTAAGTAAGGATTTACTAAGAATTTTTATGTCAGAAAGATGGTTGGCTGGAGAACAACTTCGGTTTCAGTTTCTTTCGCCAAACTTTTATAAGAATACTAGCTGTTTTTACCTGGCATTTCTCGGGAATCGTTTTTACTTTTATTTTTATTTCCTTTTTTTTGTTTCGTTTCACCAAATTATTATTATTTATAAAATATAATTTTGAAAGGTATGCGCAATAATTACAGTATCGTTTGGTCATGAAATTATTAATTGAACCTAATTATAATGAGACAAAAACTAATTTTTGTTTAGATAATTTTCACATGAGGATTGATAATTTGTATTATTACCTGGGTTCGACATAAAGATTCCCGAGTTCGGCAAGATGCACTTGAAGAAGGTCAGAGTTTACATTGACTGAAACGTTATGATAATAAAATCCAAGATGAGAATGGCGGTCTCAATAATGAAAATAATAGAGAACTAATTGTATTAAAGTAATGTTTTAATCTCTATTTATAAAATTATTGGATGTACATAGCTAAAAAAAACTTTTAGTCTTTAAAGTAAGCGAAGATTTACTAAAAATTTAAGTCAGAAATAATTCTAGTTGACAGTTTAAATGCTTCCAAATTGCTTTCAAATTCCGAATCGTAACGAAGTTATCAATTCTTTTATAGACAATTAGCAAACAATGAAGATACCTAACTTGTTTAAGAAAAAAAGAAAGGCACTGTGGTAGATTTATTTTTTGTTATTACATTATTTTCTTTAAATAATATTTTTAAAAGTTCATTTCAGTAGAATTGCATTTACCATTTCAATAAATAATCGGTTAATATCAAATAATATATATAATAATGCGCTAGGGCAATTTCATGTTCGTACGTATGTTATTACCTTACACATTTTTTTAAAAGATAGTATTGTCCGATCGCCGAAGATTCAATTAAAAAACATTATTAAAAAAATAATCTCATATTGCTGCACCTGAAATTAAAACTAAATTCCGGCTTGGAGCAAAATGCAATATATGTTTTGTCGAAAGATGGTACAATAATATTGTGGGGTCTGCGTCGCGCCAGACGTCCATAAGTATAGCATATCACAAACCCATACAAGAACACAACTGTATAACTAGTAATGTGTCAGTCGTGTAGATATGAGAAAGACTCATAAGCATACACAAACTCACAGACACAGACGTACACAGAAAACAAATTTATTAATATAGAGATAAAAAAATGAACTATGTTTTAACCAATGGAAATATTGCATAGAAAGATTCATATATCTCCCTCTATATATACTAGCTGTGATACCCATCTAAGGACGCGTTCATAATAATGTGACACGATGGGAAACTTTCAAAACGATCACAAACTTATTGTTATGATGAAATAGTGTAATAATAGAGATTACGCAACTTAAGTTATAGACTCGTGTAATCTTCAATTTTGTGAAGTTGTGCTCCGATTATTGGGTTTTTCATAGATAGCCCCAAATAACTTTTTACAAATTTTATTTCAAAACATAATTCAATTAGTTTAGCTACATTTGTGAAGGCGGGCTATGTATCGCACTGATAGTAGATTTTATAACGCAATATTTATATTCATAATAGAAGAACAAGAACTTTCTAGTATACTGAGCAGCCGTCATAAGGTTGACTAATTTGCATATAGCTTGACAACAGGACATCTCGTTAATTCACTATACGTTCTTATTGTTTTCATTTTATTATAATACATAGTTCTACTGTTAATACTGTGGATAGAAACTTAGCATTTTGCGTGAAAAGAGTCTTTCCTGTGTTTTCCGGTCAATTTACTTCTAGGAGTTGCGATTCTTGGTTTCCTCAATTTTCCCCGGCAACGACCAAACACGATTCTCGCTAATAATAAAATAGAAAGTAAATTAAAAGCTTGAAAGTTTGGGAAGCTATTTACACCCAATAATCTTACTAATCTATATATTATTACAAGTTATGCTAGTTTGTGAGTTTTTTCTGTTCGTACTCTAATAGAAAAATGTTATATGTTAACACAAAAAGAATCGGCAGAGTACACATAACTCAGGCAGTAGTTTTTACGATGTCAATACACGAGTTTGAATCTCATGTAGGTCTAAAGGATATTTTACTTGATACGGATCTTATTAATTTAAAGAAATTAATATAACATAATAACATAAAAACATTACATAATTATTTAAAAAAAACTAAGAGACCTTTTTTATAATCCGTTAAAGTAGACATAAAGGGTATTAGGCATTAGTTTGAAACGAATCATTTTTACTTAAAAGATAAATGTTTATTGCAAAAATGTCAATACGTGAATACAGTCATCGTAGTTACTTACTCTCTCATGCAAATACTAAGTAGCGTATTTTTTCCACGAAATTTCACAAATAATTTTTTTCATACTATCTATAAAGCGGTAGAAGCTAAGTACAGATGGAAATTGACATGCTCAGGTACTGTACTAACCCCTTTTAAGGAGCAGGTATAAACTAGTTAGGTAATGGCCGAACGATATGGTAATCAATAAATTCAACTTTTCTTCTATCACTAAACTTAATAATTTCTAACTTCTCATTCAAGCATAATGGCACGGTGTATTTAAAGATTTACATGTCCTAACTTTTAAAAATCATGTCCTATTTTAACATTTCTTTAATTTTCATTAAAGGTCCTGAAATATTTAGATACTGACTGGTGTGTTATTTCTGTATTTTTAATTGTTAAAAAAAGATTATGGTTGTAAAATGCGTTTGCCGTGCTTCATATATACAATTTAGTTTCCTTAGTGTTTTTGTTATTTTGCGTATATGGTTGCACAGAAGCTGAGAGATACACTTACCAAAGCTAAAAGCCACTCGAGGATAAGTAGTAATGACATTTTCAGTTGGATGATGAAACCCCATTTTGAGATGTTTGAAAACGATGGACTAAATGAACAAATAAAATAACTTATGGAAATGGCTCAACAAGTATTTGTTGGCATTGAACTCGAAGACGACCATGTTGTAATCAGCAGGGTTGCAATCCCGTGGTAACGTGTTCTACAGATGGGAAGTTCTTGAAAAAATATTTCGTTTGGTTTTAGCTACACAGAGGACGAAATAAAAGTTCTTTGCAGTGGTGGTAATAAAACGAGTTCTTGCTGTAAATGTTTTTACATAGGAGAACTAGAGATTGGAGCTCAGTCGAGCACCTACCATGGAAATAATGGTAGAGTAGAGAAAGATAGCAATGTCTCTTCTGTTATAAATCGGCTGTAAGGAAGAAAAGAGATAATGCTCACTAGATTGCAAAGGCGATGTTGTACTCTGTCAAAGCAAGAAAGTATCTGACTCTTATACAAGTAGACGATTGCGCAAAGAGTCGGGTACTTTCTGGAACAATAGAATGATCGAACCATTTTTTCCCAACGACTTCAGCAACAGAATTGATTTAAGGTTTGGGGTAAAAGTCAGTGATAGGCGCTTATCAAATAGGGGGTTCTCAGGAGAGAGAGAGAGAGAGAGAGAAAGAGAGAGAGAGAGAGAGCTATTGATTTCGACTGAGGAAAAAGGAGAATTCGAGCGTTAGTGGTGAAGGTTGGTTTATATACAGAACCCCATTGACCCTGATGCCTTTCTGGTATCTAGTTTATGGTTTATATAGCCTTTTGGAATTGCAATTATTATTGCTTATATTATTCGTTCTGTTCATGTTAACTAGTTTTTAGTTGGTTATCGTTATTAACGTTGTTTTTTTATTATTTTGTTCCTGTTTTTTTTAAAAATAATTTTATCTAAATTATCGCTGCAACTCTAGCTTAATTTCAATGTATTTTTATTTAATATGTTGTGTGAAGTCTTATTTGTGGGAAGTGTTATCTTATTAAGTTTATGTGATTTGGTTAAATGGGGTTTAAATGAAATTATTTTTCTACATCTTTTTCTTGATCTATTTGTAGTTATTTCTCATTCTTTTCCTGTTAATATTTGTATTATTATATGCATTCTTTTAAGCCCATGTTATGACATTTTTATGTTCATTATAAAATCCACATTGGAAGAGTTATTTCTTATTCTACTTTCGATAGACTTAAGGATATGTTTACTTATATATTGTGGGTTATTTGAGAGTGGATGTGCATATATAGGGTTGAGATACTTTTGCATCTATGATTTACCTACTTATTTCTTTAATTAGATTAAGCGTGACACCTAGGAAATTTACTTGTATAATATTTGTAGTTACTTTTACTGTTAGACCAATGTTTTCATATTTTTATGTCTTTCTAATTTTTGTCGCATTTATTCTTAGTGTTATCTCTAACTACTAATAGATCATCATCTCTGTACATACCTATGCCTTCTAAATATATGTATTTGACATATATGTCTATAGTAAGTATATATATATATATATATATATATATATATATGCCCATTACGTTCGATGCTTCATCGAAGCAATTGATACCCGTGACATGTAAAAAGTATAATTTGTGATTATTTTTGTTCATTGTTCATTGTTGCTTATTAGATCAGTAGTTCTGAAATTTCTTATAATCTCTATTTCATTGGCAGAAATATCAGTAAGAAGTTTAGCAAATTCAATAGTACGTCCGAAAAATACCTTTTCGCATAGATATGGTAGTATTAGATAATATCGAATTGTATAAACGAGCATCTTGTCTAGTTTGTAATCCTGGAGAACTATTTTATTGCATATGTGGTATTAATTCATTAATTTTGCTCGTAGGTGTGTTTGATTTGTCAGTTAATTCTTTTGAATGTTTTTTGCTGATCTTTTCTGTCTCTTGCCTGGTTGAATTAAATAGTTTTATGAACGGTTTAGCGTAAAACTCATTATAAATAGTATAGTGATTTCTACTTTTTTACAGAACAAGAACATTTATAGAATATTGCAATGCCCAGTTGTGGGCAGGCAGATGGCTCAGCAGGTCCGACTTATTTTTACAAGTCTTGCTCCAGATATTACATACAAGGCCACCAGTTTCCGGTTGTGCATTCAACTCCTGTTTGACGCTTGTTTATTTGGCTTCTACCATGAGATCTCATTAGTCCTAAACAGACAGGCTCTGTCACATAAACCACACACATGATCGGGTTGAAATGTGTCTGGGACATTCGGCACTGACTGCTTCCGCAAATAATGTTTTAAAATAGAGTACTCTATTCGCTTTGCCTCAAATCTACCGCAGCGATCATAGATACACTTGCGCCAAACGGATCGCTCTCGAGCCATCCTCTCCCATTTCTCGACGTTCATATCAAGAGTTTTCAGGTTGGTTTTGATTACATCTTAAAAACGGTATTTAGGTCTCGGACGTCTGGCATGCTGCAATCCACCATATAACAGTTTCTTATAAAGCCTGTAATCTTCCACCCTAACTAGGTGCCTCGCCTACGTATAATACGCACTTCTATGCTTAGCATTCCATTGATGTCTGGTGTAAACGATTGCTACTTAATATTAAGGATCCTCCTGGTCCCCGTTTGGTGGAACCTCTCCAAAACCTAGATATTTCGGCGATACGTAGTCCACCTCTCGTAAGAATACAAGAAAACAGATAAGACGCATGACTCGTACGTACTAAGTTTTGCTTTGATCGTAATGGCTCTGTTTAACTACACACAGTTTTCAATATTTAAAAATGCTTTCCAAGCCTTTTCGATTATTAGAAGTATTTCAGAGCCAAAGGAGTCTATCTCGATCGATCAGGAGAGAGAGTGAGAAAGAGAGAGAGAGAGAGAGAGAGAGAGAGAGAGAGAGAGAGAGAGAGAGAGAGAGTGCTCCCGAGATATACAATGAGTCAACTTCACTTAATCTAGCTTCCTTGACGTAAATATTGGGCTCTACATACTGGAGTTCTGGTAGAGTAGTAAGCATTACCTTATTTTCCTCTAGATTGATGGTGAGTCCAAGGGTAGTGCACACTCGAGAAGAAAAGTATATCATCATCTGCATATCCTCCTCAGCGTTAGGCAACGAAGACAGCACCATCGGCAGAGAAGAGCTCCCGTACAAGGATTAAGAATGTCTTGGAATTTGCATTAAATCGAACTAGGTTGAAGATTTTACCGGTGATGCGAAAACGTATGAAAACATTGACGTTACAGTTCTGAATAGCGTGGAGAGGGTCATTTCAACGTCGGTTCAAGACTGTTACACTGTTTAAAACCAGTGTTAATATTTATTGGTTTAGAGAAAGCACGACAAAAGTTGAAGCGTGCCTGCATATCCTGGTGAAGTTGTTTAAGAATTTTGACGAATCCTGCTGGACATTCAATTTTACCGAGGATTGTCCATAATGCTGCTCTATTAACATTGTCCAAAGCTTTTGTCAAGTTCACAAAACTTTATAGAGTGCTAAACGTTGTTCGATGCGCTTTTTCGGAGATGTCGAGCAGAAAAGATCATATCCATCGTTCCACGATCTGATCTAAAGTCTCTCTAGCATTTGTGAATAATGTTGGGACACACCCACATGGTTAGCTGGTTAAGGAAGATCTTAGAAAACCTTTACCCACCGCTTCAAGAAGGCTGATACCTCTATAATTGCTACAATCCGATCGAGTTCCTTTACTATAAAGAGATTTGTTGCATCTATCCAGTCCTGAGATACAGGGGCACCCATCCTACGTCAGATATCAATCAGTTGACTTCTTCAACGATCTTGTCACCCCAAAAACGGGCAACCTCAAGAGTAATGCCATTAAGGCCAGGTACCTTCCCAGTATTAATTTCCTTGATTACGAATTTCAAAGAGGGTTCAGTGGTCCTTCATCACAGCAGAATGTTGATGACCTCATTCATCAACCAATGACGGATTATAAAGTTGATTCGTGAAATGCTCAGTCAACCGTTTCATAATATCATCGGGATTTTTGTGAAAGAGAGAACCATCGTTGGATCTGTGTGGTACCATAGATGAGGATTGTGGTCCGAAGACTTTTCTAATCAAGTAGTACATAGTTGTATATATTTCCTATCATTAGATCTTCTGTGTTTTTTTAGAAATATTCAGCCACCATTGCTTCTTCATTGTACGTATATCGCGCTGAGGTGCCAACTTTGTAATCTTTGATATCTTGCTGTAGAGAGTTACGATCTTTTTCGGGTGCACTGAAGTACCGCTGGTACAGCTTGTACAGCTTCGTAGATCAAGAACCTCGACACTGGCTTTGTAGATTCAAGTCTTGAATTAGTTCCTTGTACCATAATTCTACATCCTAATCGCGTCTAGATAAATTAATGCGCTTGGGAATGCATTAATGCATCTAGATGCATATATATATATATATATATATATATATATATATATATATAAAGAGAGAGAGAGAGAGAAAGAGAGAGAGAGAGAGGACGCCATTAGGATTGTAGAGTGATGGCACAAAGAATTAATTCAAGACTTGGATATACAAGGCTAGTGTCGAGGTTCTTGGTCTTAGGAAACGGAATCATCATGACTGGTTCGATGACAATGACCCCTAGATTAACAAGCTTCTGGAAAAGAACAACAAGCTGTTTTACACGATAAGAAATGTTCCGCTCGGGCGTTAAATACTGTATACAGCATAACACCCCCCGCCTCCTGGGTAAGTGTATCTTAATTTCAATTAATGTCTTTGCCGCGTGGTCCTGAGCGTTTGTCTCGTGATTCTAGCCTGAATCTACGAACTGCGTTCGAACTCATGCGACCACCTGCAACCGCCACTCCTATACTGTTGAGAGTAAGAGAGCCCAAAACGACGTCGTCTGTAGGTGTAAATACATTTTAATATTTCAAAAGATATTATAGTATATATATATATATATATATATATATATATATATATATATATTTCTTTTTTTTGAATAAATATGTTGTGTTGTATTATGTTATAAAAGCCAGGAGTTATCACATAAAATTTCTTCAGCCGTGTCACGTTGCTTTTTTTGCAACTAAAGTTCGAACGGTTTTTAGGACTAAAAGTGCTTTCTCCTCTTTTCGGAAGGATGGTATCCCCACCATTCAATATAACATGGTCGTTTATCGCTTTCACGGTCAGTGCGAGGCTGACTACGTGGGGCGTACCATCCACCGCTTAGAGGTAAGAATTTCCCAACATATCCCCCCTTCGATACGTAGGCACAGACAGTTGCCGACATCCGGGCGTTCACAAGCCCACGAGTCGGCCATTGGTGAACATTTATTACAGTGCCAAGTTTGCACTGGAAGGTACTCGGATGAGGCATTCTCTATTTTGCACAGAGATCGTTCGAAATCGCATTTTAAAATTCTCGAAGCGGTTGCTATCAATTTACGGCAGCCGTCTCTGTGCAAACAAAAAGAGTACACCCATGACTTAGAACTAATGGGTGTACGTTAAGAATGTCTCTTCCTATTTTTCTTTTTTATAATTTTCTTTTTAATACCTTCGATAATTATTTATGGTCTTTTGACCACGTGTTCAATCGTGATTCCCATAATTCTTCGACGATTACCTTGAAGAGTGTCGACTAGAAGGCGTCTCGGTAGTTTTATTAAATTTTCTTTACCTTTTTTTTTCTCAATACTCGTTTAAAAAAGGAGAAAAAAATCCTCATAGAGAAAGAAGAAAAGTTTACGGAGTGATTCATATTTGTTTCCCTTCTCCTGTGTCTTTTTTCCTCTTTTGTAATATAAATCATGAAAAAAATCATCATAGATAATAATGGCAGTGCGTCCAACATTATTTCACTGTTTATATATATATATATATATATATATATATATATATATATATATATATATGTATTTGTTTAAAAAAAATATTTTTTTGAGTTTGATCCGGTATGCGTGCGTAATTTACCCAATAGTAGGTGTTGTTTTCTATTGGATAACTGTGTCGTGTTCAAGCCTTATATTATATATTGGGATTCGTTTACGCACTTCCAATATGGGTAAAATAGCAACGCGTATTCAATTAATTGTATAGAATTTACCGGTCCTAATAGGTATTGTTTCAACATTAAATAATCACAGATTCGTCTATAAGACGTGAAATAGACCAACTCAGCTTATTCTGCATATAGAGACGATGGATACCATCTAAAATAGTACTTGTTCGAATATTATATATTTCTCCCTGAAACTAGTATATAGATATATATTGCCTGCAAGAGAAATGCTGCCTAGATACACACACACACACACACACACACACACAGAGA
>OY744515.1:56746147-56768647 GCA_963556195.1 Sepiola atlantica
GATAAATATACTGATATTTATTAGACATGTCTTACTCTTAAATCTATCTGTCATTAAATGGATCTTCGTATAAGGCTGTGTTTCCAATGGCATCCACGGAGAGAGATAAATACACACAGACAGACACCACAAATATAGGATACTAGAAGAGGCACGCGGTTTTGCTCAAGAATGAAAGTAGCCCTTATATATATTAGAAGAAAGCAAAACAAAAAAATGACCACGGGATGTATCGTCCAAGTGATGTAACTTCACACCCTGAGATCATAACCCATTATATTTTATATTTACAGAAAGTATTACATAGATGATGAAAGAGCTTGAGCTAAATGGCCTGGTTTAACAAGTCACGTCCATAGCGCTTTGGGGCAGATGGTAATGATCACTTCACACGGATATTGCGTTAACTGGTTCTCTAAAATAATGTTGCAGTTTTCTAACTATAAGAATCATTAACCTCGAATCTCTCCGTAATTTGAATCCCCGATTTCGTTTTGAAAATAGAAATAAGAGGAGTGCAAATGTTTACACCTTCTCTACTGATATAATTATTTACATACAGCGACACTAAAAAAACAGGTGTAAATAACATGGTAAAGAGGGGATCGATTTAAGTTAAATTAACGTGATAAACGGATCCCTTATCTAACGATTAAGTAGATGTGCTAAAAATATATTCTCACAATTTGGTGTCTAATTCTAAAGAAAAAAATACCTATAACATTGTAGAGCTCCCCGAAAATTTTTATTAATAACTATCATCTTAAACTAAAGCCAAATAAATAAAATTCGTCAATAACATATTTTTACCCATACTTTGTCATGAACGTAAACCTATTTATCATACTGAGCAAAATGTTACAATCAAACACGAATAACAGATTAGAGTTTGTTTTATTAAAATGTTTTTTAATATATTATGCAAATTATCTACATAATTATACGCCTAGGCAATTTTATGTTCGTACGTACGTTATCACCTTCCACAAATCTTTTCTCGACTGATTGCCGAAGACGCAATGCAAAAAGTATTTTTTTAAAATTTCATTTAATGTCGTTGTTTTGTCGAACAGGAAACTCGAACTAAAATACATTTTAGGACCTCAGGACTAGGATCGAAGTGTAGTATCTGTTCTGTCTAAAGATGGCACAATAATATCGAGGGGTCTTTGTTCGCGCCAGACATCCATAGAATTCAAATATCTCACAGACTCCTACAAGGGTTATAGAGATAAACCCCCATAACCAGATATATTCCGAAACTACCTTAAACAGAGTACGTAGGTGGTATGTTTCAGTTTAAAGAAATAATATCGTGGGGTGTGTGTTCGCGCCGAACGTCCATAAAAAGGAAATATTTGTAAGCAGCAATATACAGCAGATGAAAGGTACAACTGTGAACTTTCCACAGGTCCCGCTAGTATGTTGTATATTTCTTTAAATTCTCTTTTTCTGAATAAAATTTAAACGATATATCAGTTAAATATAGTTATTTTTTAGAAGGATAGTGAGCGTTTTTTTACACTTGGATGTGTAAATATTCGAAAGCATTCGCATTTATTCTGTTAGATATAAACAAGACCTTGGGCAAAGCCGCACGTTTGTTTAATTTATTAGTTTGCTCATATATAATAGATATGTCTGTCCTTTTTGTGTTGACTGAAAATAATTGTATATTTTACTATGTTGAAATATCTAATGAGTTTCATTTAAAAAATTGCGGTAAATTTTGTGATTGTTTTCATTTTTAAAAATGATTGTGAATAGTTATTATTTGCATAATTTATTTTTCAATTAAACATTTAATATTGAATTAAATCAATAAGACGATTTGAACCATCAATGCATTTTGATTTGTTTATCGAAAGAAAAACAAAAAAGCGGTTAAAACAAAAGATTGTCTTACGTTAAAGCTGCTTAAATTAAACCTATGCGTTTAACGTTCAAAGCGAACAGTCGCCTATCAAGCGTTAAATTCATTGTATAATATATGATACTAGCAGGACCACGTGGAAATTCCTCAGTGTTTTCATCATCAATCTGCATACTTCACTGTTAATTCTTCTTCTTTGCGTGTCTTTGGAGCATGTGGTCATACGACATCTCCCTACTTTTTTATGTAGTCCTTTGCACCAGCCTTGTACTCTGCTTGATCTTTCAAGCTACACCGGTTGGGCTATAGATGGTAGACAAGGCAGTGTTGCACTGTATAGTCCTTCTCTCCACATTCGTAGATGGTTAAGTCAGTTTTGTAACCCCATCTACTTATAGCAACTTTTGAACGACCCATTCCCGTTCTCATGCGCTTTAGTGTTTTCCATTGGAGCCAGCGTGCCTTTTAACCGAGAGGGAGTTCCTCAGATGGGGGATTTCCATGTCAGTAGGATGGGGACATTTTCTAGCCGCCTGGTCCACAGCTATAGTCTGGTCTCTTCCGGAGATGTTGTTATGAGCTCGACATGGCTGAGGAAGCTTCTTCTTGGCTTCAGTCATTGGACCGTTGGTTCATGTTCATGAAGGAGATGGCGTTCATCACTGATAGCCGTCATGATCTCTAATCGGCTGGTAACTTCCTGTCTCACATTTGAAGGGACAATGCCAGTAAGGAGATGCAGGTTGTTTAGGTTGGTAGGCTTCAGGCAGCCACTGATCAAACTTTCATTTTTGTCTTCTTTACGGTCCAAGGTTACGCCAAAGTAGACAGGGTTGGTGCGATTCTCAAGTTGTGTTCCAGACCACGTGATGTTTATAGGTCGGTTTGCCTCTTGGTTCGTGAGATGAAACGAGCACACTTAAGGCCTTGCATAGTTTGCATGCAGGTGGTTACTCTCGTAGTAGAGGAGTAGCTCATCTAAGGCTAAGTTGAGGTTTGTTTCTACTGACTGAAACGTACTCTCTTGGGATATTACGCAAAGATCGCCAGCATAGATGAACCGCTCAGTGTTCTGCTTCATTGGTTGGTCATTAGTGTAGATGTTATATAATAATAGATCCAGCACACTACCTTGGGGCAAGCCATTCTTTTGATCAAGGTTGAAGAATTCGCGTCGCGATCTCTGTCAAGTAATACGTACTATTACCTGCGAATTCTACCGAACACTTTGAAGTAAGACAAAAAAACGAGCCAAAAAAGACGAGCAATACACTATTGATAATAATATTCTTTTTGAAATAATAAATGTCTATCACAGTCAATACTATTTAAAAAATGTCAGCTAAATATTCTTTAAATAAAAAAAACGAATATGTCGCTTCTTTATTTATTGAAAATTGTAGCAATTTAATTCTTTTGAAAACAATAAACATTCCCTGTCTGACCGAAAAAAATAATTGTTAGTTAAATATTATCCCATCGACAAAACATTACAATTTGAATTAAAAAACAATTCCGAATTTAGCCATTTTAAAATGAATTCTTCCAAAATCAAGTTATATCGTCTCATATATATATATATATATATATATATATATATATATATATATATATATATATATATATATATATATATATAGTGAATGCTTTTATTCAAACATGTACAAGGTCTGCTACACTGGCATGTCGATGTTATCGATCTACAGCTCTCAAGAGCTGAGGTCTCATCAGGCAGAAAATCGTTTTTTGATTCAACTGGTTGCTGAATTCCAGGGAGAATGAAGTCAAGCAAAAAAGAAGAGGAGAAAGAAATAAAAGTCATGTGACCGATTTTAAAATATGATTGCCGTTAGAAATTACTATTTTCTTATTTTTATCTTTTATATATTTTATATATATATATCCAACGCTGAGCTGGGGTAGAAAAGGGGGGGGGCCGAGGAAAAGAAAAAGAAAAGAGAAGGGGAAAGAGATACAATTGCTGTTAGAAAAGTTTAATTTACAGCTGTTTATATTTTTATTTTGTATTTTTATCCAACGCTTAGTTAGGGGGGGGGGGTGGAAGAAAAAGAAAGAGAAAGGGGTTGAGGGGTGTTAGGGGTGGATGTCTATAGCCATTTAGGATTTGTTGCGGGAATGGTTCTGAGTTAAATTCATATTTATTTTTATTCAGCGCTGGGCTGGATAAAGATGGGGGTCGGGGGAGATTAAACAAGATCGAAAGAGAAGATGAAGGAAGGGGGGAGGGGGGTTTCAAATTTGTTGTGTCTGCTTCCTGTCAATGCAGACATATAACAATTACATGACACCCAGCTTACGGGGATATTTTAGTTTAAACTCATTGGTGGATTTATGGCCTTATTGTTGATAAATTATGTTGTTATATTTTGATCAATTGGCATTTAATTTTGATTATTTTGATGGATAGTTACATGTATTTTAAATAATATCTTTATCCAGCCCAGCGCTGAATAAAAATAAATATGAATTTAACTCAGAACCATTCCCGCAACAAATCCTAAATGGCTATAGACATCCACCCCTAACACCCCTCAACCCCTTTCTCTTTCTTTTTCTTCCACCCCCCCCCCTAACTAAGCGTTGGATAAAAATACAAAATAAAAATATAAACAGCTGTAAATTAAACTTTTCTAACAGCAATTGTATCTCTTTCCCCTTCTCTTTTCTTTTTCTTTTCCTCTGCCCCCCCCTTTTCTACCCCAGCTCAGCGTTGGATATATATATATAAAATATATAAAAGATAAAAATAAGAAAATAGTAATTTCTAACGGCAATCATATTTTAAAATCGGTCACATGACTTTTATTTCTTTCTCCTCTTCTTTTTTGCTTGACTTCATTCTCCCTGGAATTCAGCAACCAGTTGAATCAAAAAACGATTTTCTGCCTGATGAGACCTCAGCTCTTGAGAGCTGTAGATCGATAACATCGACATGCCAGTGTAGCAGACCTTGTACATGTTTGAATAAAAGCATTCACAATACAGCTCTATATTTTTATTGAGCACTCTTTTATAAACCCGGTTTGATTCCCTTTGGATTTCTACCCTATGGATTTTTACCCTACCTGGATTACTATATATATATATATATATATATATATATATATATATATATATATATATATATATATATATATATATATATATATATATATACAGTTTTACTGGATTAAATTATATTTAAAATGGCTACATTCGGAATTGTTCGCCGTAGCGACATCAGATTAACACCAATCACCATCTTTGCTGATCGGACGATCTCATTTGTTTAAAATGTGCGTAAAAGGTAATAACGTATGTACGAACATAGAAACGCCTTAGCATATTATTATATAGCCTATTTATTTAGTATGCCTTTTTGGGTATCTTTTGCTTAAGCTATCTTATTAAATCAACTCTTTAAATAAATAAAAAGATTACGCAGAAAATGTATTAAATTAATATAATAATAATATATAGTATGCGCACCGGGGCGGAGATGGGTACGTATATAATATGCACACCGGGGCGGATTTTGGTACGTATAAGTATGCGCACTGGGGCGGTGATAGGTACGTATATAGTATACACACTGAGCGGTGATAGGTACGTATATAGTATGCGCACCGAGGCAGAGATAGGTACGTATATAGTATGCGCCCAGGGGCGGACATATGTACGTATATAGTATCCGCACCGTATATAATATGTACACCGTATATAATATGTACACCGGGCGGATATAGGTACGTATATAGTAGGTGCACCAGGGTAGAGATATGTACGTATATAGAAGAAGATTTTAATACTGGGCAACGGAAGAGGAAGAGTGAGGAAGAGACAGCTTTAGCCGAAGACAACAGGGAGAAGTTGGCAACAGGGAGAGGGAGCGGTGAAATAGGGCCACTAGGAAAGAGAGAGCACCGGACAACGCCAGGTAGCCCTGCTAGTATAATATTAATATACAGGTCAAATTATGTTAAAATCTTTCATCAGATAGTTTCCCCAAATCAGCGTTTAATTCCCTTTTATAATACATTTTATTCCATCGGTATTACTTTTATGAAACTGATATTGTGAATTATCTTGCTAAGGAATCTCTTTGTCGTTGTACCGTGGCATGTATGCAATAATGTCTGTCGAACAAAGGATATTGCCACTGAGACATAAAGGGCTACTGTGATTAGGAGCCGGATTTATATGAGGTATCCTAAGTGAGAAGTTGTGCAACATGTGTTTATTCACATAACCTTTACATTTCTACATGTTGGTACAGTAAGGGAAACAAGGAGCAGGGAAGGAATTCCAAACACAATCAGTCCGAAGAAAAGAATATATTAGAGTATATGTATATATATAAAAAAAATCTTATGTAAACTTTATTGCATGATCATTTGTCCAGGAATTTAACATAACAACAGTGTGTGTACGATCGTTTCTGAGACGACATGTTTTCATTAATATCAGTTCATTTCACTAGCACAGAGTATAGACACCAACTTAGAAGCCAACAGGCAGCATAAAGGCCATAGAGTTGAACACTATATATATATTTCTTTTTTTTTCAGTAAAAACCTCTTCGTTTCGTGAAAATTATCTTTTAAACGAGACCAGATTCCGCCACTGTTACGAACGTACGCAACTGACAATTAACGACTACACAAGTTTTCACTTTACTTTTTACATAAACAGAGTCAGAGTTCACTGGATTTTTACCCATGGATGTAAACTTACCTGGATTCGTATATATATATATATATATATATATATATATATATATATAATTTATTTGAATTAATTTGATATTAATTTGAGATTTGTATTAGCTTCTGTGATCGAGCACTTTATTGATTTCTTTTCAATATAAATTCACACACACACACTCACACACACACACACACACACACACACACTCTCTCTCTCTCTCTCTATATATATATATATATTTATTTATATTGTTTTATGATAAACACAAACGCCATTTCTTATTGTGTTTTTTTTTTATCTCGTTTCAGTAAGTTGACGATTACTTTTAGGTATAGACCTTTTAAAAATTTAAAAAGTCAGCCCATCTTGATGAAAACGTGGTACGATTCTGAAATATGTAACATATAGTAAATTATTTGTATTAGCTCTCACTAATCTGTAATCGAGCACTTTATTGATTTCTTTTCACATACACTATATAAACTGTGTCCATCGCTTTATTGCAGATTACAAAATAATCAATATTTCAGTAAATATAAGTTATAAAAAGCTGAAAATTACACCATCCAAGGACTGTATTAAGGTGAGATAAATCCTAAAATTTCATCAAAATTCATGTTATATTTAAAAAGTTATGTTATTTTTTTAATATTCAAGGAATTTTCACCGTCCATTGCTTTATTGCAGGTCTCATAAAATGCCAAAAAAAGGCGTTTAACAGCTACCGAGAAGCAGAGGATTATTGCAGGACTAGCAGAAGGACTCTCGATCATAAATTTAGCCACAGAACTAAAAAGGGATCCCCGAACTTTAGCTACATTCGTCAAGAACCCCAACATCAAGTCCAGGAAAGATAAGGGCACAAGGAGGAACCTTTCTGATCGGGATCTTCGAAAAATTCGTAGAGAGATTGTGCGCAACCCAAGCAGCACCAGTGCAACAATTTTTGCGAGGGCTGGAGTCATACCAAGGTCCAGACAAGCCCGATGCAATGTACTGAATGAAATGGCAAGGAACATCAAACCTATTCCAAGGCCTCCATTGAGCCAAACCCACAAAGAAAAACGATTGGCTTGGGCACAAAAATATATGAAAATGGATTGCCAAAATGTTCTGTTTACAGATGAGGCTCGTGCTACCCTTGATGGACCGGACGGATGGGCCAAAGTTTGGAATCCAAATGGAACTCCAACGCCTTATAGATTTCGTCGCCAACAGGGAGGTGGAGGCATAATGTTTTGGGCGGGAATTATTGAGGATAAGCTATGTGGACCATTCTGAGTGCCAGAAGGTGTCAAGCTCACCAGCAATGCCTACACTGCCTTTCTAAATGAGAATTTGTTACCATGGCTAGATGATCTTCCCTTGTCACGTCGTTTTAAGATTATTTTTATGCATGACAATGCCCCATCTCATGCTGCTAGGGCAACTACATCCTTCCTTGGATCTCAGGGCTTTGTTGGAGAAACCCTCATGTCCTGGCCACCGTGTTCTCCGGACCGTAACCTCATCGAACACCTATGGTCAATATTGAAACGAGGAGTTTATGAAGGAGGAGAGCAGTTTTCTTCGAAGGATGCCCTTTGGAACAAAATAGTCGACGTTGCCAGAACCATTACTCCATCTCAGATCAAACAATTGACCTCCTCGGTGGACAAAAGGTTGTTTAATGTAATTTCAAAACATGGGGGATATGTGGACAAATAATTCGTTTGTTTGACACTTAGCCCTCGGGATGTGCCTTTGTTTTTGTTAATTTTCCCCAGAAAATGTGTTCAATATAAATTTATGATGCTTTGGTATTGTTTTATTGAGCTAAAACATTATCTTAGAAGACTTGCAATAAAGCGATGGACGGTGAAAATTCCTTGAATATTAAAAAAATAACATAACTTTTTAAATATAACATGAATTTTGATGAAATTTTAGGATTTATCTCACCTTAATACAGTCCTTGGATGGTGTAATTTTCAGCTTTTTATAACTTATATTTACTGAAATATTGATTATTTTGTAATCTGCAATAAAGCGATGGACACAGTTTATATACATATATATATATATATATAATATTTTTTAATAAATAGTAATTATTATTACTTAGAGACATCGATGTTTCATGCTTACGTAATCTTCAGTGCAGGGATGTTAATTCATGTCGGTCGGACATTTACATAATATATACATATACATATACATATATATATATTATGTAAATTATGCTATTCCTACATGCATTACATAAAATCTATTTTTCAATAATTTCTTGTTTTCATTCAACTATTTCTTTTTTTTATCGAAAATTATGTCGCAAAGTTACGCTAAGTGAAATTCAATAATTGTCAATCTATCAACTGTGTTTACATTTTTAAAACAGCAAATAGATAAATAAAGAAATCAATAGTTCTTGTGAAGACATTTTCCTCTCGGTTTAGCGAAGGTAGACAGATTGATTGACATCGAGATGCACATTAAAATCAACACGTACCACGTAAATAAGAGTAAGCACACGCACAGGCGAAGGTCAAACAACTTTGCGCATGTGTGAATGACAACATGGCCGCGATAGAGGATTTGCATCGGCGTATCACAATCAATTACAGAGATGCTGTCACATGATGGCCGCCACCGCAACGGTGACAAATATTAATAAACGCAGGAAGTGTCGTTCGGCCTTTACTGATTAAGCTCCCCCCTTCTCTCTTACTCTCTCTCTCTCCCTCCCTTCTCTTCCCTTCTTTCTCTCTTTCTTCTGACGATACGGAACGATCGCAGCGTTTCTTAATTAGAATCGCTAGCGTAGTCAGACTTTTCTTTTTACGCTCTTTTCCGACGACGAGGAGAACGATGTCGTTTGATCATCGTGGCGTCACGAGAGGAGTGGAATCTGGTTGTGGTGTACTTTGACAATTCTTTTCGATTTCTCATTTTTGCTTTTTCTTTTTCTTTGAACACTAATAATTACAAGACATACCTGACTCTACTCGAAAATAATTTGCCCCAGGTCATCAATTTCACATAGATGTCTATCCACTACTTTACTTTACACCTGTCTGTATGCCCGCCTATCTATCTATCTATCTATCTATCTATCTATCTATCTATCTATCTATCTATCTATCTATCTATCTATCTATCTATCTATCTATCTGAATCCTAAACCATCTAATACTAGTTAAAGTACCCGTCAACGCAGGGTCTCTCAAACCTTTTCTCTACTGAACGTCAGTTCAAATAAAAACATATTTTTTTACTTTAAAAAGTAGCTGAAAAAAATACTTTTTAATTATTAGAATAAAAACAATTATAAATAAACACGTGCATTATTCAGGTTTATGATGATGATCGATATCAGATAGGAAATACACGAAACGCTATAGAAAAACAAAACAAAAAAAGACGATTGTCTCGAGTAAGATTCGAACCCGGAAAGATGGCATACAATATTGGAGCTAAAGACGTACAGTTATCCACACGGCCAAAGATAAAATTAAAATATCGTTTCTCTTTAACCTATTTAAGCTGTTTATGAGTTCGGCGTGAAGATACAAAAATCAAAATCTGTTTTACCTAAAATGAATAAAGAAACAAAATGAAAAGTTTCATTTTTTATAACAAACAAGATGTCAAACAGGTACGATAATTTTACTAAAAAAACAATCTTGACTTATTTTTATATATTTATTTAGTTTTCTTAATGTTTGTGAAAAGGTTCAGATTATTATAGGTATGTTGTTCGGTCAAATAATAATTGAAAATGGAATACTGAAAATGTCGAAACATTTTTTCTAATGTTAATTTTATGTACTTTTAATTTTGAATTATGAGCTTAAAAAATGTTTCAAAATTTCTTACGTCGATAACGACATCGGCCGAAGGTGTTCATTCCAAAATCTGCTGTAAGTTTAGCTCTTAGAGCAACCGTTTAACTGTGATGTTGCGACACATATATACACATAACTCAAAATAATAAGTCTCTTTACTTCCATATTATCCATAAGGATAATATAGAAGTAAAGCGACCTATCATTTTACTATCTAATTTACATACGTGTTTACAGTGTGTACGACCTCACTATCTGAATAAATTTTTAAGAGAGTGTCACTCTTTCTCTAGATGCTCATAGAGACATTAAAAGCTATAAGATAGTGGTTGAATTAAAACTCAGCAAGAGAGGGTAAAACCAATACATTGATAGCTAAGTGAGAGATGGATGACTTGTCTACTTAATTATAAATTACGACTTATTAGAACAATTAAAACGGATTTTCTTTCAAACATAAATCAATCCCAGAACAAATGAATAGGTTTTAGCATGTATTTTATGCCATTAAAGAAACAAACTTATTAACTTTGATTTTTATTCGAAAATTCTTTCAATTATCACATATATATTACCATCATAATGGTTCACTGTTATTTAAATTAATAATACATTTTGAAATACTATATATATAGTAGAGAACAAATACCCAAGCACAGTTATTTGTATGCTTAATTTGCATAAGTATTTTAAAACAGTTTATAATAAATTAATGTTTGATGTTATTTGGTGGTAATTTGATTGTCCTATTTCCTCTCTATATATGCAATAGTTTTAGCGATATTAACAGTAATTAATTAAAGTGTTTAATAAAAAGAGAATAATTTGTCAAAACATTTCTTAAAATATTATGTCTATTAATTTTCAAAAAAGGTATTTGAATTAAAACTATTAGATTTAAAAACCTCAATGGATTTATATTAAAGACATGTAATAGAGGTTATATATTTAAAAAGAATAGTTAGTACTAGATTAATAACCACCTGATGGCGAACAGTTTTTGCTTGTATATATCTCTCTTTTGGTTTCATTTTACTTCACGTAAAGTTCTCAGAAATCAAGGGGCCCCTTCCTGGGGTTAACACTTGATCGCTATATGAGATACTAATATTAAATAAAAGTTCTCCTATACCTGTCAAACGTTGAGTTAGTAAAGAAGTTATAACATTAATTCTCTTCTCCCCAATTGATTAGTTAGTATATATTTCTTGTGGTCACTTGGTCTTACCGGATTCTGATGGAGTATCGAGCTAAGTGCTGTTACTTGAAGTAACATTATTTGGAAAAGATGCACCATTCCTCGTATGAGCCAGTGCATTGTCATGTCGAGTAGATCTTATTTGGGCTTCGAATACTATGTTATTTTAAATATTTTGTCAGGGTTTATTTGTAAGGGGAAGTATCTTCATGTCAGGCTGTCCTAACAAATAATTGTACAGAGAGAGCGAAGACACTCGAGGATGGTGTCTAATAGGTAATTCAACCTCCCCATATATATATATATATATATATATATATATATATATATATATATATATATATATATATATATATATATATAGAGAGAGAGAGAGAGAGAGAGAGAGAGAGAAGGGTTAAGCAATACTCATTGAAACATAAACTATTATATAATGAATATTTATCCAAATTTCAGTATATGTGTTTACATCTATTGTCGATTGTATTCTATCTATAAGTCTACATATTTATATTTCAATTTCTGATTTTCAGTATCAGAGAATAGAACTTACGAGGCAAGAAATTTGATCCCTAAAACAGATGAATCTCTTGCTCTTTTGGGTGCTACCATATCAAGAACCATGACAGAATTCATTAAGAACAGAAAAACTTTCAGCAACCGTCGGAATAATTTCGTCCGGCCTTCGAAACTTACCAACACAGTCACGAAACCTCTGCTTTAACAAGTGCTCCAATTAAGTATCCAATCCATATATATATATATATATATATATATATATATATATATATATATATATATATATACATACTAACTTTAATGTATGTGTGCGTGTTATTAATTTTACTAGTGTTTTATGCTTATTCTATATTTCATATACTAAACACATACACACACGTATATCTATACACATATACACATTCCATACAGACACACACACATATAATTATAAATGTTTATATATATATATATATATATATATATATATATGTACACACATATATAAATATATATATATAATTATTATTAACAAATAAATACTTTAATATTCATATATATATATATATATATATATATATATATATATATATATATATATATATATATATATATATATATATATGTTTTGCGTATTTATATTACACTCCTAAGTTTGGAATTATGTAACCGATTCGCCGGTCGGTAAGTTCGATCCCCGAATCCAAGTATTATGCATCCTGGTCTCGTAACCATTCGGTCAACGCGACAATGACACTTTGAAATGCGAGGCAAATACGCCTTGCATTCTTTTAATGTACACACAAGTACTGTTATTCTAAAGAAAGTTCTATCTCCTAATGGAAGGAACAATCCAACATAATGTGCATCAGCCTGAAAACAGACTAGAAAAATAATAACATCGAAACATCTCTAAAGCCAACCGATATTTCGGTCGATTCAAACGATCTTAATCTTTTGTGTAGAAGTGCTTTATTTAAATGAAACGAATGTCTTTATATAGCAAACAGACGAAGACAATCCAGAAATAGGTTAAAAGTGACATTTGAATCAAATAAGAAAAAGATTTTCGGATGCTGTAAAGGACAATACTACAAAAGAAGAATTGATTTACGTCGTGTTTGACACGTTCGAATTACACATCCAGCAAGTAGTTTCTACAAAAGCGAACATCTAAAAGAAAACGAAAAAATACAAACTTTATGAAAGTCAATCCGAACAGGACAACGTATTGACTCCATACAGAGCAAGTCTAAAAAGGGGGTGTTATAGTGTGATTTTTATCTACTCTATTTCGGGACTAGATGAACTCTTCGAGACACTATGTATAAAATTACGACTAAGTTTTGTGGCAGTCATTATTGGCAGCCATAGCCACAATATCGGACGCAGAGTTTTTGTATTATTTCTGTACTTCTGTAAATACACCCTTGCAAATATACCACCGTGTTGTCTTAATCATTATCGGTTCTTCAAAGTCACAATAATTATGTAATAAAACATAATGAATTACAGAAAACTCACTGCTTATTTCCTCAAATACATATGAGATTTTTGGACGTCATAGCAGCACGGTTTAATAACAAATGCAATACATATTTGTTTTTGTTTTCGTTCTTTACTAGAGAGTGAGACATTTTGACATTATCACACAGCTGCGTAATACAAAATTCGGTATTTATTACAATATATATATATATATATATATATATAATAAAATATGAAACTAAAAGTATACTTTTAGTAGATAGAACTTATACTTAAATGGTTTAAGCTCAACATCCGAGATAAAGCAATTATAAAGATAGATAAGTTGGCAGTGGAAAAGCCAAAATTAACAAATTTCTCACTCTCCATTACTTAATATTTTTTCAAATTTTGCATTTTGGCTTTTCCACTGCCAACTTATCTATCTATGTAATTCCTCTGATGATAAGATTTTAATCTTTGAAAAGCCTTGGCTTAAGGAAAGAATAATACACATATTTCTTACCGAGTATACCTTGCATTGAACCATCGAAGTTGAAATACATTTGTCATTCGTACATGTTTACCCCTCTTCTTTCATCTATCTTTATATATATATATATATATATATATATATATATATATATATATATATATATATATATATATATAGAGAGAGAGAGAGAGAGAGAGACAGAGACAGAGACAGAGACAGATAGAGAGAGGGAGAGAGAGAGAGAAAAGAAGAGGGAAATAATTTCTTGCTTTGCTTAACGAAATACAAAAAAAATGGAATCATGCTGATTTTAAAGTTGACCCAAGATGGCGTCTAACAAACGTTCAAAAATCACGTGCTGATCTTCGGTAAACAAATCAAGTTCGTCCAGACAGAACGTGATTATACTTTTACTTTGACAAATGGTATCGCGTCTCGTAGAAGTGTAACCTACAGTCATAAGCAAAAGCCATTCCAATGCTTACATTGCTAAAACTGATGACGATGCTCCGAGGCACGTCACGCGGAAAACAACGCTCTGTAGTTTGATAGACCATCATTAGGTAACGTCGAAAGGCGTCTGTTATGTTCTACGATAAAAAAAGTTTTTACTTTCTTTCTTTTTTACTTGAACACGTTTTCATTTGAGGATATGAAGAAAATAATAGGTATTATTTTACCTTCACTTTTGTAGAGGTAGACATTTTTTTACTATTAGTGTAACATATTTTTACTTCGTATGATGGAGAAGAAGTGAAAGAATGTGAAAGTCAATTAGTGCCTACGAATGCATTCTTTTACATTCGTCAAAAAAATATAAACAACTTTTGATTTGCATAACTTCTCGGATAAAATATGTAGATTATTCGATTCATAAAGAAAGATTCGCTTATTATTTTTAATAAAAACAATCACTTGAAAATTCTGATAAATATGTTAAATCTTAACACACACACACACACACACACACACACACACACATATATATATATATATATATATATATATATATATATATACATGAGGATAAACTACATAATATATCATAAAATGACATACCGTGGAGACAAGATGTATGAAAAAGACAAAAGGAAAACAAATTAAACACATGATTTCTTCCTGTGCTAAATTTGTTTTTATTATTTGTATATATATATATATATATATATATATATATATATATATATATATATATATATATATATACATTTTATACGTACATAAAATAATCCATGGACACGTGTTTCTGTCTCATAGCCTTCATCAGCATGGCTAACTTAGACAAGGATCGAACTTTCGATGTTGATGTTCTGTCGTCTTACTTCCAGACCATACCACCTTGCCTGGAAATATGTACGGTTTTTATCACCTAAGTATTTAATGTATTTTATGTAACCGTTTTTGTTAGTGTTTCCTACACTTCTGTTGTCATTGTCCACTTCCTAAGTGATACAGATTAATACAGAAGATTGCATTATTATTCGCTTTTACCTTTATAGGACGTATTTTCTATTATATATATATATATATATATATATATATATATATATATATATATATATATAATTTATATATAATAATTTTATACCTACATAAAAATAATCCATGGACACGTGTTTCTGGCTCACAGCCGTCATAATCATTTTTGTGTGGCACTATAAAAATATATATTTTATTTTTTGAATGTGAGATGATATATATAATTATTTTCACAATTAGACAACGCCGCGGCCTACATAAACTCTGAAAGCCACAAACCGAAAGTCCTAGACTTGAGGTTCGCTACCCCCTCGCAGCGTTGTCTGATTGTGGAAATAATTTTATATATCATCTAACATAAAAAAAATCTAATATTTATTGCTCGTTGGGTTAGCTTATTAGATTACATCGTCCTTGCGAGTTTAAAATCCTACTTGTGAGACATCGGCCTGGGTTCTCAGTAGTTGGATACCTACACCCCTTGTTGAGAAGCCTAGGTACATTCCACAGTCGGCCTTCACCTTGGTTTGTTTGATCTGTGTTAGTTAATAAGACGTTCTTGTATGTGGCGCAGTAGCTCAGTGGCAGAGTACTCGCCTCGCATTCAAGTGACTCGGGTTTCCTGAGTTCGGATATGTTCTACTGATGAGCCCAAAGGAGGGCGAAACTCGAGTCTAGGCTTTCCAGTTTGTGTTGGCCGCGGCGTAGTCTGGTTTTGGAAATAATAATAATAATATATATATATATTATGATGCAACGCAAAAATGTACAACATATTACAAAAATGTTTCTTCATGTATTTCTAACACAGTGTAAGATTCATGAAACTTCTATTGCTTTTCATACATATGTTTGAGCGGTTAGTCAAATAATCAGATAAAAGATTTTAATAAAATATCCTACAAAGCAGGACCAATATTTAATAACGCAAAAGTTTGCAATTCATTAATTCAATCATCTATTAATATTTCGTAACATGACCGTTATTATTACTAATCACAGCATATATGAATTTCGAGTAGTCGCCTACGGACTTCTTGTACGTTTATTGGTTAATATTTTTTCATTCTGTACGAAAAGATTATGGAGCGTAGAATAAGGTAATTTTAAGCTATTTTAATTCATAACTTTACTATATTTATGGAGAGATTCAAATTTACTTTCAATTAATTAAACAGATTCTTGAACATTAAGTGAGAACGCAGTGTTGAGCCTAGTAAACATTATTTTCACTATTGATTAGGTATTTAGCCGCCAGTTATATTTTCGTGTTTATTTAATATATTATTATCTACTGTATTACTTTTCATTAGTTTCGAATGGTTTTATTTTATTGTAGTTAGATGTTATTATGTTTTGGCTTAACTAAAGTACCATATTATTAAATATCCTTATGATGTTTGTATTTATAGTTTTATTATATTTATGAGGGGATGAAAAACATTTTCAATGAATTGAAAAATGCCTCTCGGGATATTTGTTTGAACGTTAAGTGAGAATGAGAGAGTGAACCAAGTAAACTCTCTACTTCTATTTTCATCATTCTTTTCACTATTTAATGGTTGTTTTTTTCGTTCGAAAATAATAACATATATTTTTTAATTTTTAATTAATGCATACGGGTTTTTTAGAAACTGCGTGCTTGTTCGTATTATAATAAGATGTATCAATTGTGTTATGATTATTAATATTCTTTTTATTAATGTTATTTATTTGCCTATATTATGAGATATAATATTAACATTTTCACGGGTTTATTTATATCTTCTATAAACTTGATGTTATATTTTTATCCAAAATGCAAAATAGAGTTATTGAAGTAACAATATATTAAAAAAACGCATATCTCTATTTATATACATTAGGTATTTGTATATGTTTATATATATCTATGTATAAGATTCACTCCTAAACTAATAAACCAATCCTTATGAATTTTGGAACGGAGCTGCGTCGCGTAGGAGTGTGTAATATAGGCGGTATTTAATTTAATTTAGTTATATGTAAAAAAGGGATAAGGAGGTAGTAGAAAACCTTTGTGAAAATTCAGAAACCTCCGATTCTTGTGAAATGTAAAGAATAGGTGTTAAAAAGTAATTAATGAATATTCTCCAAATTTCAATTTCTTTGGAGATTTTTTTATGCGGCATAATATAAGCACAGGCTTCCATTTGAAAATCAAAATATTTCAGATTTGCATCGTATTTGATCCATAGTTATTAGACATCAATTAAACAAGATTCCCTGACTTTCAACTTTTACTTAAAACGTATTAAGGTAAAGCCTTACATTTAGGAATTTTCTAGAATCAATATCATATATTCGATGTTGATCGACAGTTAAATAAGGATTCTAGAATAAGATTTAGTAGCACGATGTATTGCTTTTAATCTTTGTAAAAGGGCGTACAAGTAGTGCAAGATTGTTCTGCGCAAGGAATTAATTTTTACTCGTCCTGGAACGGGTATTCTTCTTGTATATATATATATATATATATACATATATTATACGTACTACTTTTTTCTCATTCTACTTCTATAACGTTTTCAAGCTTCTCCCTCTTTACTTATCACTCTTCCCACTCCTTCCGTTTCGCCTCGTCTCACACATGTACTACTCTCCTACTCCTACTCCTTTTCATTTCCTCCTCTCACAAATCTACTACACTCAGCATCGTTTATTTCCTACTTTCGCCCCTCACTGTATAAAATGGTAAGTTTTTTTAAAAATAAAACCATATCACCAAATGAATATGGTCGAAATCCTTCGACCGAACTTGGTCCAACTTTGCGTTTGTGTCCTTATTTTCACTGAATGTTACTCTGTTTGTCCAATGTTCCTTAACCATTTTCACATTCAACGGGGTTATTCACTCATAGCCCCACCCATAGGAGTTCACTTAGAGATTCAGGGAAACTTCCATTATATTCGTCGATAAATTTTACAGAAGAATAAACTTTAAGAGTTTATGTATATTCTCTTTCTATTGGGAATACATATATATATATATATATATATATATATATATATATATATATATATATATATATATATATATATATATATATATATATATATATATATATTTATATATATATATATATATATTTATATATAAATATATATATATATTTATATATATATATATACATATATGAAGAGTTCGAATGCAAAACGCGATAAATCCAATGTGTTTAAATTGAGGCATTAAACAATAAAAAGACGAACATATCAAAGCAAGACTCGAACAAAACTTTATTTTAATTAAAAGCAAAGGAAATTTATTCCGATATCAAATTATGTAAAATCTGATTTGAGTGTGTAACCGGGTGTTTAAAGGCAACACTTCTAGTAGCGATAGCTTCACAATTTTAAAAAATGGCGTTTATCGCGTTTTGCACTCGAACTCTTCATATATATATATAGAGAGAGAGATAGAAGGAAAAAAGAGTGATAAATATGCGACGATTGTCCAAATTTATATATCTCATTCAAGGATTTAAACCTTGAATGAGATATCTTCTGTTTTACTTGGCCCTGGAAGTACATAAAAAAATGGCCTGTCTCCCTCTTCTCAACCCTCGTTAAGTCCGTCTGGACTTACCTATATTTTGGGCATTTTCTCCAATCTGCTCCCACGCAAAGAGTTTTTCTTCACATTCTACAATTCACCGGACTTCTTTTCAACGGAAATTTACAACCCGGACAATTTGCATATCTTTTTCACGGAACTTTTCTTTTCATTCAATACGTTTTTTTAACAAAAAATATTTTAATAATTTTTAATAATAATTTTCATATTTTTCAAATATTTGAACTTTGGTTTTTTCGAAAGCCAACTTATCCATCTGTATTTCTCCTCTGATGATAAGATTTCGATCTTTGGAAAGCCTTGGCTTCAGGAAAGAATAATAAACACTAGTTTATTACTGAATACACCTTGCATTGAACAATTGAAATTTGAAATAAATTTGGACAATCGTCGCATATTTATAACTCTTTTTTCCTTCTATCTCTACTATTGCTCTATCTCGTATATTGAGCTAATCCTTTTCACAATAGGTTCCATCTACTAAAAGTTTTCACTTTGGTTTATTTGATCCTATATATATATATATATATATATATATATATATATATATAATGTTAAATAGTTTTGAACAAGTAGATACATTACAGGCTTTGCCAATCGATACCAATAGACAGAATGCGAGAACGGATCGTTCATTATAGTTCATCGTGGATGTGCCTGATTATCAGCCGAAGAAGATGTTGTCTACATCTTCCACGATCTCATTTCCGGCTGATAAGATGTGAAAATTGTAAAATGATGGGTATAAAAAAAGCCAACTAACGTTTAAACAAGAAACGAGATTACTGTCCGTCGAGACATCCAATTCGCTCGACACTGGAACCTGTGTCTTTTGCCAGACGAAGCCCGGAGCTTGAAAAGATCGATCTAATGAACGGTAGACAAGATAGATAATAGACTCTTCCACTAAATCTGCAGTGATAATCTAACTGATAATGATGATGACGGTTCATTATAGTTGTAGTGATGTTAATACGATGCAAAGAGAAAATAGCAAGAGACGACCATAATAAAGACACAGCTATAAACATATCTTATATAAAGACACTGACCGAACGAGCGATGATATATATATATATATATATATATATATATATATATATATATATATATATATATATCATCAACAAACAAAAGGATATGATGTTGATAATTAGTACTGATTGTAATTTAGGCTCTGCTTGCCTAGTCTTGCTGCTTTGTTTTATATAATTTGCGCTGCAGATATACACACTACGAAATAAACGCACAGGAGCATTTTACCAATATCTTGGTGTAAGCTGAAACAATTGTATGCTGAATAAAAAGCAAGTTTTGTGAAATTATGTGAATCTGTCCTTCATAACATTGATATGGTATACAATTAAATAAAAAAATATTGAATATAACATAGCTCTGGCCTAACAGTATTGAGCTATTACAATTAAAAATATAAATATAATAGAAATACACACACACACATATATATATACATATATATATATATATATATATATATATATATATATATATATATATATATATGTATATATAAAAATTGGAAAAAGTTTTTTTGAAAGCATCTTTTAGGTGTTTAAATTTGAAAATAGGTAAAATACCTTTTAAACCAAGTATAAGATGCATATATATTTTTGTATTAGAAATCATTCATTTTTTCTTGACTTTTATCTTAAATTTTCCGGAAAAAATATCCTTCGTCAGAGGTCGAAAGTGTTTCATGCCAAATATAACATGACAAATATAATTAGTACGATCCTTTTTTCTTGGTGTTATCAAAGTGTCAAAAATTTCATAAACAGCTCCTTTTATATAGAACTTTAAAAACAGGTGACTGCTAGTAGTGTATTTAAAATAGAAAAAGTTTGTTTAAAGCCTCTTTTAAAGAATTACATTGGTAAACAGATGAAATGCCGTTCGAAACCATATACACACATTATATATATATATATATATATATATATATATATATATATATATATATATATTTATATGTGTATATAGGTAGAAGGATGAAAACGAATTTGAAAAGCAAAACGCAGATTGTGGGGGAAAAAAACAAGGCAAAACGATGCCCAACTGCAAGCAAATGTCCGATTACAAAAAAATCCGGTGTCAAAAATTAATTGAATAAATTGCCTTTTTGCGTAATATACCTTGCTTTGAGCAACTGAATTGAAAAAAAAAAGATCTGCCTTTTGCTTTTCTAATTCCTTTTAATCCTTCTACCTATCTATCTGCTCTATCCTGTATATTGAGCTGCATACTTTTCACAATAAGTTTTACCTTTCCTAAAAGTTCGCTTTTAGTTCTCCACTTTATATATATATATATATATATATATATATATATATATAATAACAGATCTAAAATATATGATACTGTCATTGAATGCCAATTTCGAAGCAAAGAAAACTTACAGGCGTTTCTGGAAAAATTAGAGTATACTTGAAAAAATTAAAGTTAGCACACAAATATGCAATCTTCAGAGTCAATACCCAAATTAAATAAAAAATATATTTCATGAAATATATATATATATATATATATATATATATATATATATATATATACGTGTCTATATATGCATGTATATGTATATACATACATATACATATACACATATATACATATATATATAAATATATATTTATATATATATAATTATTCATTTAATTCCTTTAAGTTCACATAAAAGTGGCTTAAAGCTCAATAGTGCGTTTATTACTAGAGCTCTAAATATAAAAATTCGGTAATACACTTCCGAGTTTCCTTTTTTAAAACATGTAACTCATACGATCGTTCCTACCGTTACATAACACACATTTCTTTTGATATTAATAAATTCAAGGTATCTTTCAAAAGACTTCATCAGTTAATTTTCTCCAACAACAACAAAAAAAAAAGAAAAAGCCAAAGTAATATTTATGGAAATACTCGGGTTGACGTTTTATTTTTAACCTTTTGCAATTGAAAAAAACAACACTATTAAATAAATAAATAAAAAAATTACAAGAAAAAATTTCGATAAACACTTACGGTTTTTTTTGCAAGGCTATAAATTCAGTACCGCAGCAACATATTCTTAGATCCGGCAAACACACGGCGTATATGTAGTTCGACGTGCACTTACTCTGATAAGAGGGTTTAACCGCGAAATATAAAAAAAAATCTTGGACACCAGATAATACATGATTGATTGACGATGAACAAACAATAAGTAGAAAATAAAATAAAAATTACATATTGTCTCTATATATCAGTAGCATCTCTTTCAATTCACCTGATACCCATAACATTGATTATCACAACCTTCTAAACCTGACATCTATCTATACACTACGCAAAATGTTTCAATGAAAGTACATT
>OY744515.1:56771147-56803647 GCA_963556195.1 Sepiola atlantica
GTTTAAGAATTACTTTTACCCATCTTGGGACGGGTATTCTACTAGTATACACATTTTTTCTTTTTATATAATATTCTAGTTTTGTGAGTTTTAACCTTGCATACACACAGACGGATAGTCTTTATTCATAGATAGTTATCATGCCATTGTATTGCATTATGTAAAAACTAATAAAAGTATGCGTTAGGATAAATAATTTTATTTGTTTTTGCCACTATTATCAAATAATCGTGTCTATGTTCTTATGTAGTATCTATGCATATGTGCAGGTGACGTGTCTGTCTAGTTTAAACTTTACTGAATTACCTTGTCGAATTTCAGTGCGACCATAATCGATATATAGTATGTTTGAGTAATAATCGGTACAGAAAGGCAGAATCCCCCAAAGGTGTTTCTCAGCAAGTGAGTACAATTTGTCTTCATTCTATTTCTTATATACTTGATAGTTCTATTTTTGTTATGCGACTCATTCGCAAATCCACGTCCTCTCCCACACACTACACATTCCTCGGGAGGAGGAGGGGGTGCTAAAGTGCAAAGAAACCATACAGCCTTTCAATTTTGATTCAAACCAAGGATTTCTATTTCTATTTTACTGCGTGTTGCTTTTAAAATTACATTACCTGGTTACACTACTTAACTGCCTGTTTATACATCTGTTATTGGTTCGCAAGCGGTTGTTTATATTGGAACCACCTGGCTCTCAGAAGATTTCAGACTAGTTAATGTATTTATGGACGCCTGGTGACAGAAGTTAAGATGCATTTTCTGGTATTCTTTCACAGTGATCGTCTTTGTAGTTTTATCTGGTATATGGACGCTCATTCTGGTGACTGCGTCGCCATTTTGAATTTAATTCTATGTAGGTGGAAGCTGGCTTGGTCTGAATAGATGAGCACGACACACATTGGATATCCACGATATTAATTTATCCAATTCTACACATCATCTTTAGTCAAGATCTGTCTAAGCTACCGATCGGTGAATTAGAATGAAGAAATTTCGTAACTGTTTGCAAATGCAGATGAATGAACAATAGAAATTAAAAATATTACAATTTTAGAAAATAAAATTCTGACAATTAATGTTAGAAGTAAGGAATTTAACTAAAACATATCAGATAATAACAGAATTTATATTCCGACAGGAGAAAAGTAAGTTAAAAGGCAAGCAAAATAATAATACATTTTGGGAATAGCTGATGTTGAGATAGCAATTTGATTCATAAATTCGTTTAAAAACAAAGCAGCAATACAATTCGCAACGTAACTAAAATTAAAATGTTTCGGAATTTTTTAGATGAGGGTTGTAGAATTTGGTATATTCGGACTATTGTTCTCATCTTGGGTGTTTTTATCACAACGTTTTGGACGATGTAACCTCCGACCTTCTTCAGTAAACCCTGTCGAACTGGGGAATCTTTCTGTCGAACTTGGGAATCTGTACGGAATTTCGAATGGAATCCTTTATTAAATCCACGGGAGTAGCATGCTCTCGTTCCATCTGCCATGATTGGGAAGAAGTCTTCAGTAATTCGCAATTCTTCGTATCGCCTGCACTGAGGATTGAACCTTCAACCTTCAGATGACTGTCACTTAGAACTGAATTTTACTTCGTACTATATCCACTGCGCCAAAATTCTGAGACGACCAACTTGTCAACAACAACAAAAAAGTAAGCGTAATTTTTCAGTTTTTTCGACGTTTGATCTATGCAATCTAAAAAACAAATATATAAATAATCAAATAATGTTGAAGTATTTTCCGACAAAAACCAAGATATAATAAAAAACAAAAAAGGTATTTATCTAACAAAATTACAGCTGTTTTGTCAACACAAACGGAACAGTTTTAATAACAAAGTCCGTATGTTATAAACAAATAAATTAAGATATATATATATATATATATATATATATATATATATGTATATATATATATAATGGATAATTATATTTAAAAAATATATATGTCACTCCTCATTTGAGGGCATCACATTGGCGAAGAGAAAAGTATTCCCAACTAGCATTTAGGTAGAGTTCTTCTCGTTCAAAAGTATCGCAAACAAAACAAACAAATACATGGCATCTATAAAAAATGCGATATATTAAGTACTAGCGGGCATTAGCTCAGTGGCAGAGCTTCAGGTTTCGAAATGTGGGATATTGGTGTTAAATTTCGCTACGTTTAGCCACACTGATGAGTCGTATATATAATAACCTCGGACAGCTTTGTTCTCCAGATAGCTTTTGGTCATAGTTTTAAAATAATTTTTAAATTTTTATTTCGTTTATTTTTTATTTTTCCAATAAAATAAAATAAATTTTTTAATAAATTCTTTTTATTGAATTCTTTTAACATTCCTTAATATTTAAATTCTCCCCTGAGATATTTTAGTTGGCCTTTTACTATGGCGCTCACTAGATAAGAACTTTGGGCTCTTTGTTTTGCCCCCCCCCATCGCACACTCATTAAAAATTGAAATTGGCATTGCACTTTGTGCCACACGGTCGTTATGTGTGTGTGTGGTGTGCGTGTGGGTTTTGATGTAAGTAGTTGTGTATATTTTGTGTCTGCCTCAGACTGAAAATTCAGTAGTTTTATGGTTATTAAATGCATCTCGTTTATAGCTATCCCCTCCTCCTCCTTATTTATCTGACGTTTTGACTCCCCTAACCTTGGTATATGAGTGTGAGATGAACTTTGATCTCAAAGATTTTGCGCATACAATTTTATCAGACTCCATTCTACTTTTGAGACGTCTTAACTCTTCTGCCTTTATTCATAGTTTGTCTTTCCTTTTCCATCTTTCCTTTTTCTTTTATCTCCTTTTATCATTCTGGTCTTTTGCATTCCCCAGAAAATTACTGCAGAGCATAAAAATATTCAATTTTGTAGCCAATAGCTTTGCTATTTCATCCGTTTATTCTTGAACAAATATTTTTACGTTGTACTCTTATATTAGTGGCATTTTATTTATTATTTTTTGTTTAATGCTATTTTTTACATTTTAATTTTAATTTTTTATAGTGGAAGTCGCTACAGACAAGACATGGAGCGACTTGATGTAAGAAGCTAAAAAAGTACGAAAGATGATCAACGTAAATTGACCGTATTCTTGAAATAAAACAAGGTTATATGTAAGAGGAAAACAGTCAGTAGGAATAGAGTTCCACAAGCTTGCAGTTATTGAAACGGAGCTACTGGAATAGGAATATGTATTATAACGAGGTACCTGAACACGAATTGATGAGAAAGAAAGCCAAGAAGTTTCAGAGTCGATTTTTCCTCAAGAACAGAGTCATCCGTGACAATCTCAGGAAAAAAAGGGTCACGCCTACGATTGAAAGAAGACACACGCTGAGTCCTAACAGGATTAAACGAAACAAGCCATTTTGTACCCCAATCCAAGACCGAACCCAAGTAAACTACCAGATCAGCTGCATATTCAACTGGTCCCAGTGTCATGGGAGAGAAGAAACACTAGAATAGAGAGTGGTATCATTAGCATAGATGCTAATCTTCTGAATGATATTCTCTAGAGATCAATGATAAAGCGAAGAAATAATGTTGAACCTAGAATATAGCCCTGAGGAACACCAGCATTGAAGGGGGGGGGGAATGACGAGACACTATCCAAACTTATTCGCCAGCTTCAATTAGAAAGAAAAGACCTAATAATACAAAGAACCTTACCACTAATATAAGCTTAAAGTTTGTGTAGAAGACCACGATGAACGCCTTCGCTCATTAGCCCTACCCTCGCCTGAATTATCTATAAACCGACAGATCCGCTCGGTTACAACAGTTAAGCGATCAGAAGTAGAACAAAAACGACGAAAGCCATACTGAACATCACTATTAATTAATACACGTGGTCTGTTTAATTCTTTTCATTTTCTGTGCGGATAAGTAGTTTTTGTTAGGTTAGTCTCCTTTCATTTGTTAGTATCTATTTGTACTGACTAAGGGGCGTAACTTTTTTACCTGTTTTTATTTAATTACGTATGTTTTACATATTAATTGTTAAATGTTTGTTCACTAATGGGCAATTATTTTCTATTGTTTTATGTACAACATTGATTGTTAATAACTTGGATGAAATCTTTTTTATTGCACAGTTATTTTATTTATTTATTGATTTATATATTTAACTTTATTTGTTTTTATTACTTAATGCGAGTTTACATAGTGAAGCCAATTTGTCTGTGTGTCGAGGGCTTATGTGTTTGTACGAGTGCTAATACTTTTTATTCCTACTTTTAAAATCTAATAAAGACTCAGGTGGCAGAGGAGGTATTGATTTATACGTCCAGACTTCGTTACGAATTCATTTTGTTTTGTTGAGTAGTTTTGACCTTTGTTTAGAGTTTATAATGTGGTACTTTCCCTCAATCTACACATTTTGCTGTTTATTTTGCTAGTGCTATCTTGATCATCTCTCATTTCATGCAAGTGTGGGATTTCTGTTTATTAACCCTGTACATAATTAGATAGAATTATACTGTTTTTGTACGATACATTTCCCAGGGTCATCTTATGATACGTGTACCTGACATTGAATATGACCCGGTAGCACCTATGTAAACTTCTTCTTCATTGTTGATGTTGTTGCGTGTTAGCCTTTGTATACACTATTAGTTGCCAAGCATTTATTCATCAGAAGCCATTGGCGCTGATTCTGCTATTGCATGGATAGGTGCTTTGATAGTGTTATTACTGTTGTTATTTATCTCTTGGTTGTTTGCGTTATTGTTTTTGTTGTCTGTGTGTCTGTATTGTTGTTTTGTTGTCTGTATTACATGCTTCAATATAATTGTCTTATTTTTCTTCCTTTGCGTTGGACAGCCACGGTTGAGTTGCCGGTCACCACCGACATATTAATGCATCGCTTACATACATGTTTTCAAGATAGTGATCATCGCTGGCTAAACAGTTCCAACTAATGCCATGTTCACCACCGTTTAAGACGCTTTTGTCAGAAAACACAGACAAACACATGTTCATTCGCTTTTACTTATATATATGTACTAGTATAATACCCATCTCGTGTATTAGCAATAAATATAGCATTAGTTTTTAATTTTAATGCTTTTTCTTTCTTTGAAGTTATGGTGCGGTTTTGGTGGAATCCCTCTACATGGTAAAGTTTGCAAAATATTAATAATGTGCCCACGTTACTCCCCCTGTTTCCTAGAATACTGATTCCATAATTCGTGATGTTAAGTTCAATAGTCACGGATTTTACCAAGCACATATGTATTATTGACGCTTGTGCGCAACAATATTTTTTAAATGCATTACTTAATATAACTCAAAATTTGATGTACAGCAATTATTTTATTTAATAATGTTTTTGTATCTAACTTATTTTAATTTTTTGTTGTGGGGGCAAGTTTGGCTGGGTGTACACCCTGAATAGTAAACTTTATAAGAGAATAATGTACTCATGTTACTCACCATGTTGCTGAGATTATATATTCCAACATTCATAATTGATCCATTGATTAGTTTAAGAGAGTAATCTTGATTTTTCCCCTGTACAAGCAAACAATATAGAAAACAAAACATAGGAACTACATACAATTCCAACATGATCAAGCTTCATGCCACTAACTGATACGTGTTTTCGAAAATTATCACTGATTTTCATCAAATTACATAATTTCCTATATTACATCCTACCCAACTTTCTCTCACAAAACACATACTTACAGGAGGTAGGAGTAACTTCCAATCACACACAAAAAACGCCTAACACGCCCCCATCAAACACCGGGAAATATATTGCATGGGATAAATTTAACCGCTCCATCTATCATTGTTTCATTTTTTTAAATTCCGTGCTATTATCTTTCACACATCCTACATTACGATACACACGGGATGCTTCCTACATAGTCCACTCAGCAAAACATTACGGCGTAATGATTCATGCTACGGAATAATAGAATATTATTTACGAACAATATATAAACCTCAACTTAAATTTTAACATGGCCCGCCCAATTTTTTATTTCAGTAAAAGCATCCATTACAACGCTCAAAATTACTAGAAATAAGTTTCAATAACTATAACATCTTTTATATAAATTACATTTAAATATTCATATACAGAAAACATGTTCTAACATTCACATACAGAACAATTGCTCTATCAAATTCACTTTCATTCAAAAAATAACGAAACACATACTGAACGCTCAAACTTTCTCATAACAGCTTTCGAAAATAAAAACAACATTAGTAACCTGATTCCGATTTTTAGGATAACATTCCCGAACAACTCACTAACCAGATATGCTAGACACAATGGCGTGGTTTACCGTATCAGCGGTAAGTTTATAAACCTTTACTTTTTAAGATGTTTTTACAACAGTATTCGCTAAATTTGAGGATTTAATACGTTACTTATACAGTATTTTCTAATGAACACTACTAAAATTGTATTGTTGATAAAAAACGTAAACTATTACGATTTATTTCATCATATACTTTTTTAACTAAAAATATGAGGTCGATTTCTGTTACTTACAGCTTACCAAGAAACAACGAATATTATTTAGAAAAGGAATTAGTAGTCGTTAAGTAATTTCAAATAACATCTTTTTACTTTTTGAAAAAAGGGGCACACTGGATTTAAAAAAAAAATGCCTCAGTCTTTAAAGATTACTGGATTAATCATTTCAGACGTAATAGTAAATACTAAAAAACAGTCAAAATTAAACATAAATGAACTGATCCCTTGACTTTTAACAACCATGTTTTTTGCTTTTTCGTACGCCACTATAATTATGCAAGCAGTATTCGCTTCTTATTCCATATTCATAGTCATTTATACTTACTTGCCTCCCTACGAGGGCAGCGTTAGACACAAAGTCGATTTTTAATTTGGTTTAGCACCCCCAAAAAGGTGACCACTGGGTTCGAACAAAAATAAGGAACAAACATTTACATAGACAAGATAAAAGTCGTCGTATGCTTCAATGAAAAGATATTCTAACATCACCGAACAATCTACACAATATCCAACCAAACTGTTGTTTTTTGAAAACTTTTACCCTAACTAAACCCTAACCTAATACTAAAATACCATTACCATAACCCGAAACCAAGTTTTACATTCATTGGTATTGTGCAAAACCATCGCAACTTGATTCGGTTTTCTCCAAAAATTCTGAACTTTTACATTACACCAAAAAATATACCCCCTTTCACAAAAAAATGGTATGGCCAGAAAAAACATGTTTACCAAAACTTTAAATATAATCTCTGTACTTCATTTTATTGTAGGAAAAACTAATCCTCCACCTCCCAGAAAAAAATAAATAAAAAAGCTTAAATAATACACACATACCTCCATCTATTTTAACGTTAAATTTATTTATATAAAAAAGTTATACCCCACTCTAAAAGCTAAAATATTTATTTATTTTCGGCAATTCTTTCTTTGCGGATATATTTTTAAAAAGTTTAATTATTCTTTTATTTTCTCCTGAGCAATGCCGGGACACGGATCCTGCAAGTATATATATATATATATATATATATATATATATATATATATATATATATATATATATATATATATGTGTGATTATATTTATTTATACAGACATGTAAAAAAGACGCTATATTGGGATGTTAAGATATCATCAAGCGAGAAAAGTCTAATCTTTCACTTCAATGTTCGTATTGAATAAGAATGACAAGAAAGGGAACAAAATATAAATTCAAAACCGGAAAGTCAAACGGTCAAATTTAAAATAATAATAAAAAAAAACGTTTGTAAGTTTTAGCTGAAGAGTTAAAAAAGGTTGATTTATTTATAGCACTGGTATCATATTTTCAAGATGTCAAATTGTAAGTTTATAGGGAAGAGGGGTATACAAACATGTATGTATATGTATATATATATATATATATATATATATATATATATATATATATATATATATATATATATATATTAGAAAGAGGCAGGGTATATATACATATATATTTTTATATAGAGAGAAATGTACATATAAAATACAAGCCGAAGAGTAACTAACATTGTTTTGTTTTCTCTTCATTTTCTTAAAAAAGCTATGGATTATTTAGAAAGATTTTATCAGATGTGTATTTCCTGTCCCTGTAGTTTAATAATCTTGTAAATTTTTTAAAAGGATAGCTTTTGATACGACAGGGTATTAAGCAGTAAGCACACATCTATTACACATCTATCAATAAGGATAGACATACCGCCCGAACTGTTTTATTTTATCTTATTTTTATATTCATTTTTCTATACTTTTCATCTGGAGTGTTTGGCTTAACTTTAAGCTGACAGAAAGCCGACAGATGTCAGATAATATAAACATGCGCATACACTCAATTAATCCCACGATGGAGGACGAAACAAAACAGGAATCGATATTCAAAAGATGCGCCCATTTGATCTGCTTAGGAACCAAAATACCACATCAATCTTTTAATTGTTAAGTGTTACAGACAGACAAAAACAATTCTACTTGAAACATAACTATAACAGACAACCGAAAATGCGATTTCAAACATTAGCCTATCGAACCATGGAAAATTCTATTTCAAATTTTAGTGCTACAGATCAACGAAAATGCGATTACAAACATTAGCGTATCAAACCATGGAAAATTCTATTTCAAATTTTAGTGCTACAGATCAACGAGAATGCTATTTCAAACGTAAGCGTAACAGACTAAAGAAAATGTTATTTCAAAGTTGACCATAATAGAGCAACGAAAATGCTATTTCAAACTTTAACGTAAAAGACTAACGAAAATGTTATTTCCAACTTTATCGTAAAAGACTAACGAAAATGTTATTTCAAACTTTAACGTAAAAGACTAACGAAAATACTATTTGAAACTTTATCGTAAAAGACTAACAAAAATACTATTTCAAACTTTATCGTAAAAGACTAACAAAATACTATTTCAAACTTCATCGTAAAAGACTAACGAAAATGTTATTTAAAACTTTATCGTTAAAGACTAACGAAAATGTTATTTCAAACTTTATCGTAAAAGACTAACGAAAATGTTATTTCAAACTTTATCCTAAAAGACTAACGAAAATGTTATTTCAAACTTTATCCTAAAAGACTAACGAAAATGTTATTTCAAACTTTATCCTAAAAGACTAACGAAAATGTTATTTCAAACTTTATCCTAAAAGACTAACGAAAATGTTATTTTAAACTTTATCGTAAAAGACTAACGAAAATGTTATTTTAAACTTTAACGTAAAAGACTAACGACAATGTTATTTCAAACTTTAACGTAAAAGATTAACAAAAATACTATTTCAAACTTTAACGTAAAAGACTAACGAAAATACTATTTCAAACTTTAACGTAAAAGACTAACGAAAATACTATTTCAAACTTTAACGTAAAAGACTAATGAAAATACTATTTCAAACTTTAACGTAAAAGACTAACGAAAATGTTATTTCAAACTTTATCGTAAGAGACTAACGAAAATGTTATTTCAAACTTTATCCTAAAAGACTAACGAAAATGTTCATTTAAAACTTTATCGTAAAAGACTAACGAAAATGTTCATTTAAAACTTTATCGTAAAAGACTAACGAAAATGTTATTTCAAACTTTATCCTAAAAGACTAACGAAAATGTTATTTCAAACTTTATCCTAAAAGACTAACGAAAATGTTATTTCAAACTTTATCCTAAAAGACTAACGAAAATGTTATTTTAAACTTTATCGTAAAAGACTAACGAAAATGTTATTTTAAACTTTAACGTAAAAGACTAACGACAATGTTATTTCAAACTTTAACGTAAAAGATTAACAAAAATACTATTTCAAACTTTAACGTAAAAGACTAACGAAAATACTATTTCAAACTTTAACGTAAAAGACTAACGAAAATACTATTTCAAACTTTAACGTAAAAGACTAACGAAAATACTATTTCAAACTTTAACGTAAAAGACTAACGAAAATGTTATTTCAAACTTTATCGTAAGAGACTAACGAAAATGTTATTTCAAACTTTATCCTAAAAGACTAACGAAAATGTTCATTTAAAACTTTATCGTAAAAGACTAACGAAAATGTTCATTTAAAACTTTATCGTAAAAGACTAACGAAAATGTTATTTCAAACTTTATCGTAAGAGACTAACGAAAATACTATTTCAAACTTTATCGTAAAAGACTAACGAAAATGTTATTTCAAACTTTATCGTAAAAGACTAACGAAAATGTTATTTCAAACTTTATCGTAAAAGACTAACGAAAATGTTATTTCAAACTTTATCGTAAAAGACTAACAAAAATACTATTTCAAACTTTAACGTAAAAGGCCAACGAAAATATTGTTTCAAAATTTTTATAGAACAAGCCAACAAAAATGCTATTTCAAACCTTAACATAGCAGACTTACGAAAACGCTATTTGAAACTTTAGCGTGATAGACTAACGAAAAAATTATTTCAAATCTTAACTAAGCAGACCAACGACAATGCTATTTCCAAAAGCCTAAGAGACTAACAAAAATATTATTTCAAACTTTAGCGTTAGAGATCAACCATAATGCTATTTATAACTTACGCGTAAGGCTTATTAAACTGATATTTAAAAAGTGTGTGTGACAGACCAACATACATTTATAGAGATGCTTAGGCGCATCTAAAATGATATACGTCCATTTAATATGTGCGTCCATTCAATCTGCGCCAATTATAGAGATGATAAGGCGCATCTAAAATGAGATACATTCACTCAATCTGCGCGATAAAAATGCTGATCTGTGACAGACCGACTGACAACATGACCGACCGACATATAACGCCTCTCATCATAGTGCGAAGACACGTCTATAATAAAAGAAAAAATCAAAATGATACTGGCCTTCGGCCAGGCTTAATTTCAAATATCAAGCTTGCCTTTTACTTTATTGCCATTATGACGCCATTCAATTAATGTTATTCTCTAAGCTAATTATATTGTTAATGTTATCATTACTAATTAAGGTTTTTCTTTTTAGGCCTACGTTAAAGTTCTGAAATAAAGTGTGGATGTTTACTTTGGCAATCGAATCAAGGTTAGGATTAGAAGCCAGTGCGTTGGGCTGGCAACATTGTCAAGAGCAAGAGAGTGTAAGTTAAGCGGAAACACACGAAAGTCGACGGAGATTAACGAAAAACGGCGGAAATTGATGAAATCGCAGTAGAGAAACGGAAATTGGCGAGAGTCACGAAAATGGCGACCGCGAGTGACAGGCAGATTGATTGAGCGTTTGTCGGCCAGCTGCTGAATTATGTGTCCAGTTTTAGTGTCAGACATCTTTAGTAGACATTTTCATTATCATGTCGGCATTCAAAACTTACTAAATCTCAACACGCACGCACGGGTTAAACAAATTTGCTCACATTACATTTTTCTAAACATTTTATAAAAAAAATGTCAGATGTTTTTGATGTTTCTATCACCAAATAATTCGAATTGAACTTGTCATTTAACTTGGACATTTTTCTGAAGTTTCGCTAAATATAATTTATTTGCTGAGAACATTGATGTATGTCAGAATTTCTTTCTAAGAACTTCCCGTCTGTGGAACACGTTGTCGCCAGACTGCTTTCCTACAGACTACAACGTAGCCGTTTTAAAGTTCAATATCAACAAATACTCGTCGACCGTCACCTTAAGTAATCAAATTTTGTTCGTTTCGTCTACGGTTTAAATTCATCTTATAGTATATTTCCATCATCAAACTGACAATCTCATCAACTCTTATCCTCGAGTGGCTTTTAGCCTAAGTAAATGATTACTCTGTGTATATAAATATTTTTGTGATTAAAGGATAAAAAATATACGCAAATAGAAAATGATTTATTCAAAGTGAAGATTTCATGTTTAAAATGCCCAGGGTTCATGATTTGTCTAATGGATACCGTCGTGGACTATGGAAGCGACTATGCTATCTTCAACTCCTTGTGTTACCGAGTACTGTTGTTAGGCTAGGTATGAACACGCAATCCCATCACACCGAAGGATGAAATAGTAACCTGTGTTCATTTAATAATGGTAGCAAAAATACGCTCCCTCCGGTCGCATATGTTTGCTAGTTTGGGAGGATGATAAAATCACGAAGTAATATAATACACTGCTTCCCCCAAAGAAGGTGATACTTTCTGGGATGATAGTATCATGAGAAACGAACATGTACTACATTGCCTCTCCAAAGGAGGAGACTATGTCTGGGAAGATAGTATCATGTCAAATGCACACATAATACATCACTCTCAAGAAGTATGAAATGTCTGGGACGATGGTCTCATGGCAACATATACTAACACTGCTACCCCCCCCCCCAAAAAAAAAGAAAAAGAAAAAAAGAGGAGGTAATGCCTGTGAGGATGGTCTTATGACAACAGAACCCATACTAAACAACCCCTAAAGGAGGCAGTAATGCCTCGGAAGCTGGTCTCATTACAGCAGAACAGATACATGACTACCCCCACCATAAAAAAGGAGAAAGTAATGTCTGAGATGATAGTATCATGACGACAGAACGGATACTAAACTACCTCCCAACAAAATAAAAAGGAAGAGCTAATGCATGGGGGCATGATATCATGACAACAGCACAGATACCACACTACCTACCTTGAATTGGTCATTGAAAGGTACTAGAATGGTACAATTAATAGAAGTAATAGTATAGTTTCGATTTCAGACAGACAGATACAAAATCAGTATTAATAATTGATGATACAATAGTACAATTGATAGAAGTAACAGTATACTTTCTACTACTTCCTCTGCCTGTGCTGAGTGGAAAGGCGGTGCACTCAAATCAATGGCCCACTTTGACGTCCTCAATGTCACACCAGGCGGTCAGGAAATTAAAAAATATTATCTCACATGTAAGTGTGAACTCGAGATTTGTCAACCAGTGAGAATGATTCTGCTCGTTTGAAAAAGGTTATCATCGAGTCTATGTGGACTAAATGATTTCAATACAAATAACTGCTCACTAACAAAAACAGAGTTCATCTGGCTGACTCACTCACGCGTCGATACTCCGTGAAGATGGTAACAAGAACAAGAACAACATCAAGGGTCAAACTGGAAAGGTAAATATATACATACACAAAATGCAATTGAACAAACACATACATATTTCTCATATCTTGCCTTCATCTTAAGAATTATTTTATTTATACTCAATTCTACATTCGTATCTACGCAGTTACACACGCGCACACAAACACACACATCTTCTCATGTACAAACTCAACAAAACATTACCGAATAAAAATACAAACTCACACTTTTAATTCTATTTGATACACGTGTATATGTCATCCTGTGCATTTCAGTCTAAATAAATATGAGTTTATTAATGTTAATCATGTTTCTTTTTTTCTTTTCATCATACATTCTATTTACTTCGTATTTTAGAATATTATTTCTATTGCAGAATTTCTCTCTACCGATATCTAAAAGGTATTGTGGTGAGGTAGAGATGCGATGCGAGTGAATGCAAAACACTACTGGCTGTCACGCTCTTTCTATTTTCGTTCGTTTAGCTACCCTTTCCTCTTCACGTAAAAAAGTAAGTATTTACATACACTTGACAAACTCATCATTTGCGGAAAATGTAAATGAGTTCCGCTCGTTTGAAACAAGAGAAATCGCGAACCGACGCGAAAATTGAAATCAAAATAAAAACGATAAACAAAGGCCCAAGAAGATAAATCGAATCTGGGAAGTATCGAAAGTAGACCAGAACGTATGTTCCCCGACGCCGGATGGCTAAAAGAACATTCGGACACTCGCACAACATTCCTAGTCTCGCGCAGATATTCACACACACTAACAGTGTGTGTGAGCATTTTGGGGTGAGTACTCGAAACGTTATTCGGATGTGGTTCGTCCATTTTGATCGTAGTTGAGTATTCTTTTCGCCTCCCTTGGCCGTGTGTGTGTGTGCGTGTGTGTGTGAAGGAGGGCGTAATGCTGTGTTGCGTTCTATCTGCTTCTGAGCTCTGCCGGACTGGATTCGTACTCCGATTATTTAGGTTTCACTTTTCACGTCGACTCACTAACTTTTTCGTTTCAAAAGATCGGGAATCATTTTCATTGGCTGAACAATTTGAGTTAGTAAGTTCCGTTTTGTATGTGGATTCTATTTTCTTGTTAGATGTGAAGTGGAAAGAGTAACTAAATCTTTTTATTGTAATAAGTTAATAAAGGAATAAAGAAAGAGAGAGAAGGAGAAAGAGCGAGCAAGTGAGAGAGAGAGAGAGAGATATATATATATAGAGAGAGAGAAAGCGGGGTCCCCGACGTAATAAGTAGATGGTTAGATTAGGTAAAAGTTAAAATGCAAAGAAATGAAATAAAAACAAATTTTATGTTAAGTGGAAGACGTATCATGTTAAAATTTTAAATTAAATACATGAACTTTTCCTATAAACTTATTTTTAACTTCTAGAAAGTGTGTAAAAAATAAAATATTACATTTTCTTTGATAAATAGAAAAAGGTTCTTAACGTGAAGTCATTTCATCGAAATGTTTATTCAAGAAGATGGGATAACAACAATGAGTACATTTCGAATTTTAATCCAGGCTTTGTCACCAAAAAGTCAAATCTTAATAAAAAATCAACATAATGTAGACTTTACATGAATGATCATTTTCCTGTATAAATTTTACTAGTAATTGTAGCGAAATAAAAGGCAGAGTGTATAAATCGTATTAATACGGTAAATTTCCACGTAAGGCTAAAAATTAGATAGAGTAGAATTTTCCAATAAGAATTTGATTAAGGCTACGTGATCCGGCAGTTACGTCACACAGAGAAAAAGCGCCCAGTCTTACGTGGTGAATAAGCAGAGGGGATATTTCTGCTGCCCCCATGGGAGAGTGGTGTTTAATTTTCTATGCGCATACATGCACGCTATGAAAAAAAGAATAAAACCCCAAAGAGATTTATAAAATGGAATCTCATTTATCGATGTTTTTTTATAAATAACGTTTACGAAAGTTGTTATTGAGAAAAAAGAAAACAACGTCAGAGAAAATAGAGATTGGAAACTTTGACTTCCACATCACCATAGAAATACGATCAACTGATTCGTCCGACGAAGCGAACGCACTGTGGTGATTGACGAACACCCCAGCTATGCTACTAATGATTACCAGCTTCCTGAACATAAAGCGTTAATGATCACCCAATTCCGGACAATATACGGTAGAAGAGATCGTAACTATTTGAAAGGGGGTGAGTAAGATCAAGTTTAGATATATTTTGAGGAAGAAGGAGTGCAATAATCTCCACCATTTAAATGAGAATTCTAATATTTACTTAATCATGAGAACTAAAACATTTCGTTGATTAAACGTAAACTTACTTTAAGTCATTGTGGTAGCCAAGAATGAGTTTGTTTTGGAGATTAGCGTCTCAAAAGTTTACAAAGTTAACAGCAGGATATATAAATTATATTGTTGTCTGGTATTAATAGGATAGTATTTGAACCCAAGTCTGGTATTATTGGGGATAGTATCCGAACCCAAGTCCTGTATTATTGGGGATAGTATTTGAACCCAAGTCTGGTATTATTGGGGATAGTATTTGAACCCAAGGCTGTATTATTGGGGATAGTATTTGAACCCAAGTCTGGTATTATTAAGGATAGAATTTAAACTCCAGTCAGAGTACATGAAAAGGCGAAATTAACCACGCTACATATTACAATCTCCTAAAAAGGTTTTGGAAGTGTGGCTAAATTACACACAGCTGCCACTCTCAAAGCCTTGTATTCGTGCATCCATATACTCTTACGACATAGAATAGGCGTAAGGTTGATGGTGGAATCTACAGCCTCTTCGGATCTCAACTCTATCGAAAAGATCTAGCCTATCGCAAACAAAATGATTATGTCGATAGACGTCGATTTGGTTGACCACCAAATATGTACCAAGGGTGATCCAACATGCTACTATAAAGAAATCGAGATATTGACGTCAGTAATTGATTTTTTCATATATGAATTATTATTATCGGTCTTGATGACCTAAAAAAAAGAAAACAACACTCATCGTTGACTTTTTATTACTCAGTGGAAATTTCTTTCCAAAATCTGGTAAGTTTTGTGTGTTTTTCTGACTTATTGTTCTCGTTATCGCTTACCATCATAACTTGAAAAAGGCACAAAAACTGCAAGTAATTTCCTAAAATTCAACCGAAACTTACATCAGAGGGAGAATGCGGAGTGGATTATTAAAAATTAATAGACGCTAATTCTAGGGGAAATTCAGGTACCGTCCTTGATTCTGTCTGAGTAGAGTTTTAGGAAGGAGGAGGTCCACTCTCCCAGGCTTTACCTTGATGCTCGTGATATTCCTACAACTAATCCGGAAATGACGGCAGAGGGAGGCAGGGAGGGGCAGGAATAAATTCAAAATCAGATTGATGTACAGGAGACTTCTACAGTTCGTAACCTTTCGATACTTTTATACAACAGAAGCGCGCCTTTGAACTTTTGATTCTTTTGTACAACAGAAGCGCGCCTTTGAACTTTTCATTCTTTTGTACAACCAAGGCGTGTCTCTGAACGTTTGCATCTTTTGCACAACAGAGGCGTGTCTCTAAGCTTTTGCATTTTTTGTACAACAAAAGCGTGTTTCTAAAATGTTGATTCTTTTGTACAACAGAAGCACGTACGTAAAATTTTGATTCTTTTGTACAACAGAAGCACGTACGTAAAATGTTGATTCTTTTGTACAACAGAAGCACGTACGTAAAATGTTGATTCTTTTGTACAACAGAAGCACGTACGTAAAATGTTGATTCTTTTGTACAACAGAAGCACGTACGTAAAATTTTGATTCTTTTGTACAACAGAAGCACGTACGTAAAATGTTGATTCTTTTGTACAACAGAAGCACGTACGTAAAATTTTGATTCTTTTGTACAACAGAAGCACGTACGTAAAATGTTGATTCTTTTGTAAAACAGAAGCACGTACGTAAAATTTTGATTCTTTTGTACAACAGAAGCACGTACGTAAAATTTTGATTCTTTTGTACAACAGAAGCACGTACGTAAAATGTTGATTCTTTTGTACAACAGAAGCACGTACGTAAAATTTTGATTCTTTTGTACAACAGAAGCACGTACGTAAAATGTTGATTCTTTTGTACAACAGAAGCACGTACGTAAAATTTTGATTCTTTTGTACAACAGAAGCACGTACGTAAAATGTTGATTCTTTTGTACAACAGAAGCACGTACGTAAAATGTTGATTCTTTTGTACAACAGAAGCACGTACGTAAAATTTTGATTCTTTTGTACAACAGAAGCACGTACGTAAAATGTTGATTCTTTTGTACAACAGAAGCACGTACGTAACATTTTGATTCTTTTGTACAACAGAAGCACGTACGTAAAATGTTGATTTTTTTGTACAACAGAAGCACGTACGTAAAATTTTGATTCTTTTGTACAACAGAAGCACGTACGTAAAATGTTGATTCTTTTGTACAACAGAAGCACGTACGTAAAATTTTGATTAGTTTGTACAACAGAAGCACGTACGTAAAATGTTGATTCTTTTGTACAACAGAAGCACGTACGTAAAATGTTGATTCTTTTGTACAACAGAAGCACGTACGTAAAATTTTGATTCTTTTGTACAACAGAAGCACGTACGTAAAATGTGTATTCTTTTGTACAACAGAAGCACGTACGTAAAATGTTGATTCTTTTGTACAACAGAAGCACGTACGTAAAATGTTGATTCTTTTGTACAACAGAAGCACGTACGTAAAATGTTGATTCTTTTGTACAACAGAAGCACGTACGTAAAATGTTGATTCTTTTGTACAACAGAAGCACGTACGTAACATTTTGATTCTTTTGTACAACAGAAGCACGTAAGTAAAAGTTTGATTCTTTTGCACAACAGAGGCGCGACCCTAAACTTTTGATTCTTTTGGGGGACTTGTGCAGTTTAGCCCTCTATGTGAAACGCTGTTCGGGGGCTTGTGCAGTTTAGGTCACCTATGGAAAACGCTTTTCTTGGGCTTGTGCAGTTTAGGGCACCTATGGAAAACACTTTTCGGGTACTTCTGCAGTTTGAGGTCACCTATGAAAAATACTTTTCAGCTGCTTCTGCAGTTTACATTACCTACGAAAAACGCTTTTAAGATTATTTACTTCATCAACATTACGTATTTTCTTAAAATGTTAAAATAGAGTGGGGTAAGAAATTAGGTATTGACGGGACCCGTTGGTCTACTTGGTTTTGTCCGAGGGCAAAACTTATAAGATTTACATATTACTTTTGGTACCTGGTATATCTTAGATCTCTTCTGCCTATTGTCTTTATCAAAATCATTTATCTTCATATTATTCTGAAATTGAGGGGGATGGGGCAATAAATTAGCTATAGACCGGGAATATTTGTTTTACTCGGTATCGATCTTGGTCAATAATCATTATCAACATTATTTTTATTCATACTTTTATTTTAACGGTACTTTTGGCAGTTAAGTGAAGGCGTTTTTACTAACATTACAGTATTAAAAGAGAAAGGGAGAAAGATAAATAGACGGAGAGAGAGAGAGAAAGAGAGAGAGAGAGAGCGAGAGGGGGGAGAGATAGAAGTTTTTAACATTAAAATGTTACACATGTTATTTAACTTCTTTTTTTTCTGTCACCGAGCAATCAATGTACGAGTACACTGTTACATTTAAAACAGATGGCTTCGGGGTAAATGAATTCCATTATTATTAGTTTTTAACAGAATGAAACAAAAGATGGGAAGAGGGGAAATAGAGGGTTGGCGGGGTGGAGGGAAATAATAGGGACGAGGGAAAGAGAGAAGGATAGAGAGACGGCTCGAGAGAGGAAGAGAGATTAAAGTGTTTATATAAAGATGTTACACACACTATCAGATTTCTACTATTTTTATAATCGCCCCGGGCAACGCCAGGTAGCCCTGCTAGTGTAATATTAAAAATAAATAAATATGTTATATTATATATATATATGTATATATATATGTGTGTGTGTGTATGTGTGTGTGTATGTATATACGTATTTGTTTACCTTCCCTCCCTACACAGACTTAAATTTATTACACCCTGATTACTATATATTTTCTTCCAAATTACAGATCTTTTCGTCTTTTGGTAGTTTTAGCTTTTTCACCCTTTAAAAAGCCCATACAAAAGTTGGGTGAAACGTTGAGTTCCAGGTTTTTTGTTTTTTTCATTTTAACTTATACCGTCGGCTTTATATATATATATATATATATATATATATATATATATATATATATTGATCTGTATAATAGAGTTTATCATTTCCTGTTAAATATATAGTCAATGTACGCTTAATATGTATCATTATTGTTAATCTTCATAAAACAACATATTTAGATGAGCTTTTTTTCAGTCCAAAGCTATTATGGTGGATAACTAAAAACAGTCGTTATTCAGATTAAAAAATAAACAGTAAATGAATAATGAAAAGCTAACTATGATGCTTCTATATTTTGCAAACTAGCTTGGAAATCATTTATGAAAATCAATTCATAGTAAACCAAGAAATGCTCAATTACACGATGAAGCTATTAGCGTGGTTCGGGGTGTATGTATCCATTGGCCTATATCATGCGTGTCTATCTTCTGTAAACATGAAAACATGAATACACAATATATGCAGAAATGATAAAATATTCAAATATATGCACCGTCTGAGAATTATGCTTATGCTTATTGACACTTTTCTATATAAATCTATACATCCCTACCTACTTATACACTACACACACACACACACACACACACACACACACACATATATATATATATATATAAGGACTATACATATGTGGATATATATATGTATGTATAAATACATATATGTATAAATATTTATGTATGAATTCATACATATATACATACGTATATATGTATATATATACATACATATATACTTATGTATATATATATATCTATATCTATATCTATATATATATATATATATATATATATATATATATATATATAAAGAATATAAATATGTGAATATACATATGTGGATATACATATGTGGATATATATCTACATGTATGTATAAATACATATATGTATAAATATGTATGTATGAATACATATATATATATATATGTATATGTATATGTATATGTATATATATATATATATATATATATATATATATATATATATATGCACATTTTCATTTATTTTTTCCTATTATTGACACTAAGCAAATAGGATTCTAACATATATTAAAAAAGTTCGTCGACCGCCGTCGTTACCGCCTTGCAGGAAAAAGTGCACCAATAAATTCTATTAATTCCTTGTGACACGACATCGTAATAGATTCTGGCAAGTCTAAAATTGCTTACAAAAACTTTTCCCGCCAAGTGACAACACACATTGAACGATTTCAATAAATTCATTTAATTATTTGCTTTGAAGCTTAAAAACAATGTTTTTATTTGTTTGTACTTTCCCCATAAGCATTTATTTATTAACGCCGGGCTTGTTTTAGTTACGGAAGACCCTAAAACATATAATATGTACGTTTCTCCCTGTCTCTTGAACACTAGCCCAGTCTCATAATACTAAATATTTTAGTTACGAAAGATAGTTTACGTTTCGACCTCTCTTTTGAACACCTTCCCAATTTCATAATATTAAATATGGAAGTTATGTAGACCATTAAACTTGTAATTGTGTACCTTTTCCTTCTATTCTGAACACTAACCCAGTCGCATAATTCTAAACAATTTACTCACGAAAAAACATAAAACCAGTAATAGTGTACATTTATCCCTTCTGAATACTAGCCCAGTCTCACAATACTAAACAGTTTAGTTACGAATAACCCCAAAACCTGTAATAATTTACGCTTCTCCCTCTCTTCTGAACAGTAGCCAAGTTTAATAATTCTAAACAATTTACTTAAGAAATACCCTAAAATATGTTATAGTGTACGTTTCTCCCTCTCTTCTAAATACTTACCCAGTCTCGTAATACTAAACTATTTACTTACGAAAGACCTTAAAACCTACAATAGTGCATGTTTCTCTCTCTTGTCTGAACTCTGTACCAGTCTCATAATACTAAACAATTTAGTTACGAAACACGCAAACACTTGTAATAGTATACGTTACTTCTCAACACTAGCTCTGTTTCGTAATACTAAACATTTTATCTACGAAAGACCTTCACACCTGTAAGAGAATTTGTTTTTCGCTCACTTCTGAACACTAACCCTGCTTCGTAATACTAAACATTCAAGTTATGAAATACTCTAAAACATGTAATAGTGTACATTTTCCTGCGTGTCCTCTGAACACTAGCCAAGTTTCATAATACTAAACATTTTAGTTACGAAAGACCCTAAGATCTATAATAGTCTACGCATCTCCCTACATAAATTCAGTTAAAGAAAAATTTAATCAAAATGTCGACCACGTTCAATAATGTTTACGTCTGAATGAGAAATAGAATGAAGAAAAAGAAAGAAAGAAAGAAATCGTCTCAATCTCCCAAGAAAAAATAACAACAAAAAAATGAAAGAAAGTGTTGCAATCTGTAAAAAGAAAAAAAAACACAGAAAACTTATCAGTCTAAAAATAAAAAAACAAAACAAGGAATAAAACGTCTCAATTCTTAAAGTACAACTAAATAAATGAAAGAAACGTCCCAATCTGTAAAGTAAAATAAAAAAGGAAAGAAAATGTTTCAATCTATGAAGTGAAAAAAAGAATGAAAAAGTATACAGTTATTTGGTCGTATTTGTAACAGTTTTGATAACCATGACAGAATAAAGTGAAACTGCTAATTGAATGGAAAATGGAAAATAGAGTAGCTAACTGGCAATAGCAATGACGAATAAAATGAAATAATAACGGTGCTAAGCAGAAATAATTATCAGATTGCTAATACTTTCTTGTGTAATTGGGTGGCAGTGAAAGTAGTTTTGAGCGTAAGAGTGAAAATTTCTCTGACTTTCTACATGGACAATTCCGCATCTAACCCGCTTGACAGGCAGCTGTGATGGTCGAGAGAAGATACCCCCTCTAAGTAAATTTGGGTGTCGAGTTCGGGTTATCTCAACAATTCTGAGTACTTTCTGACCTAGCGATTGGTCCGGAATGCGCCACCTATCAATTGCATGACATTCAATTCAAGCTTAGAGGAATGTTTGATTGTCCTCGCTGCCACCGACGAAACAACGCGTTCTTCAACTTCTATTGTTCTGGAAGTAAGTCAACGAGTAACAGCTCATATCGATCCCAATCAGTTGGTGCCCCTGGATGTTCCGTATGTAATTGATAATTTTGACTCATGGTGGAATAGATAGACACAATTGTGTTTCTCGCGATCCTGGCTGTAGCTAGAATGGTAGCGTGGATGCCGCGTTATAGGATTTAGTTTTTTTTTCTCATCGGGATCTGATTTCATTCTTTAATCATCAGCTTAATATTAAATTCAAATGTGATACAAAGAAATTACATCTCATGGAATTCACAAAAGGTCTATATATAAAAGGTGTCTATACAAAAGAGGATTAAGTATGAGTACTTGTTCCCTGCCTAATCCTGACGCACACGGTTCCTGGCCCTTTTCAACATCAGCTCGGTTGGGGTAGCTTCTTAGCTAGTCCTGTCCCGTATGAGTCATGTATATATTTAATTCAATGATTTAATCATTGTTTTTTCTAGCACCAAACATATTTGAACTATTTTAGAATTTTATTACACACATAAAGAACGTTTTGACATAAAAATAGTTTTTTTTACAAGAAAAAAGTTTGAACGGAAGTTATAGTTGATATTATTTAATGACAGTCGACGGATAAGCATAAAACTTAGTTTTGTATCAGGACAAACAAAGCGTTTTATCTTATGTAGACTTGTTATTGTGTAAAAGATATTTCAAATTTTAGATAAAAGCAATTATTTTTTATCTAAGCATTTTCTATCAAGAGAGGTTTGTCAACCATCTTGCATTTTAGTCTATGTTTTTTTAATAGTTTTACCTTCAAATCTCTATGAGATTTCCAACACAAAAACGACATGTCATCAGTATCTTTTTAAAAAATATTAAACGATTACTAAAAACAATTACTAGATAAAAGATGAAATAATTTCAGAGAGAAATGACCACGGTCCATGTGTTGACGTGTAATAACCTTTCTCTCTAAAGCGTCTTGTTTTAATGTGGGGAAATCCAGCTCCAAAAAGAGGGCTTCTGGAGTGGGACAAAAATTTAAATTGTTTCAGTCTAGAAGGATTTCTCATTCACTGGCCGAAGACAGAACATTCTTTTTACACAAAAAGTGAAATTTAAACGGAATTTCTAGTCGATAATATTTTATTACTAACCAATTGCTAAAGAAATTGTTGACACGTGGACATAAAAGTTTTGTTCAGAATTAGATTAGATTTTTTTCTCAGATCAAACAAAATGTTTTATGTTATTGTGTAAAATATCTTACGGGAAACAAGCAAATATTTGTTTTTTTATTTAATATTTTCCTATCAAGAAGAGTTTGTCATCTATATTGAATTTTAGTTTAAATGAGTTGTTTTTATAGTTTTACCTTACAGTCACTATCAAAATTCCACCTTAAAAATGACATGAACAAAACCATCATTATCCTTTCTTAAATATCAAACAATTACTAGATCAAAGATGAAATAATTTCACACGGAAATGACCACAGTCATATGTCTACATGTAGTGTCTAACCGTTCAATTCTTAGTACCGACCACCTGTGACGTCGCAGAAAAACGAGACTCAGTGAAATGGTCTTCTCTTTACGACGGTCACACTTGTCCCCACTTTTCACATTTTTAATAATAGAATTCCTCCTTCTTTTATTTTATATTGGCTTCCCCAATTATTCCTTATCTTAAAAGAGCACTATCTACTCCCAAATATTATCCCTATTTTATTTCCTTCCATTTAAATTCCACTCTCATTTAAGGATCGACTCCCTTGTTTTCGTTTCTAAACAAACCATAAAATAATTGGAGATCTATATTTTAGAAAGTGTTGAGAGAGTCTGACATACCCGTTTTTTATTGTTGTCACACTCCTATTTTAGTCCAATTAAATTATATATATATATATATATATATATATATATATATATATATATATATATATATATATATATATAGATAGATAGATAGATAGAGAGATCATTTATTTGTTCATTTATGTTATTGTGTTTGCGATACATTTTGTACGAATTCAATTATTTATACAAAAGAAGATTTTTACCTTAATGCTAGTTGGGAATAATTTTTCATTCAATAATGTGATGCCCCCAGATGGGGAGCGACCTATATATTTTTTATAGACAAAGGATGAGAATCGAACCATCACTTTTGAACCCCTTGTATTTAATTTGTAAAAATTGTATCACTATTCTTTTAGTAAATGGATAATTCAAAATTTAGTATCTGTTTGGTGATGTGTGTTCATACCAGGCGAGCTTCATCTTGGTACCATCCTGGGATTTTTGACGGGCGTGCTTCTACTCTCTCTTCGTATTTGGATGTATTGTTCGGCTCGGTCCTAGGATGTGCAAAATTTCTGGCATTACTTTCTTTGTTTATTCACCTGAAGGTCCCCTATCTGGTAATACCAACTGGTTCGGCGGTGACTATTTTTGTATCCTTTTCCGACTGTTCTCCTCGGGTGATTTAAAAACGTAAAAAGCATGAGGGGGTGTTCATAAATCCTGCCTTCGGGCTGAGATCAATATGTAGTATGTGTACTATCTCAGAATGTCGTCTTCCCAGTCATTACCCTATCCTTGCAGAGGAGGATGGGGTTGTTGCCCGTCTCTTTCATCTGTGAAGGAGTGCCGAAATAACTATAAAAATATTTTTGTCTCCATTGAAGTTACCTATTTTAGTGGAGCTGGCCTTGTGTCTAACTTCGCCCTTGTTAGGAAGAAATTAAACAGGGAGAGTGTTAAAAACTAAACTTAATTTCCATCCATTTGTCCATTGCTGCTCCTCTCCAACGGAAGACAAATATGACGACGGTTAGATAAAATGCCAGATTGCTTTAAAAATGCCAGATTGCTTTAAAAATGCCAGATTGCTTTAGGCAGATTACTTTCCTCCACATTTCTTTTATTTGGATTTCGTATTAACTTTTTAAACATGTTTACCATAGCGTAAAAGTGAATGACAATTTAAACATTGCGAATGGGGCTTTTTTATTTCCATTTTTTCTTTTACCTATGAGAATTTAATTTGAAAAAAGAGGCTTCGCATTTTTTTCCCTATCTTTTCAATTGGGTTTAATCAGAAAAACCACTTAGGCAACGGCAAATTAATTGCAATAAGGAATCTAATTAATTGCTGTATTCTTCATGTTTTAAACATGAGAGTAAATCCATATGATATGTATGTCTATAAGCACATATGTCTAGTTATATACGTCAATGTGGGCGTTGTTATCCATGAATATACCCGTGTTCATAGATTTATATAACGTTTGTGTATAATGTTACATGTAATACGTTCATCTACATTTCTATATATGTATACCCTAGTCTATCTATCTATCTATCTATCTATCTATCTATCTATCTATCTATCTATCTATCTATCTATCTGTATATATATATATATATATATATATATATATATATATATATATATATATATATATATATATAATATCTATCTATCTATCTATCTATCTATCTATCTATCTATCTATCTATCTATCTATCTATCTATCTATCTATTTATCTCTCTCTCTCTCTCTCTCTCTATATATATATATATATATATATATATATATATTTATTATTAATAGTCAGACTTTCAAGATTTAAGCTCAGTAGATAGTATTTGTTTTTACTCCGGAGCATGTATAAATAAACACTAGAAAGTTAGATTACAGTAACAATGTCATTATTGAAAACCGTATCCCAAAACATCAGAAAATAAAAGTACACGTGAACTTAATTTTCTTGATGATTTTGGAGACAATTTCTACCATTCTTTTAACTGGTCGCACTCATAGAAAATTCAAGACATATTACTCTGGATTTTTGTTGTCTAAGGTCCGTAAAGACTTGATCTTTTAAAAAATAAATAAAGACATAATTATTGGAATCTAACTATATATATATATATATATATATATATATATATATGTGTGTGTGTGTGTGTGTGAAAAGTGAAAAGTGAAAAGGAAAACAAATCAAATACAAGAAAACAAATCAAATACAGGAAAACATTATCAAAAAACGAGAAATTTTACCGGTTTCATTCCGATCAACCAACATCTTTAGTAAAAACTGAAGATTTTTAAATTTATTTAATAACGGCAAAAAATAGGAAAAAATAAAAAGAAAGAAAACACAAGGTTATGTTTCTGGCAATTGTTTAACTATTTGAAAAAAGAAGAACGAATTTATAGAAACGCGTGCGGTAAAGACATTAAACTGGGAAAAATAAATGAAAAACAGATTAAAATCAGTTAAAACGAATAGCTATTTTAAACGTAATTGGAGTTTGTAATGCAGTGGCGAGATATATTGCATTGTTTCAGTGCGGTTTTTTTCAAATATTTGCGTAAGAAATTATATCTGAGTCTGAGGTTTACGTTATATATATATATATATATATATATATATATATATATATATATATATATATATATATATATATATATATATATATATATTGCCTCTAGAAACATGTATATATTTGTGTGTGTGTGTGTGAGTGTTTATATTTATTAAAATTCATACACACAACATATATATATATATATATATATATATATATATATATATATAGATACAGAGGATGATGGGAGGGAGAAAAGCGGTGGAAATTTATCGAGATTTGATTCTTCGTCTTAATTCATCGTATTGAAAAATAACGCTTGGGGAATCTTTCTAGACATTGAATAGCGCTCAAATGAAAATATGGCAACTGTAAGAAGCTGGCAGGATTGAATGGGTATAAATTAAAGAATTATTATTCGATAAATTGATCAAGTCACACACTCGTACAGATGACGATACGCTTACGCAACATGCACTGCAAAAGTGGCGGACGATGAGTGTGTGAAAGGCAAATAACAGAATCGCGTGCATTCGCCTTCACTCGAAATTTGCAGTCAACATGATCAATATTTACCAAGTTGGCTCATTATTGAATGTAACTCGAAGGAGAATCAAATTTACGAACCATCTTCAAAATAATGAAAGACATTCTGGCAGACGAGGCTGATCCGAATATCAGATGGTTTAGGAGTAATCAAAATATGGCCTCTGTGTTCGTATAGGTGTGGTAGTGTCATGCCCATAAATATAGAACAGATGCATGAAACAGAAAGAGACTATTGCTAGCCACGGTGTTCACAGCTCCCTTTGAATTGCGTTAATTCGGCAGGTCTATTTATCTATCTATCTAGCTAGCTAGTAACGAGATTACTGCGTGGTGATCGAAAGAAGAAAGGATAGCAAATAAGAATTATAATCTAGATGGTAACGAAATGTAGATCACGGTTGTAGATAGACGTCGCGTTTGGAATGCGACTGTGATTGTTTTGATAATTTCAAGGTTGAGACGAAAATGAAGATATAATCATTTTATTACTTGTATTTGAAAGTATGCCGATGTGTGGTATATGTCGTAAAGACAATTGTCAGAATCACGTTATCGATCGAGACAAGAAAGAAATACAAAAAAACGAAACTTGTGATTGAAGTAAGCGGACGTTCCGCCCATCTCTCTCTAGCGGGGGCTGGGCAACTCGCATAATAATTATAAGGTATTTTGTATTTGCTTTGTTTTTATACTATGTTTGTTTTATCCGTATAGAGTACTTTATTTCATTTTTTATATATTTAGTTTAAGTGTGTGTTCGAGTATAGTGTGTTTTGGAAGTGGGTCCCCTTCTCCATCTATTACAGGGTGACTAAAAAAAACGGGCCCCGTGTACACTTTATGTGATATCTCCTTTATTTATTCACCGATTGCCCTTATTTTACAGGATATGGCAGAATCAACGACCGTGAGTACACCAAGACCTCAGTGGGAGCTGGGACAAAGAATACACTGTGTTAAATTTTACTACAAGACAGGCTCGTTTAAGAAAACCCAGGACAGTTTCATGCATCAGTTCGGATGTGAAAAGGCTCCACCCAAAAGCAGAATTCAGAACTGGGTGAACCACTTCGAGAAGTATGGGACTGTGGAGAACTTCAACGCTGCCAGTGAGAACCGTCCAAGCCACTCGGCACGTCCTAAGAAGCGGACAGCCGAGCTGGTTGAAAGTGTGAGAGAGTCTCTCCAGGAGAGTCCGAAACGCTCTGTGCGTAAGCGAAGTCAGTCCCTCGGTATCTCCCGTGAGACTTGCAGGAGAATGCTGGTGAACGATATCAGGGCTTACCCATACAGAATACAGACGCTGCAGACCCTTACAGCCTCAAACAAGAAGCAGAGGAGCGCTATGGCAGTCAAGCTGCTCGATAAGATCGAGGAGACAGCAGGTTTCCTTAACCTCCTTTGGACCTCAGATGAAGCCCACTTCCATCTTGACGGAAAGGTGAACTCCAAGACAAATGTCTTCTGGGGGTCCTCCAGACCCAATGAAGTAGCCACCAAGCCCCTGCACTCTCCTAATTGCACGGTGTGGGCTGCAATCTCGGTCAGAGGCATCATCGGACCAATCTTCATCGAAGAATCTGGCGCAGCAGTGACAGTCACCAAGGAGCGGTATGTGGAGGTCCTCAAAACCTTCAAGAGTGAGCTCCAGACCCTCTACCCGTCGCTCATGAGCAAGTTCTGGTTCCAGCAAGACGGAGCAAGTTCTCATACCTCAAACCTGTCCCGAGATTTGTTGAAAGAGAACTTCGGAGGCCGAGTGATCAGTCTCAAGACTAATTTTGAGTGGCCACCAGATTATTTCCCTTGGGGCTATCTTAAGGACAGAATATACACAGGGAAACCCAGAACCATCACGGAACTCAAGGAAGCCATCAGGGAGGAGATGAGAGCCATTCCCAATTAAGTATGTAAGAACGTCATGGACAACTCCGTTCTGCGCCTCAAGAAATGCACAGAGCTAAAAGGAGTCCATCTAGAACACATGCTGTAGAACGGAGAAAAAAAGTCCAAATACCCTAGTGTTTTGATATGATGTTGTGAATATAATAAACTAGTTATGCCCCAAAATTCATTTCATTCGGACGAAACACTAAGAAACGGGGCCTAATTAGATTTGGGGCCCGTTTTTTTTGGGTCATCCTGTATTAGTAATACAACCACAAAATCACCGTAAATTTAAACCTACCAGTTCCAAAATAACTCCCAAACAAGATATACAAAAATAAAAAAAATAAAATAAAATAACACTATACGGATAAAAAAAACTTAATATAAAATCAAAAATAATTTCCGAAGTATACATAGCACAAACCCCACCCAGCCCCAACGCACTACCGAGTATAACCCCAAATTTCACACCCAAATATTTTTTATAATATCATAAAAGACCACCAGAGACACCATGACTCGTCAATGGACACTCTCACAATCGCGGCGACAACTTTGCAACAGCTATTTAAACACATCATCATTTCTCTTCTCTACCATAAAAATATTAAATTTCCGGATAAACCATCTTGCCAACGGTTTCATTTTGGGAAAAAGTTCAAATAGTGAGAAAATACTACTTTTTTAACAGCACACACTCAAGGTGACACACAGATAGCAGAAGTATGAGAGAAAGGGGAACATGACCGCCACACGCAAGCTTAATGATTGTGTCTCCCTAAGATCAGATATCTACAATACGTTTACTGAGCGAGCTGAACTCTGACGATCTCCACAAAATCAAATATAAAAAAATTCTGCCGACTGACGGACGGGGATGCATCTCGACTCACACCGCAGAATAGAATCTAAGAAAATTCACCCGAAAGACAACATGTATAAACAAACAATAAACAGCAATAAATAATTTTTTTGCAATAACGAATTTTTTTGCAATAAAGAAAACATAACCCTACCCCCCCTAAACAAATAATAACAATATACAACTTTTTACAAACACGGGATACTATCTCTCTCTCTCTCTCTCTCTCTCTCTCTCTCTCTATATATATATATATATATATATATATATATATATATATATATATATATATATATATATATATATATGAAGATTGCGATGTGTGTAGGTAATCAATAATTACTATTTATTTATAAATATTATTGTATAGACCCCTTTACTAAGGCTGGGCACTCTCGCATGTCGATGTTATCGATCAACAGTTACTATAAACTGAGATCTCACCAGGAAGAGTTAGAATCCAATCTTAACCTCAAATCATATTGGATTTCCAAATATGATCTGAGGTTAAGATCGGATTCTAACTCTGCCTGATGAGATCTCAGTTTATAGTAAATGTTGATCGATAACATTGACATGCCAGTGTCGCAGATTTTGTACATGTCTGTGTAAATAAAAATTATCATATATATATATATATATATATATATATATATATATATATATATATATATATATATATATATATATGGCCTACTTGTATCTTGGTGTTTAGAGAGAACGGGGGGGGGGAACCAAATAATTTTCCGTTTTCTAGTGTGGTTGTTTTTGGTTATTGTTTATGAGCAGACAAGTATGAGATCTAATCTATAAAGCCGGTATTGTGGAGTGCTTCGTTGTAATATGGTTCTGCTAGTTAAAAAAATCTCATAATAAGATGAAAACTCTTAAAAAAGGTAGTAATTCATGGAAGGCCGATCTTGCGACAACAGAACCGATTAGATTAAATCATTTTTTTCATTCATTTAAATATGCTTTGTTATAAAACATTATTTTGATATTTCTTCGGCCTTTTGGCTAAGATCATAATGTAGTATCTGTTCTTCGCATTACAGCGCCATAAGACGCGAATAAAAAAATAACACGGCGTTGTTAACGGGAGATGAAAAGGGGGGCACAGATAGCAAATCAGAAGCTCGCTTTCTAGTCAACCACCCTCTTTCTCGTTTTTTTCCGGTCGGTAATTCTTGCAAGCGATGTTAAGAATTGTTTTCCTTAAGTTATTCATTTTTTAGTTAATAATTTTGATTAATTACTGTTAACATCGACGAAACTATTGGACATCAAATTTTAATAAATTATGAAGTGCTTAAAAATAGATATGCAAATTAGCCTATCTAATGTCTGCTCTTTGATCGATCGTCTCTACTATATATAGAGTATTTCAAATTTATATGTTGCATTATTTATGTAAATAACATTAACCCACTTTGATGGCAATATAAGAGTGATAAATAAAAAAACATCAGCATTTATATATATATATATATATATATATATATATATATATATATATATATAGATAGATAGATAGATAGATATATATAGTTTGACTGGGAAATACTTATACACTGATATAGCCTATCCAGGAATATCGGTAACATTTATGTATATCATGAAAATATATGTGTTTGAAATGAGCAGAAGCAATTGATTGTTTTGAATGAAATATGGAATACTTTTCTCTGAAATTCCAAGGCTTAAATGATATTAAATTAACAGCTATAGTCGTACACTATTGAGCTACAACATAAACCTTTGTGTTAACTAAAAGAAGTTAAAAAATAAATATCGATATTTAAAAGACAAATCTCACTTTAGTTATATCACAAAGAGACAAATCAAACTGATTTTTATCTATAAAAATGAAATATTACTAATCTCCAAGAGTAAATACTGCAGATGAAATTTCGCTCAATGGTTACGATTTGAAGTCTAACTGAGGTAATATATTATAACTCAGTATAATACAAACATTATGATATAATTGATATTGTGTAATAATGCTCCGAAATGTGTACATGTGTTTCAGAAATATCTCATTATTTTAAGTGCGGGGTAGAAATTGGCAATTATCAGCACACATCTTCAACACAAAGTTATTTATTAATACGTTACAAGCAATATTCAATGGAATTGCTCAATGATTATAAACACAAAAACACAATAAAGTCCAGAAATATTTTTTCCTCATGACAGGTTGCTGAAGATGAGATGCTTATAATTGTCAATTTCTATCCTGTGGTGAAATAAAAATGATAATACATTTTTGAAACATAAAGATAAATACCGTTTATGCTGAATTTCTAGAGCATGATAACAAAATATTATGTCATACATTTTGTTTTCTACTAAGTTATAATATATATATATATATATATATATATATATATATAGGTGTGTGAAAATATATGTTTGTACATATACATTCTGGTCTTTATATATACCAACCTTTTCAAAGTGAAAGCTCGATGATTGTTTACATATGAGAACAGAGCATATATAAATAAACAACATGATGTTACATTACAAAGACCAACATTTTATT
>OY744515.1:56808647-56848647 GCA_963556195.1 Sepiola atlantica
CTCAGGCAGTAAGCAATAAACTTACTCCTCCCCAAAGAGGGGAGGCGAAGCCTGGGAGGGTGGACCTCCTAGAACTGCACAGGACAGGCCCATAGACCGGCGTAAAGCAAGCCCCGAAGGCCAAGACAATACCAATCTATGGGTGCAGTATCCATCGGAACATATACTACACTTTGATCTTAGCCAAAAGGCCAAGAACAGTCAGAATCGGATTCTTATTTTTTTCCGTTGACTGCGTTAGAGTAAAGTGTAACATTTTGTAACCATTTTTATATCAAAACAAATTTGATTGTACATACGAGTGAAGGGCAAGTTCGCCATGTATATGTCTTGTAAAATACACACCGACTGATGTTCATAGAAAAATCATGCTTTTAAAATCTATATATTTTTTAGATTAAAACAAAATTCGATACCTATATAGTAGCGTACACATATCGACTGGGATGTTTTCGATTGCGATTGACGGAGCAAACAAGAAAATGGACGAAGCAGTTTACAAATTGAAAGCCGCGAAAACAAAAGTTAAGTTACGGTCAAGTTACGGTTAGGGTTAAATTATAATAAGGAATACGTTAGGTTACTGGTTAGGATTAGGTTAGGGCTGGCTTTAAAATCTTTTAGCTCCCCCACAAATGAATAAAGTTTGTAAACATCCTAAGAAATTAAAGAAATATAATTAATTCGTTTCCTGATTTCAAGAAAGTAATTAAACCCATTCGTAGCACGGTTAGGGTGGATTTACCCTAATCTTAAGGCAGAGAAAAAGTAAAAGGTTATTTCATTTAATGTTGATACTAATTTACTGTTTGGCGACGGCCTGGCCATTTTCGGTCTGTTTCGTAAATAATAATCTGAAATATTCGAGTCGATATAGGTCACTTCTTATAGAAGTATTCGAAAATTCTTTGGATTACTATCGAGTAAGCATTAATTTACACGATTATTAAACAGAAATAACATTTTACGTCATTATTATCAAACGGTGTCCACCGAGAATATATCCGCTAAATTTTAGTCCGTTTTTTTAGGGGTGGCAGCTGTCTAATTAAGCTAAACTAAACAATAAACAACATCAACGAACAACTAAACAATAGCCAACATCAAATATATTGTGAATACAAAGGAAGAATTGTATTTTTCTATTTTACAAGTCATTCGGCCGAGTGCCAATTCACCGGGGTTGCTGGGAGCAAAAACCGCTGAGGGCAAACGGAGCAGCAAATAATTTTGTTATTATTTAGTTTATTAGTTACGTGCTGCCCTCTAACGAACTGCTTAAGAATTGGCCATTATAGCTCTTGTCAGTCGTTCATTAAATGCAGTGAAGGTCGTTTGTTGGCGGTTACGCTGGAATTGTGGGTAATGGAATGTGATTTGCCCACTGGGGAATCATTTGAAACGGACAATGCAATGGCGGGCGTTCATTGAAGGGGAGATAATTCAACTTGCCCTCTGGTTTCTTAATGTGAGTCTATTTACTGGTTCTATTCTCTTGCAGACAAATCGCCGACGTACACAGTTGGCCGCACACATCAAAAATACATGCACACCCATTACTACTGAAATGAAGTTATCACACACAGACACATGCATGGCCACACGCGCACACGCACACATATATTATTGTGATAGAATTTTCTAAAAGAAAAATGTAGCTTATTAATTTTACTCGTAGTGAAAAGTGCTCAATGTTTTTTCAAATAGAACAACGATAAATGCCATAATTATGCGCGCTTTTAGTCGATTTCACATTTTAAAATGTTATTTTATAACGTAGAAATGGTTACAACGTAGTTAGTTAATTATTTTTATCCTACGGCATATCAACCTTTGCCGAGTCATTTAATTACTAATCCAGTCACTTTGGTAATTTTTTCATGTTTCAAATTTTTAATAACTTAACAAATTCATTCATGCTGTAAATGTATACTTTTTATATAATTCTTTTGTAGATAAATTTGCTTTATAGACGTATAATGTGTAAACAAATACTCTTTAAACAATAGTTCTATTTGACTAATAGATGGATCCCTGACATGTATTACCTCTCTCCGAGTTAAAGTAGATGGTAATTAAAGGGTGATTCAATACTACTTAAAGCTCTATAACTAGGATCTCATTACCGGAAGAACTTTAAGATCATACTCATAACGCAACAGATTATATATATATATATATATATATATATATATATATATATATATATATATATATATACATATATATATATATATATATATATATATATATATATATATATATATATATATATAAGTATGTATATAAAAAAATAAAATGAAAAAAAGTTTATATTGTGTTATAACTTTTTATTATTTATTTTTCTATTTATTTATTTTGTGACGTGTAGGAATATAAATTGTTCTGTAAAGAAAAATAGTTTTTTCTTGTTGATGGTATGGAGAACAAAATTTTCGACTGATCCTTCAGTCTTCATCGGTGTTTGGGGTTGGCGTGTGTACGGTGGGAGGTTTTCCCAGGCAATGAGGGGGAAAGAGTAGAAAATTCATAAATTAAATATGTGTATAAATGAGCACACGCACATACGCGTCCACACACACGTAATGGGACGTGTACATGTACATTGATACACACACACACACACACACACATACACCGACACGTGCCTATGCGCGTAAGCATACATACATATATACATACACCCATTCACAAATACCTTTTTTCTTTCTCCTTTTCTTTCTCTCTTACTGCTCGATACATACACACACACACACACACACACATACATACATACAAACACACACACACACCATGCGATCAATCATACACATCTCTTAGCGTTGTAGTCGACTTAATATATATATGCTAGGTTAGTGGGAGAGAACTCCAGAAGAGTGCTCTATTATTAGGAAAATAAAAGATAAGAGCCTCATATTTATTTATATATGTATTACAGAATATCAGAACAACACCGGTAGCGTCGGTTTCAAATCCAAACAAAGGGGACATATAATTGGTCTCCTTTACTGGACACTTTTCAGCCTCTGTTTTGGTCTGCCTATTAGTTACGGAGTCTGACACATACAGAGGCCAAAGAGAGCCTGTAAAAAGAAGACCAGTTATAGGTCCCCTTTGTTTGGATTTGAAACCGACGCTACCAATGTTGTTCTAGTCTTCTGTAACCTACCTATCTATCTATCTATCTATCTATCTATCTATCTATCTATCTATCTATCTCTCTATCTATCTATCTCTCTATCTCTCTCTCTATATATATATTTATATATATATATACATGTATTAATATAGTCATTTTTGTATCTATATAAATAATGGGAGAGTGCTTAATGTTGATGATAGAGCTTATGTAGACGTAAGTATAGAGACATTGTTACCGGAAATTGATTGCTTTGCGTTCTTCAGACAATCTGAAGAACACAAAGTGAAAAACTGCCAGTCACCATGAAAAGTTTTACTGCATGTCTCCAAATTTTCTGTGTTCTTTTTCCGCTCACTTATTCAGGCACACTTTCTCAGTCGTTTTACCCTGTTCCACCTTCTCGCACTATTTATATATAAACCTATATTTAAAGCTATATCTATCTATCTATCTATCTATCTATCTATCTATCTATCTATCTATCTATCTATCTATCTATCTATCTATATATATATATATATATATATATATATACCTCGCTCTCTCTCCCTCTCTCTCTCTTTCTCTCTCTCTCTTTCTCTCTCTCTCTCTATATATATATATATAGTATGGAAGTATGTATATGGCAAATGAGCTACACAGAAGCGCCCATTTTCCATTCTCACGGAAATTATCAGACAAAATGCGTGGATTTATAGTTACTGATTACTTTTATATTTAAGTAGTGTTTAGCTTACTAACCAATCGGATTCTTTAGTATCATTATTTCCCTTGGGAAAACCAAACAACCCTTAAACAAAAGAGACGTCAAACAAAGAGCAGTCATGCCTTTGGTTCAGAGGAGTTCAGCTATTGGCCAACGAAAATGATTGCCCGTAATACCGACGAATCCGATTGGTTAGTTAGCTAAAGTAAACAGTACTTAAATATAAAGCAATCGCAAACAATAAATCGACGCATTTAGCCTGACATATACTTTCATACTACTACTACTAAGCTCGACTCACGTATTGAGCACTGTTGAAGTAACTACTGAAGAAATATATATAAAAAACATGTATTATATCACCTTATAATATTATGTGTACATACATGAAATAGTTGTATATATATATATATATATATATATATATATATATATATATATATATATATATATATATATGCAAACATTATTGAATGATTCTGCGTGATGTGACTTTTTTATTTATTCAATTTTTCGAATAGTGCATTTAGTATTTCGGTCAAATTGGTTTATATAAGTTCCGTGTTTTCTTGTTCCATTTTTATTTTATTTTTCGCGTGTAATTTCGATTTGATTCGTCAAATCATTATCAGGCAGTGTTAGTCTTAGTGATTTTACAGTTGAGTTTTTTAACGCCTAGTAATATACGACTTTAAAATGAACGTCTATGATATTGAGATGTTGCATGCGAACGTGCAGCATTCAACAGTATGATTGCTTAGCGGCTAAGAATTTGTTAACATTAATTACTATGCTAGACACTTTAAAATGTTGTCACTAGTTTCGTAATTCACATTATTGATTGTGGGATGTTTAGTTTTAATGTAAAGGGCTTCAAGAATTTAAAATCTTTTGATGTTGGTATCGTGGTGCATTATTTTAGTATTGTTAACTAGTATGTGTCTATATTGAGAAAGGGGGCAGTCATGTTTTTTTAGGTGTTGGCAAATTGAGCTAGTGTCTGAGAGATGTAAGGTGAGTCTTCGTGAAAGTGTTGTCGTAGTGAAACCGATGTAAGGATTAGTTTTATTATTATTGTCGCCGATACATTCTCCCATAGCGGCATTGAAACTGATAACTTTCATAGGTTCATCCTAGTGTATTTTGGGTCGGAGAAGTGTTATTTTTTACTACATGGTTTGATGTATTGCCATAGCAATTACTTTTTTATATTGATTTCTTACTGATCTCTTTTGATATCTTTGGTAAGTCACTCATCTTATCATCAACTGATTTTTTCTGGACTTTATTCTGATCCTTTAATACCTCGGATTTCAGATTCTGCCGTCTGGACCCTATGGATTATGATTTAATGCTCACCTAACTTTACTTTTCTCTGGATTTTATAAGGAACAAATAGATTCTATACCATAAGTTTATTGAAGATGTTATTTTGGCTTAAACTCTTTTTATATTTTCAAATTTATGATAAACAATAATACATTTTTACTGTCTTTTATCCTCTGATGAAGAGAGCTTATCTTTGAAAATCCATGGATGCAGGAAAAGTTTTTTAAATTTTTTGTTTGAATATCCGATGAGTCAATGAATATTTTATTCATCCATTTTTTCATCATCCTTTTTCTTGTTTTATTGCTCTATCTAGTATTTCGAGTATTTTTTAATCACGATATGTTTCACGATAAAGATATTTATGTATCTTTATAGCTTCATTTAAATTATATATATATATATATATATATATATATATATATATATATATATATATATATAATCATCCACAGACAGCTGTTTCGACGGTTTACAACTCGACAGTCTAGCTAGACGGAGCAAGCGCATCAACCCAGATATTCAAAACATAGATGTTTTTCACAAAATTATTATAGATTTTCCAGAAGTCGCGAGTTCCTTATTTCTGCGACCTAATGAGTTTTCTGGTCATCTCGGTATACCTACTTTAAACTGCGACTATTACAAGCTTACAATTATTTCTTAATATTATACATTTCTGTTTATTTTGTTATTACTTGCTGCCTATACGCAATCTTTATTTGGGTTATAATTTTCTTAAATTTTATGTCATTTATTTGATATAATTGACTATTTTTACACTAATACACATACTCACACGTCCCTATATACGTAGATAATACATATATTACATTTAAACATGAATAACCATACATATACGTACACACCTTTTTCTACATACATATTCATAATTTATCCAGCTTCAACTAACATAAGAGATGCTTATTTAAATGTCTGTAGTTTTCTGTAAATACATGTTTTTGTTTAAAAGTCTATTCATTCATTTAAATGTTATTATCTAGTTTTTTTGTCTATGCACAATTTGCAATATATGCTGTTAATGTTATAAGCTGAGTATTTTTTAGAATTTCTTATTTTATACTAGTGTGTATATTATTATCGTTTTGTTCTTTGAAAAACTTGTGCTCTTTTTATATATTAGGTTTCTTAGCGCTATCATATAATAGGTTTGTCTTGCATTAAATTGGTTTTCTGTTTTGTTCGTTGATAGTGTTGCTACTCGTAGTGTCTTCATGTACTATATTGTTTTTAAGGCATTTATTACGTAGAAGACAATTGTTCCTGTTTTAGCAGTTGCATAGGATTGTATCATTTTCGTTACTGTTGTTATTGCTGGAAGTGTTTATTCTGCTGTTGTTGATTATGTTATCGTTATTAAATATTTTGAAGTTATGTTTCATCATTACAGATTTGATGTTAATCGTGCAGCAAGAAATAACCTTAATGATTTTAGTGGCGTGTACTGTTTCGGATTAAATAATTTTCTATTTGTTTAAAGAATAATTTACATATGGGTATGGTTAATTCTTTATTTAAGGTGAATTGAACCAAATGATGTTGCGGTTTCTGTTATGGTTATTCGTGTTTGTATTTTACTTGTCGATTAGTTATTTATTTTAGGGTTGTTCGGTATTCCCTTTGTGCTCATTAAATATGTTTATATTTCTGAAGTTGCAGGATATTTTATGTTTTACTGATTTTCTAGTTTGTTTTAATACTATACAGGTATGACTTGAGTATTTGTTAACATTCAGAGCTATGTTGCTTTTCTGTATGGTTTGTAAGTTCCAGTGTTTATTTTGAAAATGATGTATATAAAATATACTACATTTAAGGTTTATATCTATTTCTATTTCGAGGCCTAGTATTTTATAGTACTTGGATTTTCCTTTTTTCATTTGCTACTCTGCGTAAAAACCAATTAGATCGTGTCTCTGTATATTCCAACGTTTTCTTTGTTGACTATTATTAAGAGCAATTATCCAAGAAAATTAGCAATAAAAATGTGAACCTTCATATAAAGAATTTCTACTCGTCTATACGTTAAGCAAAACCTAAGCGATGCATTGGACTTTATCAACTCTCGAAAATGACATCTATTACTAATAGAGGGTTTGTAGCTGTCTGTCTGAAGCCCAAACTATACTATTCATTTTATTAATGTACTGTGGTATTAAATTGTTATGCTCAATTTAGTTTACTATACTATTTCATACTAATGCACAATATTTCAATGCTCAATTCAGGGCTTAGTGTAGTATCTGTTCTGTTGTCATGATACCACCCTCCCAGGCCTTACCTCCACCTTTTTGACGAGATAGATAATGTACTATCTGTTATGTTGCCATGATACCATTTTCTCAGGCATTAGTTCCTCTTTGGAGACGTAGTGTAGTATATTTCTGTTCGTCATGATACCATTCTCCCAGGCATGATACTATGCTCCCATATTTTTTGTTCTCGTTGAGGGTAGTATAATATATGTTCTGTAGTCATAATACCATCATCGTAGGGATTACCTACTTTTGTGAGAAACGTAGTGATATACTAGCAAAGCTATGCGTACCCTGGTCGCATATGTTTGATAGTAAACATAATAATGCATTGCAGAAAGTATGCACTGTAGAGTAAAAACAACAACAACGACAACATCTCGGTGAAGAAAGGTAAAAAAAACCAACTTTGACGTAACGATGGGCAGTAGAATTATGTAGGAATTCCGGTAATAAACAAGCATTTTACCGTAGTTAACACGGACAACGTTGCAATATACGGAGAAGGCGGTATAATAAGGTTATACAACAAAGCGTGTTGTGTATTGATTTACTCCTCTCCAGGAGTTAGGCACAAGGCCAGTTTTTATCTTACTCCCACAAGTAAGATGTGACCCAAGGTCGGGTCGGGAAAGTGGGGTTTAAAAATTGCCTGGGCAGCTCCGTCGGCATTCCCCGATAGGGGCGCCTCAGGCAGTAAGCAATAAACTTACTCCTCCCCAAAGAGGGGAGGCAAAGTCTGGGAGTGTGGACCTCCTAGAACTGCACAGGACAAACCCATAGACCGGCGTAAATCAAGCCCCGAAGGCCAATACAATACCAGTCTATGGGATGCAGTATCTATCGGAACAGATACTACACTTTGATCTTAGCCAAAAGGCCAAGAACACTCGTGTTGTGTAGCAGACAACAAAATGAAAAAAATAATTTAAGTACTAAAAATCCTAGGATTCGAAATAGAAATAAACTTAAAAGATGTAAAATTTCTAGACATCACTTTCAACACTCAAAACAACAACCGACGAGTGAGGTCAGGTAATTTTGTTCATGTAGGTTGGAAAGCGAGACGGCCAGAATTGGTTATTAATCTTTTTTCTTGTTTAATACAAAAAAGTGAAATTGTGAACTCGATTCACAGTCAAACTCGTACAATTCGTCAATTATTTCATACAATTATAAGTTTATCTCATTTATATTTCAGTTATCATTTTCTCCCTTTATTTTAAAGAGTCATACATTACATAATGCCACATGATAAGTTTACAATTTCAAGGTTCGAGTATTATTGTTCAGATTTCATTCTTTTTAAGCAGATTGCAAAGTAAGAAACATAATTTGAACCAGAAACGAACTGAAAGCAACTGGAGGTAATCTTCAATTCATGTGTCATCGTGTTCTTATAGCTTCCCTCAAAATGCGCGGTGTTTTATTATCGAACCATTAGATATAACTGTTGAAGCAACCGAGCCAACTATAAACGACACGGAAACAGGGTTAGTAACTAGATTTCAGTCATATCTAATATATCCAATAGGTACGGAAACTGAGTGAAAACTAGATTGTGTTATTCTTTCATCATCAAATAAGCAGTTAATACCTCTATTTAGCGCAGTATAAACGACACGAAACAGTGTTAATAACTAGATTTTAGTCATCAGCAAGATAATAACATGATGTTTTTTATTAGGTTTTCAAGACACAACACCCAATGTGATATTTTAAGGTTTTTGATTTGATTTCTGATATGACGGTAATGAAAGGGACTATAGAGATCTTAACAACATTTTGGCGTTTTTATAAAAATAAATATGACACTACTCCCGAGACCATTAGCAACACATGTTTACATATACATACATATAATGAAAGGGACTATAGAGATCTTAACAACGTTTTGGTGTTTTTATAAAAATAAATATGACACTACCCCCGAGACCATTAGCAACACATGTTTACATATACATACATATAATGAAAGGGACTATAGAGATCTTAACAACGTTTTGGTGTTTTTATAAAAATAAATATGACACTACCCCCGAGACCATTAGCAACACATGTTTACATATACATACATATAATGAAAGGGACTATAGAGATCTTAACAACGTTTTGGCGTTTTTATAAAAATAAATATGACACTACTCCCGAGACCATTAGCAACACATGTTTACATATACATACATATAATGAAAGGGACTATAGAGATCTTAACAACGTTTTGGCGTTTTTATAAAAATAAATATGACACTACTCCCGAGACCATTAGCAACACATGTTTACATATACATACATATAATGAAAGGGACTATAGAGATCTTAACAACGTTTTGGCGTTTTTATAAAAATAAATATGACACTACTCCCGAGACTATTAGCAACACATGTTTACATATACATACATATAATGAAAGGGACTATAGAGATCTTAACAAAGTTTTGGCGTTTTTATAAACATAAATATGACACTACTCCCGAGACCATTAGCAACACATGTTTACATATACATACATATAATGAAAGGGACTATAGAGATCTTAACAACGTTTTGGCGTTTTTATAAAAATAAATATGACACTACTCCCGAGACCATTAGCAACACATGTTTACATATACATACATATAATGAAAGGGACTATAGAGATCTTAACAACGTTTTGGCGTTTTTATAAAAATAAATATGACACTACTCCCGAGACCATTAGCAACACATGTTTACATATACATACATATAATGAAAAGGACTATAGAGATCTTAACAACGTTTTGGCGTTTTTATAAAAATAAATATGACACTACTCCCGAGACCATTAGCAACACATTTTTACATATACATACATATAATGAAAGGGACTATAGAGATCTTAACAACGTTTTGGCGTTTTTATAAAAATAAATATGACACTACTCCCGAGACCATTAGCAACACATGTTTACATATACATACATATAATGAAAGGGACTATAGAGATCTTAACAACGTTTTGGCGTTTTTATAAAAATAAATATGAAACTACTCCCGAGACCATGTGCAACACATGTATACATATACATACATATATCGGTAAGAGTCTTTGAAATAGCGGGTGAATGTCTGGCATCCGAGAGGATGCCTCACCCCCAGCAAAAGAAAAATATAGGTAAATTAAAAATATAAGGCATTTAAATTTAAAATCAATTAAAAACACCCCTTTTTTTTAGTTAACTACCAAGATTTAACACCAACTTTAAAAATCCATAACAGCTACATATTTCATAGAATAGTGAGATTGAGCTAAGTAAATATGTACATATATATTAAGATTTTAATTATTTTCAAATGATATCGCGAATAAAGAGTGCACAGAATTGTATTTAATTAACTTTCAGCTGTTTCCAGACGATATTTATCTTTAGATATACAAAATAACGTATTTTTGCAACAGTGTTTTTCATAAGAACTGGATTTGAGAACAGTCTCATTAATACACAGCAAAAGAGAAAAGTAATGTCAGAGAAAAAGAATTTTTAAAACAAAAAACAACAAAAATATTCAAACGTATATAAAATGTTAAATACCTCGGTAAAATATGAAATTATACACACATTATGTCATGTAATCTTGAAAATCGATGAAGTACCTACACGGCCTGTATTCACATTTCACAGATCACGGTATTTAAAAAGTGAAGTTATTCTAAATTACTAAGGTTTTAATCTAAGGAGATAATAAAAAATTAAATGTGTTTTCTATTCATGTATTCTTTTAGGGAATATATATTTTAGAGTGTCTGATTTCGGGAATCTATTTTTTTCTATGTTTATTTCTATGAAATGTTCTTATTGGTTTTGCTAAATGATGACATTTCTTTTCGAATCTTAAAGGTAATTTTCAATTAAAACATGATATATTTCATTCTAATATACTGGCAGCCATTCGGCGTTGCTCGGGAACGAAAGTGGTTCTCATATCAAAAGACGTAAACAAAACATGTGGTATATAAATTTGTTTGCTTAATTAGTAAAAACCTTACAAGTTAAAACAATTTTACTCATTCTTAATATTCAAATATTTTATTCTTATTATATTATATTCTAACTGAAATTCACGAAAATCACGAGGATTGAATAATAATTATCATCATTTTATTCATCGTAAAATATTGTCTTCTCAAAGTTGTGTTAAATGTTTTTACATTGGATTTCAGTATTCGGAAAAGTTGGGTTGTATTTTTGTATAGGGCTTTGTAATACTAAATTTAGAAAATAATATAGAACAAAAACATTATTAAGATAGCCGAATGAACAATTGCTTACTAATTTCAAATAGTATGAACTTCATCACTTGGGATAAAAATAGTTTGTGTTTGTTTTGCTTTATCGGTTTTACGGCATATCAACACAATTTTGGGATTATTTAAAACTGAACCGCAATACTTTTTGTAAACGATTAATTAAATAGAAGTTATTGAACATATAGCAAGGTAAGATTGTTTATACCTTTCGCAGTAGTATCAAAGTACTAGATCACAAAGGGTCTACACGTTCCACTCGTAGCTAGATAAAGGATTCATACCTCTCTCTCTCAATCTGATTTGATGGATGGCGTTATTATCTTGTGACGTCATTCGCTGCTCGGTTATCCGACATCTTCGTTTTAATGAATGACGTCATTCTTAGTGAAGTCATCATTTTGATGACGTCATCATGTGTGAACGGGTATATGATAACAAGAAAGCACGATAACACACACGCAATATCCAGTTTTAGAAGTATATAGAAAAGTGAATGCACTATATCCTAATCGACTAGAACCCGGCTTAGTAGATCGATTCTTTAATCCATATGGGTATCCATTAAATCACGAGTTCCTTAATCCGATGCCTTGTTAGATTTATATGAGATAGCAATAATAGTTATGTTAGAATTGGAAAAAAATCAGAGATAATGTGTAATCGAATGTATGTTTTACGAGTACTAAAAGCCTTTGATAATACAATTTTGAGAATAATAATCAATTATACGTTGTAATAACGGGTAAAAATATTCCCTCTCTTTTTTGCATATTTTTGCTAGTATACATATATAATGCAATGTTTCAGTTTAAAGAATACAATATTTGAGATAATTGCATCATGTCGAACAAACATATACTACACTTCTCTCCCCGAAACTATGAGCTAATATCTGAGAAGATGGTATATTAACGAACAAACATATACTACACAACTCCTGAAAAAGAGGAGGTAGTGCCTGGGATGATAGTCTCATGACAACAGCAAAGATACTACACTACCCGCATCCTAGAAAGGAGGGCGTAATTCATGGTAAGATGGTCTCATGATAATTGAACATATATTACATATTCCGCTCATAAAGGAGGAAATAATGCATGTGATAATGGTTTCATGACAAAAGAAAAAAATGATACACTACTCCCCATAAAGGAAGCGAAAATACCTAGGAGGATAGTATCATAACAACGAAACAGATACTACACTATCCCCGCCTTGATATGAACATTAAAAAAGCACATTATTCTGGAATAGTATAGTAAACTGAACTGAGTATTCAAAGATATTACAATAATACAATAGTCTGAAATAGTATAGTTTCGGCTTCGGGGAGATACATATTAAATGTTAATAGATATACGTTGAACGTTGTGAGTAAATAAAAACATATAATCATACAATATCATAGTCACTTTTAAGTTAACACTGATCTATACCATATAAAAGTTCATTATAATGACTGTAACTATTAGAAGTAATAGTTTCTCTTTGTTGAAGTTATCTCCTATTGCATTCAGAACACTTTTTGGCGAGAGTTGTGTTTGTAACGTAAACAAAATTCCAGCGAGAAAGAGAGAGAGACACACAAGAGTGTAGAACGGGAGTTGTAATGATAAGAGCCCGAATCGATGACCTAAACCTGTACTCGATGGTCCTCACTTTTAACATCATGCGTGGCAACTACAATGCACCTCGTGATCTCTTCTTCACATTGGCTCCGCAGAAAGGGTTACGTGGAAATTTAGAGAGGCTGTACCTGAGACGGTTTCGGTTTAACTGTCGGAAGGCGTTTTTTGTCGGTTCGAGTCGATTAATCATGGAATATGCTGCCAGAAGCCTTGATCAGTGTAATAAAAACTGGAAGCCGAACATAAATTAAGGATAAGTTTTATTTAACTATTCGTTGCTTACTGCGACAAATAGTATTCAATATTCACTATTAATATATACATTCCATCATTAATCAAAGGGTTGAGACGGGCATCAATTACCTTTGATACTACAATCAGCCTGCAGACGTCCAAATCATTCAAGACAGCACTGGATGCATCATGGCCGTTGATATTTCGATAATTACATCTCACTTGTGCAGCAGATGGTGCTAAGGAACATGATTCTGGCGTAAAACAGCATCAACCAGAATTTAAAATACCCTTCGAGGAATTTTCACCTCAGCGCCAAGTTGTGATTTCCGCAGGATCCAACAAAAGATGTACTATAGGCTCTTTCGTCTGAGTAGAAGAAAGGCAACATTCTCTGTCCGTGTTTCTATTCCGTAGAAAAGCCTACAAGAGGAGGTAGTAACGATGCCGACTATATGCAAGTTTAAAGTTGCTTTGGACAAATATTCAGACGGTATATAGACGTACACATTTTCTAATTGGCATTTTCCATGGTTTGTTGCACTTTGCTATTTTATGCCAATAAATTTGATTTGGTTTCAGTTATTTGATTTGTGGTGAATATACCCTTCACCAAATTAAGGGTTTTGTATAAGAACCGAAAAGTATAAACTCGTTTTCTTTGTTCTTGCAACAGTAAACAGCCGACGAGTTTACGGTTAATAAATCAATTTAAAAGAACATATGGCGTGTATTTGTGAGTGTCAGAAAAAATAAATTACAATGACTTTAAAATTATGTAAACATTAAACAATCAGGATAAGCTTTTAACAGTTATAATTTACATACAATATCCTTAAAGGCATTAAAAAACTATAAATAAACAAATTCCGATCTAAAAAAAACACAGCGAATAAAACATATACATCTTTCTTATATATATTGATGCTACCGTTTTTACATTTTATTTATGTTGTAAAAATAATAAACAACTAAATATTCTCGAGATTTCAAATGATAATTGGATCATTTGATGGATTGCATTAATTCGAAAAAAAATCTCGTGCTTAAAAAGTAAAACCGAGGCCCACACAATCTTGCGAGAAATTTCGTAAATTCTTCTTTCTTATAATGATAGATTCGGCATCTAAGGATGTTTTGCTGGGTAAGGGATAAAAAGAATGAATCAGAGTTGTACTTCCTGCAACTGTTGTTGTGTTTCAAGTTTGTGTTAAACACGCAGCAACCAAGTTGCTGTAATTACTATAAAACACATTAAAGTCTACACTTCTATTCCTACCTTGGTCGCTGCATTCTGTACGATCCTTCTCGACCTTTATTCCAAATCACTGATCAGTGTCGGCGACAGAGAGGGAGAGAGAGAGAGAGAGAGAGAGAGAGAAAGAGAGAGAGAGAGGGAGAGAGAGGTGGCGATCGAAATCATAATAATCATAATATTTTGTCGTTTGCTATCATTTTGCCCATTGAGAGGTGACAGTGGCTAAGTGGTTAACGACACAGACTGACAACCTCGGTGTGCCGAGTTCGAATCTAGTTAGTTCCACGAAACGCTTTCACTTAAGATGTTGGCAACCATCACATGGCCTCCTGATGTATTTCTAGAAAACAATGCTAACAAGAAATATATCGGGGAAACCAATGCCAACAAAAGAATAATCTGATTCATAAGAATTAAATGAATGAATTTTCCACGTCGACACGCTGCGTCGAGCCATTTTTACCTTGGGTCAATCAAGTTGATCCCGTCTGTCCTTTCATTTTCTGTTAATCTCAACTATTCAATATACTAGTGGATTTACTCACACAATATCTTACACTATTAATGTCATACAAATATTTGTTGATCGTTAAAATATTCCCGAACAGATCGAAGTACGATTTACGTATGGTAAGAAATTTCCTTATAATTGGGATCTAGTGTCTGTCTATAAGTACAGTTATCATATTTTGGCTGGAGAATATCTGTCCCATTTGAGGGTTCTTGATATGGTTCAGTAACGTATCTGTAATTTGATTTGCCACACCCTTTCTACTTCTCTCTATATCTAACTCTCATCTCTCTATCTCTCACTTTATCCAATCACTGAGGTTTATAACATTATCAACTACTCACTGTTCGTCGCATGTTACAATAGATGAATAAATCTTTCTTTCTCGTTCACAAAAGAAGTACTGACAACACCTCAAGCCGATTACCTTTTAAATTTTCATTAAGTTCGTGCGAAATCCACATGATTTCCTGAAATGATAAAGAAAAGTTCCCAAACTGTTGTGCGTTGTTTTGCTTCGAGTAACGCCTTAAATTCTTGTTACCTGCAGACGATCGTCCGCAACGTCCTTAATCATCGAGATTTTAATCACCATGGCGAACATTAAAAAACAACCTTGACGACCCTCTGGTCGAATGTTCTTTTGTGTTTGTGAGCAACCTGTGATGTTTGTGACCAAGTTTCAAATCATACAAGAACATTTTAGCTTTACTTTCTTTCCATATGTTTTAAAAACTTGAATATGAAACATAACTTTTAATCTAAATTAAAATAAGGATGATTCGTTTTAAAAGTCGTCTATAAAACTATCACATGAGGGTGCATTTAAAAAATTGAGTGGCAAATGTGAATAATGCAAAAACTGACATTGTTCTCCTACTAACTTAATATTTGTATGAAATGTATTTAACATGAAATATTTTAGTCAAATTTAGTAGCTTCATTTTCTGTGTTTGCTATCAGTCTCAATCAAACAAATTATATTGCTATATATTTACCATTATTTGTTTTATTTCAAAGTAACATTTATCAAACTGGAAAATGAGCAGAAGTTAAATATTATTCCCCGTGTTCCACGATATTTTCATCCTTAATTTTATCGTGTTTTATTTTTTTTAACTTGTTATTCCCAATAGAAATAAAAATGGCCGTCTTTATATTTTTTATTGAAGATTATCTCCCTTTAAATCTTAGTACAGAAGATTATATATTTCAATATTTGGTATCAATTTTCTCTCTTAATTTAGAAAAGCAACAGTTTTTCATTTTTTAAATTGAATATTGCGGCTTTCTGTATAGTGTTCCTATTTTTCTCACCGTTTCAGAAGAAAACATCCCATTTTTTTGTCTTTTAAACTGGAAATTCTCTTACACCAAATCTTGTATCCTTTTCTCTTCGTATATCCAAAGGTAATTTATTCAATTTTATGCTGAATAGTGTTATGAGGCCATTTTTGTTTTCTACATTAATCGTCTCATTTTTATTCCTTATCGTTAAATATTGTATCTCTCTTTACTCTCTCTGTACTTTTCTGTTTTTTTTTTGCACAGGAACTGTCTTCATTTTATTCTTTAACATTGCATATTACATCTTTCTTTATTTCGTATGCACTTTTCTATCTTTTAAAAGCAACGGTCTCTTTTATTCTTTATCATTTATATGTCGTTCCCTTGTACGCACTCTTCTGTTTTTACACTATAACGCTCGTTTTTATACTTTATCATTAAATGGTATGTCCTTATCTATCTTTTATACACTTTAACAATAAATTTCTCCTTTTTATTCTTTATTGTTAAAAGTATGCCTTTTCCTTGTATGCACTCTTTTGTTTTATCAAAATAATTGTCTCCCTCTTTATGTTTATTATTAAATATCATGTTTCTCTTTCCTTTGTATTTACTTTGTTGCCTTTTCAGCAACAATTGTCTCCTTTTTATTTATATCATTAAGTGTATGCCTATCTTTTCGTTTTATAGAGTTTTCTGCGTTTTGCAAAGCCACCGTTTCTATTTATTCACTAATTTTTATATTATACTGAAAAGAAGAAAACATTCTATTTTCGCTTTTTCATATGAAATCAAGTTTCACCAAATCTTGTATCTATTTTATCTCAGTATTTCCAAAGATAATTCTTATAAATTTCACGCTGTATATATATATGTATATATATATGTATATATATATATATAGTATAGTGTAGTAATTTCTTCTTAACACTTATCTTCTTTTTTATTCTTTATCATTAAATATTCTAATTCAACTTCTTAAATATTTTAATCTATCTTTTGCTTGTATGTACATGCCTCTCTTTTTCACAACAATTGTCTCCCTTTTATTTTTATAATTGCATATTACGTCTCTATATGTTTCGTATGTACTTTTCTCTCTTTTCAAAAAAACAATTGTCTCCCTTTAGATTCTTCATCATTAAATACTATACCTCTCGTTACCTTGTATGTACATTTTTGGTTTTCTTTATACAATAAATGCCTCGTTATTCTTTATAATTAAATATTATGCCCCTCTTTATCTTCTATGTATTTTCTTTTACGTTTTTCACAAATGTCATCCCTGGTGATACCAGATCAGGCTGCCCTGTGGCTCCCTGAGACGAAATTCACCTACATTGACGTTTTTTTTTTTTTTTTTTTTTTGTAAAACTTAATTATGTTCTACAAAACCAAAAACAAAAACAACAGCCCCTCTCCCTTTCTCCCTCCCCTTTTTTATTTTATTTTTAGAACTTGAAGCATAAATCTTTTACTATAATGACCAGATTCGGCATTAAATAACCCCAAAAGGGTTGATATGCCGTAAAACAAAACTACCAAACCAAAAACGATGATTAAACATTTGAAGATATAAAGAACTTGAAGCATAAAAACTTTTACTATAATGACCAGATTCGGCATTAAATAACCCAAAAAGGGTTGATATGCCGTAAAACAAAACTACCAAACTACCAAACTACCAAATGTCATCCTTTTATCCTTTTTCATTTAATTGTATGCCTCTCTTTATTTTTTATGTACTTTTCTGTCTTTCACAATAACTGTCTCCCTGTATCATCTAATAGTATGACTTTTACTTATATGTGCCCTCCTTTTATCTCCAGAACAATGAACCCCCTTTTATGTTTATCATTAAATATTATGTTTCGCTTTTACTAGTCTAACCGGCCCTATTGAATAATTGTGTGAGTGTTCGCTAATGGGCCGGGAGATCAGGGTTCAATCCTCGGTCCAGTTATACCAAATACCTTTAAATACTTGATGCCCCCTTGCTAAATACTCATCATTATAAGGTGTGGATCAAGGGTAAGTGGAGTATTCCTTGGAAAACGAGTGCCATTCTCTTCCACACTTCGATGTAGTAGCAAATGAAAAGGGAGCCTTCGGGTTGCCCTCGAGTTTAATCGACCACTATAATTTTACTTTCACTTGTATGTACTTTTCTCTCTTTATCACAACAAATGCCTTTTTTTTTATTTAATCATTAAATGTATTAGCAATTTTTTTTGGTTTAAAGTTACATATTAGATACATTACATTTTAAATTAAGTAAAATGTAACCGCAGGGAAAGTGGTTAGAAAGCAAAATCTTTAAATTCTCTTCGATAAATAGAAGAAAGTTGTTAACTGGTAGTTATTTTATTGTTTCAGAAGACGGCGTAACAAAATTTATGTTTGGCAGACCTATAGAAGACGCACCCTCCAGTCTAAAATCTTGAACTTAATTCGACAAAAATAAATAAAACTAAATCTACTATAATTTTAAATTTTATTTTCGCTAAAAAATAATATCCATGTTGGAACCATTTATCTTTCTGGAATTTAAGTCATGTAAGTTCGCATTTAAGAATAATTCTGCGAGCCTATTGTTTACATTAGTTAGCATTTAAAACTGAACGCATTTTTGTATTAAACTTTTATATGAATTTGAATTTTTTTCTAATTCATTGTTTTTTAAATTAAACAATTTGATTAAATAAATTTGTGCTTTAAAACATAATTTAAAATAAGATAAAAAAACCCAAAACTTTTTAATAAAGAAATCACATATATCATTTTTGAGCGACTCGTACAATAAATCTTAGAGAATGTGTTGTTTACATGTTATTAATCAAATAACTCGCCCCTGTCTTGTGCCCATCTCTCTCTGTTTTATCTCTCTCTTTCTCTCTCTCTCTTTTTCTCTCTCTCCCTCTCTCTCTCCCTCTCTCTCTAATCTGACGTCATGTTAACACTTGTGGATTTCTTAAAATAGAACTTTCTGTGCGTTCGAAGTAGAACGTTATACATAATGATCAGAAGGCGGGTAACCAAATGTTGGAGTAGACGCGACTGTTCAATCATATTCCGTTACAATCTAATTTAATTACGTAACTCAATTTTATAGATAAAAACAATGTATTTAATTAATTCTATTTATCATTTTTATTTAGATTATTATCGAGAAAAATATTTTAAATACATCCGGAAATCTGAACAAAAACAATGATAAATGTATATTTGCGAATATTGATTTATTAGAAGCTTTAAAACAAATTAATTATGTAAATTGAAAGACGCGTGATGTTTGGGGAATTTTTGGAATGGGTATATATAGGAGCTGATAAGTAGATATAAAAAGAGAGCGATCAAAACTAATCATATAGTTTCGGCTTCAGACAGACAGACAGACAGACAGATACACAATCTCCATTATTAGTAGATGTCTTTTCTTTTTATCACATAGAGTTTTCTTTCTTTTGCAAAGCAACTGTTTTCCTTCATATTAATTCATTAAATAATTATACTGAAAGAAGAGGCATACCACAAAAGGTGGCCACTATCGCCATATTATTATGGCAGTAGCTGAATTAAAAGTACAAAGCGACAGATTCAAACTGTTGGAATATTATTATTTCTAGAATGGATATTTATACATATGGTATATTATCCTTGAATCATTATCGGTTCATTTTACATCATTTGTATTTTTCGGATTTCTCTTCTTATTTTGGATAATATTCTCACAATATTTCGGCAGATGTAAACGACCTTTTTAAGGTTCGTTTTGTCGAATTCAAGAATCTTTATGTCAAACTCATGAATCTCAAACAAAATTTGTAACTGAACCCATTTTTTAATTCACGAAGGTAGATTGTTCTCTTTCCGTCAACCATTACCGTCTTACGTAATTCCTAATTATATTCTTAGTATTAATTGTACTGAAAATTCAACCTAAAACACCCAGAAGGCTGTAACGTAGAACTGATTATAACTTAGTATTTTATCCGTTGCGCCAGTAAGTAGATCATTAAAAATTACTAAAGACTTCTACTCTGCCATGGCTGACGGAACGAGAACAATTACCCCCCCCCGTGGATTAAATAAAGGGTTTAGTTTGAAATTCCGTACAGATTCTCGAGTGTGACATTAAGATTCCTGAATTCGAGAAGACGCACCTGAAGAAGATCAGAGGTTACGTCGGCCGAAAATAAATAAATTGTGAGAATAACATCCAAGATGAAAACAGTAGTCCGAATGATACAAATAATACAAATTATAAATCCTCATCTAAAAGATTCCCAAACATTGGAGACACTTTCTATAAAACATATAAATATTGAAAATATTATCAATGAAACATCTTAATATTGATTTTTTAATGAAATTAAAAGTAATGTTACATATTCCACTTTTCATTTGCACAAAATTAGACCAAACCTTTTGATAATTGGATTTGACTGATTTATTCTGACTAATCAAACGAGCAAAAATAGTCAAATTAAAAAAAAATAACAGTTCTGAATTCAGGTTTTGTCATCGAAGTAGGCAATTAGCTGTCGGCCATGCAAACAGGATAATGTTAATTAGAACTGAAGTTATAAATGTAGGTACGGTTTGCTTGATCCATATTCACGTCATTTTACGATATCATTAAGATAAGTTCTGTCACTAAATTGTAAGCAGGCATTCGAAGATGTTTTTATTTAACGTTGGCCAAGTCGCCATTAATATCCATTCCCTATTTAGAAAGTGAACACAAACAACCCCACTATATAATAAAGACCAATGTGCATTTAATTGTACATAAATAAATATGTAATTTCATTCTGTCACGCAAAACTTATCGAGTAAAACACGTGCCTTTTTCTATCCCCCGGGCAAAACCATTTTAAGTGTTGAGAGAAAGCAAGAAACCAAATAACAAGCCAGACACCCACCCCAGCCTTACCCCGCCGCCTGAAATGAATTCGGAAAGAACCCCCCCCCCCACCCTATAATAAAAGTTAACACATTTTCTTTATCTCATCAGAAATGATAACAATAATAATTTATAGATGAAAAATTGAATTACTAGCGTAATTCTACAATTTTATATAAACATTTTAGTAATATATCTTGATAAAGAGAGAGATTTAACACTGGCGAAGCATATTTTTTCCCGACAACTTTGACGTAGTACTATGTATAGTATCAGTTTATTTTTCAATTAATTTGAGGGCAGGGTGGTAGAGTGTATACCAACTTTTTCCGAAAAATTTTTTTTCGGACCTACAGTTCACAAGCACCGATATTTTTGTGGCAATAACATAGTAAGGACCCCCCCCCCCCCAAAAAAATAGGCTAGTCAAAATTTAGAAAGTCGTCCTGTTATTTTGAGATATGTTCTTATTACGCAAACATGAATTAATAGTATTTGAAAAAATATACTTCCTTTGGGTGCATAGTTTTTGCTAGTATATATGACGAGGAAACACATACTACACTATTCTACAAAGGAGGAGGTAATGCACAGGAAAATAGTATCTTGACAACGGAACAGATAATGCACTACTCCCTCTCCAAAAAGAAATAGTAATCCCTGGAAGGATTGTCTAATAACAACCAAACACATACTATACTACCGGCCAAAGAGGAGGTAATATCTGGGAAGATTGCCCCATGAAATGCATTGGAGGATTGTCTCATGACGACAGAACAGATACTACACCAACTGCGTATTTTATTTACCTCCTCCCCAGGAGGTTAGTCACAAGGTCAGGTGTGGGTTTTCATGAAAGTGTTTCTCAGGAACGAACTGGATTTGAACCTGGCACACCCAGTCTGCGTTGTTAACCACTTAGCCACCGTGCCATAACCCTCCCTGAAAGATAATACATTAGTTAGAAATAGTATAGTAAACTGAATTGCGCATTAAAAATAGTAGGAGTATTGTTTCAGATTGCAGACAGGCAGTTACAAACTCTCTATTATGAATAGATTGAATACGATGGCTATTAGGTTTTGAAGAAGAAATCTTAAGGTCTGGTAATCCGGCAGCACCGTTACTTATGTGTGTGGATGGGTTCAGTCCAGACTGACAACAATCTAAGTAAGCTTTTCTTGTCATTTAGTTATCTTTTTCAAATAATTTTCCTATCTCTTGTATAGAATAAAATATTTTAAATATTATTTAAATCACCAATGTGTTATGTTTGATTATATTTTTGTGTGAATGGCCTAAGGCACATATGGCATCATGGCGAACCACGATAGAAGATTCGTCAGACGAAGAACAAATATCACTGTTAATTCTCATCGATAGCTTGACTCTAACGATCATTATAATCATCGTCTCTCGCAACATCCATCTGTCACATCATTCAGGGTCACGTGTCAGTCAATTTTTCTTCCATGATGTCCAAAGTCCGTGTTGATTGGCGGAGAAATGAATAAAGGTAAAAAAATGGATTCACGTTCTTAATTTCCCGCGAGAAATACAAAATGACAAACGATGTCAATTTTTTTTTTTTTGCGAATCGGAAATAAATTTTATATTTTTCTACTTATTCCACCTCAAACTTGTGCTTTTGAAAAATGTATTTCCTTCGTCTATTAATTTTATTTCTTTCCCTTTTCTTCTTTCCTTCTTCGTATCACTCAAAATACTTTACACATTTTCGTTGCATTTTTTCATCACGGAATAAGTGTGCTTCTCATAGTTTCAAAGTCGGCATTTTTTTAAAATCCGATTTCTCGCATCTCAAGTCTTCCATTTTATCGCTGCTCTTTCGTTATTTTCTATTATTGCAACTCCCCATCTCTATATTTTTAATCTCTCTTTGCTGTAATTTCTCCTCGCAGTTTATTTGTATTTTTTCAAGTTTCCCATTTGCATCGTCGTTTTTACATGATCATTTATTTATTTATTGTTTGTTTGGTGTTAATGAAGTCCGGTTTTATTTCTTTTTTTTTTACATATCTCTTTCTTGGATTTTTATAATTTTCCTTGCAACGCCCATTCGTTCGAAAGCTCAGCGTATTACTAAGCGTATCTCTTAACATGTAATTTGAAGCTTTTATGCTGAACGACAGTAGCGTTTCCCAGCAATCCTTCCGTCTCTTCACAACTATACACATTTATGTGTTTTTAAATTTATTTTTCTTCCTGTTTGGTAAACTTCTTTTTTTTCCAACTTTTCTTCCACCATATCCGCTTAAGAAACACTTAATCTTTCCTCTCATACTTTTCTCCTTCCTCTCGACTTCTCCAAACGTGCAGTTATTTTGATATAAGATTTGCCCGTATAATATTTCATCTATATGGTAAACATTCACGAATGTATTAAGTGAATTGAAAATGAAGGCGCTTATGGTGAGAAATAATTCACATCGTGTAAGGTTGCAGGTTTATTTATACACTTACTTAGAGGTATATCTTAGGTTTATTTATGCACTTATTTAGGAGATTATGCTGAAAAATAATTCATACAGTGTAAGGATAAATGTTTACAGATGTACTTACATACAGATGAGATAGTATATTCACGGCCGTATCTACTAAAGATGCGGTATATTAAAAGTTGGCCATTTCTGTTCGGAATATATCGAAAGCATCCGAGGATATCCGGGAAAACGGTTGTCGATCGAGGTCAGAAGATTAAATTTGAAAATATATGTATATATATATATATATATATATATATATATATATATATATATATATATATATATAATATTAATTATTAAAAATAATAATGAGCAATTAGAACAAGGACACATTTCTTATTACAGTTTGCACCGTCACGTGCCGTCCAAAAAAAAGACACTCATCCATATTCGTTTCATCAACACCGAACCGACAACACCGAAAAGCGAGATGAGGACTAAAAAAAAAAGGTATTTTATATATCTTTATTTTGAAATTAAGAAATTCTGATGATGAAGTATATCTTCGAAAATTAAATTGGAAAAAAAAAGAAGTTAATAAAACTAAAATGCATTGTATGGCGTTCTAATTGCTTATTATTATTTTTAATAATTAATATTACAATGTAAACAATGCTTTCTAAAACAAGGACACATTTCTTATATATATATATATATATATATATATATATATATATAGACCAAATGTGTGAAAAAAGACAAACGGAAAAGAGGTTACAATGCAGGAGAAAAACAAAAACAAGAGATTTGATCGGTTTCGTTCGTATAAACGAACGTCTTCAGAAAAAGTGAAGACGTTCGTTAATACGAACGAAATCGGTCAAATCTCTTGTTTTTGTTTTTCTCCTGCATTTTAACCTGTTTTCCGTTTGTCTTTTTTCACACACGAACACACACACACATATATATATGTATATATATATGTATATATATATATGTATATATATATATGTATATATATGTATATATATATATGTATATATATGTATGTATATATGTATATATATGTATGTATATATTAGAAAAAGTATATAACAGAAAAAAACTCTTTGATTTAATATCCTCCGCAAAAAAAAACATTTCTCCTCCACAAGAAAGAATCGATTTCTTACTGTAAACATTCTTTAAATTTTCCGTAGAAGCAGAACAAAGTTGATCCTTTAGTGTGAACATGAAACAATGTGAAGCAAATCTTTAAAAAGCCCTTCAAATCTAGAAATTCCAAAAGCCCAGTATAAATGAGTTTACGTGGTCCGATTATGTCTTCCTCATATACTATATATATATATATATATATATATATATATATATATATATATATATATATATATATATGTATATGTATATATATGTATATATATATGTATATGTATATATATGTATATATGTATATGTATATATATATGTATATATATATATATATATATATATATATATATATATATATATATATATATGAATAGATGAAAGGATAAAATAAACCCACGGTATGAAATTAAAATGGAAAAAGCGGAAGACCTAAAAAAGCTGAACGTTTCCTCGTCTTTTGTCATTTTTTGCATTTTTTCCTTCGCTCTTGACAAAGCCCATTTGGGCGAAACGTTGAGCTTTTTTAGGTCTTCTGCTTATTCCATTTTAATTTCATATATATATATATATATATATATATATATATATATATAAATAATTAAAATACAACATTGAATATAATAATATAATGACAAATCTACGTAAGCGTTTGTTGTAGTTGTTGTAATTTAAAGGGTGCCTATCGGCTAAAATTGATGAATTTCTTTATGTTCGCAAATAAAAAATAGCCTTATAGAAAACATAAAACCATGTAAATTATAGGTGTAATTTTAATTTTAATTTTAATATTTCGAACTGTATTCCGTCCTTTATTTGATAATGTATTCTTGTGGCATGGTTTCTGGCTTGGTCATTATATTGACGATGGTCGCGTATTTAGAAATATACCAAGAACCACGCTGACAATTACAAATGTTATAAGTGGCAAAGGAGCAAAATGGATAAGTATGTATGAAATGAATGATGTAGTAACAAATGATAAATGGACAAACAGGTTTTGTGAATAAAAAAAATCGAAACATGATTAACGAACAACGCATTTAAATATTTAAAATTTGACAGTGGCGTGGAAGTTAAAAGTTCTCTTGTTTGTTAGACCATGCCAGAGTTTAAACAGACGCGAATGTTAGAAGTGTGTATGTCTACATGTTTCTTTTCTGTCAGTGTGAATATGTGTGTGTACTAGTCATTGTGCATTGCGTGTGTACTTGCTTGCCTTTCATTTGTCAGCGTGTGAATATGTGAAAACTTCTATGAGTGAGTTGCGTAGTCATTTGCTTATGCGGCCTTTGTCAGTGTGTGAATATGTGTGGGCGAGTTCAAGAAACATCGTTCGTATGCGACTGATGTCAGTGTGTGAATTTGTTGCCGTTTGTTGGTGCGTGAATATGTGTATGTGAATGTTCAGTGGTTGTTTGCTTCTGTGTGCGTAAGTTTGGGCATTCAGTTTGCTCTCCCTTGCCTCGGAGGATAGGGAGGATGAGCGTAATGTCGTGCCGCATTCTGTTTTGTGTCGGACTCCGTCGACGTCGGACTCTCTCTGCTGTCCTGATTTTTTGCTTCACTTGGATTGGCATTTCACACCCCCTCGCCCCATCCTGTTCAGTCTTTCATTAACTTCGGTTGATTGAGGACGTTGTGATGGGGTAATACCAGTCGACGATTCGTTCTCGACAATCAGTCCAGCAGGAACTGGGCCATTTCGGTGGCCTTTTATCTGCCGGGCTGAGGTATACTGTCCTGGGTTGTCCTAGGAGGTGCACACTCCCAGGCCTTGCCTCCCCTCTTTGAGGTGGAGTAAGTTTATCGCTTACTGCCTGACATGCCTGATCGGGGAATACCGACGGGGCTGCCCAGGCTATTTTTGCTAGGCCAGAGTGCTCCTTCTTTAGGTGCGCTGGCCTGACTCTTCCCCCACTTTCCGACCTTGTGTCACATATTCATGCGGTGGGAGGGAATTAAATACCCTGGCTCGGTAATAGTATCGTTTCGAACGAGCCGGTATCATTTTCGTTGGTCGGAAACGTTGGGTTTGCAGATTTATGTGTGACGTCATCCATTGCACACATATACAACCGAGGAAGGAAGATGAGTTTTATAACTATTCTAGCTCCCCAGGTGTCTAGACAATTCGTTTAATAGACGAACCGTGACACTTTGGTTATTTCCACCTGTTTTAATTGATGACGTCACAAAACGATAACGTCATCTAGTGTGCACGGGAACAAGTAAACCAGGTATGCAGAATTTCAGAAGCAACGTAGATCCCGCCCCCCTAGGTATCGAGATGGTTCCTCTTGTAAATTACCTTTGACCTTTTTAGTCCCGTTTCGCCTAGAAAGAACGTACATATTAGGTCGATTCGTAAATCATTTTCGATTTTGTTGATACAATTTATTCATGGCCAAAATTAAAAACACCTCAAATTTTGATTTACTAGTTTAAATGTTAATAACAGGTCTCTTTTTATTCTTCGGAGCTGCTTTATCACTTGTATTGCAGTAAAATCATAAATTTATAACCTTTAATATTGAAGGACGAAGGCTGCATATTCGACATGTGATGTTGTGGGAATTTAAACCTGAAAATGGTGCCGCAAGCACAGCGAGAAAATATGCAGCATATATTGGTCAATGTGTCATAACAGATCGACAAGTAAGAAAATCGTTTACAATGGTTCGTTCTGGAGATTTTACCTTGGAGGATAAGCCTAGGCCTAGGTCTCCATCGGAGATCGATACAGATGTTATAAAAATGTTAGTGGAGAATTATCTTCGTCTAATAACTTGTGAACTGACAGAAGAACTCAATACTTCACAGCCAACCATATGCCGCCACTTAGAGAATAACTAACTGAGAAAACTAAGGCAGATCGCCTTCCCATCGCAACAAGTAATCTTTTCAGATAGCGAGATAGCTCTTTCTTGATTGATGAAAAATGATAAATCTCAACAACATACCCCGAAACCAGAAATCTACAGAAGAGAAGTTTTACTCTGTGTTTGGTGGAATACTTGTGGCATCATCCATGATGAGTGTTCAGACCGCAACCAAACACTAAATGCAAACTTGTATGTGTAGCAATTGCAGCGTGTGAACGAAAATGTGAGAAAAAACGCCCGGCACTTGTGAATAAGAAAAAAAGGTTGTCCTCATCCATGAAAACGCAAGACCACGCAAAAGTGACACAGGAAAACATTTTGCAACTTGGCTAGTCTGTTCTACCATTCAACCCTATCCACCATATTCTTCTGACCTCATCTCGACAACAAATTTTTACCTCTTTAGGACTTTACAGAATGCACTTAAAGGAAATATATTCACTGAAGACAAACAGGCCAAAGAGAACATTCAAAGCTTTTTTAAAAATGTTATTCGTGTAGCATTAAAAAAGTTAATTGGTAAATGTAAAATAATAATAGAACGAATATAAAATCTTATGTAAATAGAGATTTTTTCTGTCTGTTTGTCCGTCCGTCAGCCACAATTCTTCCGTCAATCACAACGTTTAAAACGTAATAAATATGTGACAGAATTTGTCTCATTTCAAAACACTTATTGCATTAATAGTAAAAAATAAATCCCCAAGAAAAAAAGTAGATACCCTGACCGGATCTCGAAATTTTCTGTCTGAGGTTGTATCAACTGATCAATTTGGACTTTCTTATAAATAGAGCTTAAACAATTACCTTCAGAAAATAATTATTGCTTCGGCGTGATGTCATAGATTTATGATTGCCGTCACGTTTCTAAACATGGAGTAAAACATAAGCGATAATAAAAAATGAAAAATGAATGAGTAAACATTATCAAAAGCGTTGTGAATTTTTTTAATCAGTATGGCTAGGTAAGGCTCTAACCCTGGTTGCTGAATTCAAACACCGGACTAAAATCACTTTTGACATCCACTCTACAGCATTTCCCGCTCAGCGGCATGAAATGACAATATATCTATTAAAGATTCTATAGAGCCTTAATACTTCATGTAAAGGGAAACGAACTTCGCAATATTGCTTTTAGTCTGAAGCGTTTCATATTATCCTTGAAGAGTGCTTTATCTTTGATGGAAGCAATTACATATTTTCATAATATATATTTTATAATGGATATTTTATTTATTGATCAACATACTTAAATGTTTCGTGATAATCAGACTACTCAGTGTGGCTAGGTAAGGCTATACCACCGGTCGCTGGATTCGGACAGCACAATAAAGTCAAATTTGACTTCCATTCAATGCCTCCTCTCTCTCTCTTCCTTATATATATATATATATATATATATATATATATATATATATATATATATATATATAAGAAATTAAAAAAAATATCATAATGTTGCTTATAGCTACCTCAATACTAGGACAGGACATTTACAAAAGTTATAATTAGTCTGTCAAGTTAAATGCGGACTGCGAAGTTCCGTTTGAGCGCGTCATTTAACACTGTTTATGACAGCCTTTTAGGTATATCCGTTTGTAAAGACATAAATATACCTTAATTCTCTCTTTCACTGTGGTTGTTCGGTTAGCCGCATAGTTCTAGGGGTTTAGACAGAAGTTAAAACGTTGACAGGTCGGAGGATCGAATCGTGTGATCAGCAGAACAATCATCCTTTTCCGGAAATCATCAGTGTGGAGACACTGATGATTTCCGGAAAAGGATGAAACACATGTGTATGAGGTTAAGAAATAAAAAAAAATATTTATCATAATATTATTTATATATATATATATATATATATATATATATATATATATATATATATATATCCCTACTCTCTGGCATCCATTTTGGTGAATTCTCTACACAGACGGATTTTTCCTTTGGTGTTTATTATTTTGACAAAGTTATTTCCCGAAATATTAAATAAATGATTTTTAATAATCACCCGGGTAACACACAAACAGTTAACACTACACTTGCTGTTATGTAAGTATTAAGAAAAAATAAATAGTAAGTCCCATTTCGATTTATTATTTTTGTTCCTTCCAGCTTACAGCATACCCGGCACTTTGCATTGCCCTCAGCCTTCTTAAACATACTACTGATTAATATATATATATATATATATATATATATATATATATATATATATATATATATATATATATATATATATATATATATATATATATATTACGGTATTTTTAAGGGAACCTTGTTTTGCGTGTTTCATACTAGTGTCTATCATTCTATGTATTTGTGAAAGTGTAAAATCTGCATTAGCTTTAAGCTATGCACATATTTGTAAGTATACATGTATAATGCAGTCAATAATACGCCATCCCTCCCCCTTTTTCTCTCTCTCTCTCTGTTTTGGTTTTCTGTTTAATTATGGAGAGACGGAAAGAGTTTCTTGTCATCATCACTGTCATGGTCTTTGTCAGTTTTCATCACCATCGCGTCCATGTTCACAGCGAGAACACACAACATGCACAAAACGATGAAACAAATACAGCGAGAAAAATATTTTAAAAGAAAAAAGAATTTTGCTGAAGATGTTCTGACAGAATGAATCTCATTGGGACTTTCGGAACTGGATGGTGCGGCGGAGTCATCTCTTTCTTCGTAGAAGATATGTTTAAGCGAGAAGAGCTGGAACAAAGGGAGATAACCGAGAATGCATTAATGAAAGATAATGGAGAATGAAATGCGAATAAAAATCAAATTTTACGAGGCAGAAATCAAATAAAGGAAAATAAAAACAAAAGAAAAATATGTTAATGACGCCATGAAAAGTAGTTCCAATTTGAGGAACGAATTATAGAAAGAATGGGTAATCTTATGTTTAACTTCGCATTTATTTACCTACTAGAACACTCGACGGAATTAATGAAATCTATAGTGTATTCTAGATTCAAGCCCTAAAGATTATATTCACGTTTTTATCCTTATTTTTTAATACAATGTTCTGTTCTTAACTTATAAATCAAATGAAATAAATAGTCGTAAATATAATAACATAACTTAAATGCTCAGCACAAATGCAAACCCAACGATATTATCATAAAACAGACTGATACGGAATTAATATTATTAGTAGATTATTACTCGAGAATATTTTACTCGAGAAAAGTTGTGTTTGATCTTGGTATAGGACTTTGTTTTCAATTTCATCTCAAGAAACGTAGACAAAATAGAGACAGAAAAAAAGACGCATACACTATATTGATATTATAGTAGAACAAATGTGATCGGTTTAGTCACCCATTCAAATCTGGTTAAACAGTTTGAATGCGGGAAATTGAATTTGCAAAGCAGTTACAGAAAAACATAAAAAGACGAAACCCAAAATTCGCCCCTATTCTGCTCGTTATATATATATATATATATATATATATATATAATTACTTTTATATTATTTCCCCTCTCCCCCCTCTTGATTTTTCTTTGTCTCTCTATCTGTCCCTATCTCTCTGTCTTTCTCTGTCTCTCTGTCTCTCTCTCTTGATATATATATATATATATATATATATATATATTAATTTGGGGAAGTTCATTTTTTAAGCATCTTTAAAATGTAATAACTTAAAGAAAGAGGCAAAATGCCTTCAGAGACCACGTGTCAGATGTAAATATATTTAAAAAAAATTAAAATCAAAATAATTTTTTATTCATCTATACTTATTTTCTAATAATTTCGCTTAATACAACGAGACTTATCAGAGATTCCTAGTCTTGTAGAAGTACGTCTTGATATTGCGTGGACTAATAGTGTTAATGTCTCTTTTTAATATGAACTTAAAATCGCTCATGGTCTCAAATAGGTATACATGTTAAAGATACTTAACAAAATGAACTTTCCAAAATTTATACCTATTTGTGACCGTGCACGATCCAAAGTTCATATAAATACATTAATAGAGTGAATTTCTATCAGATCTTCTGTTTTAAAATACATTGTTATAACTGTTTTATATCAGCTAAAAATCATCTGAACAGTATGGTATGTATTCTCTTTTAATCTTTCATTTAAGGTATTTTTTGAAGGATTTTCGTTTTTCTTTCTTTCAAATCTATGTTAATAATCACATTTTTCCTTACCATAATTCTTTTTGTGTAGTTTCTATATTTTAAGATTATAGCTCTATCTCTATATTGCACACTTCCTATCTTTGTCGGCTTATGATTACATGGTTAAAGAATATCTCAACTGATTCACGACGTCTTAATTCAAAGTACAGTTGAGCATGCACAAGGATATAACACGAATAAATGTGTGTCGAGTTCAAATTTAAAAATTACGTCGATATTTTTGGAGAAGCAAGAAAAAGGTCATATCTTGACCAATAATTGATTCTTTCTCAAAATTCAAAAACCATCTTGTAGAGGCAATTTTGTCGAATACAGCTCACTTGGAGAACCACTTCGAGCCTTCTCCCCACCCCCAACGGGACTTGACTCGAAAACATGCGGTCTTCATGGTGTCATTCGAGAGACGCCTAAACTAGTTTGAATCTAGTAATTATCCCATACTTGGTGTTACAGGCGGTATGGTTGGTATATTTTTCAACTATTTTTTCTCTTTCAAAAAGTCCCCATAAAACCAGCTTTTCAAAATATTTTTATATAAGATTTTAATGTAATTTAAACCATATTTACAGCACACAAAATTAAATAGATTAACACATTTTAGTAATGTAGCCCACTGAAAAGCCTAAAGAATGTCGAAACGAGTCTAGGCTTTCCTATCTCGATGAGTGTGGGGGGCTGGGGTGAGTATCTGTTTGTGGTATAACAAGTATATATATATTTTTCTTACAGATATTGTATTAAAAAGAGCATTAGAAATATATAAATTCAGGATTAAACTTTCATGTTTGAGATGCTGAAATGATGTTGCCATATCACTTTGTAGTGTTATTATTACATTTTCTTAAATTTGTAAAAGTCAATCGTCATAACGGTTACAGATATTATTTTGAGACCAAACCGTTACATAAAAATGACATCTATCTATCTATCTATCTATCTATCTATCTATCTATCTATCTATCTATCTATCTATCTATCTATCTATCTATCTATATGTACATGTATCTGTATATATATATATATATATATATATATATATATATATATATATATATATATATATATATATATGTACAGCCTGCCCATATTATGTGGCTATGCAATTAAATTAAAAAGGGTTTGAATATTATAGTAGAAAAGAATTTTCAGGAAAATGGTTTTACATATAAATGATTTAAAAGACATAAATACTGGGAGCATCTGCTCTTAAGTGTTAAATCAACCACTTTTGTTTCTCTGTTTTCAATATACTTGTTTTTTCTAAACGCTAAGTTCGTGTTTTCATTCCGAATCCTGTAAAGGATCACAACAATTGGCGACGAGGTATTCGGACTTACACGGGACCCCACGACAAACTCGCGAAAACCCTTTAAAAGGACCTCATAACAACTGGCTACGAGGTATTCGAACTTACACAGGAAACAACAACATTAAGTTTTTTTTTCGTGAGAACTTTAAAACTGGCGACGTGGGATTTCGAACTTACACCACCACAACGACTGACGATGTGGTTACAGTAAACTAATCTTGAGAACCGTAAAATGGATGCTACAAGGACCCACAAATTATATTAAGGAGAACCTTAAAAAAGAACAAACTTGGAGAAATCAACGAAAAATTCACCAAACAACGTCCTAGTTCTAAAAATGGGATTTATGGTTGGAAAAACACGTAAAAGACGAACTTATGTGTCTCTCATTGAAGAAAAGTAAGTGATTTTTTATTGCTATTCCGACACTGTTGTTAATTTTTAACAAGGGAATACATGAGTTTTTCTTTTCTCTCGAATAAATAAAACAACAACGTATTTTTCATTTTTTTTCTTCGGTTGACTAAAGTGCCGACCACAAATTCTACAGTTACGAAAAAAGCATACTAAAAAATTGATTATTTTGGGGATCGAGAAAAACAATGTTTTATACGCTTTTCACAACTAAGATTACGTTTAACAAACGTAATATAGAAGTAATTTCTAAAAAGCCGTATTCTAAAAGGACACAGTCAAACATGGAAGATTTTAAAGCAACTACAACTTAACTGGTGGATTATCAAATGCAGCAGCAACTATAACAAACAAGAAGTCGACGAAAGGCTACAGAAAACTGAAGAAAGATTTCAAAAGCTTATGCTAGAACAAAAAAAGAAGCCGACGAACTGAAAAACCTTTAGAACAGAAAAAGAAACTGATGAAAAGATTGAGGAATTAATGCAAACAATATTGGCTAGGGGTCAAAGTAACAAAAACGATGATTTCTTGCTGAATGCCGTTGGAGTGCACAGACGAGGATATACCCTTTGCTTTGCATTTTAGAAGATATACAAATTGATACAAACTAGATTATGAAAATTCGGCAGACTCTAAAAAGGTTCGCCTACTGATCCGAAAATTAGGCACTAGTTCGTGGACTTCATTTTGCACCGAAAAATAAGCGATTTGACTTTTGCTTAAGCTGTTAATCTTTTAACTGAATTATTTAGTTCCAAGACTTTTTTGTTTCACAAACGCAGAAAGTTTTTGAATCTTGTCAAAAAAGACAACGAAGATTACTACACGTTCGCATCAATTGTCAATAAATACTGTGACCATTTCAAATGAATCGAACTTAGTGCTGATAATTTTAAATACTTAATTTTCGTACAATGATTTGTATCAGGAAAAGACGCTTAGATCAGACGGAGGGTTCTAAATTAATCAGAACTAAATTTAGCACTACAGAAATTAGTTGACGACTGCCAGAGATTTATAAGTTTTAAACAGAATTCGAAAGACATCGAAAAGTCCGGCATTGCACACATTAGAATAGTACGTCAAAAATCGAAATCCAACTCTCCCTCAAAAACAATTCAAGACAAAAAAAAGGGATTTTCACGCCTTTACACAAACAAGCAAGCCCTATAAAACAGGATAAATTACCGCTGAGCCCCTGTTTTCGGTATGGAAGCCTTATTGGCTAACAGATTACCCATATCGTTTTGAAAACCTGTTTAACTTGTAAAAAAGTCGGACATAAGAGTTCACATTGCAGAACAAAAAAAGGAAATGAAACTCAGGTTAAATCCACAAAAAAAAGAAAATATGTTGAGGTAAAAATCCTAAATGAAAACGGAAAATTACAATTAGATTCTGGTTCAGACGTGTCGATTATCAACATGCATACATGAAGAAGATTGAGAAAACCGACCATGCTAAGAACCAACCAAATAACCAGAACAGCGACTGTTGAAAAATAAAATTCGAGGTTGAAATAATTACCGACATTACTTTAAACAGAACTATGAAAAAAGTAAACAGAGTTATACTAAAAACACTAATAATTTATTTGGCACAGACCTATTGCAGCTATTCAATTTCTGGGGATTATTAAACAAGATTTTTAGCCAGAAAAAATATGACGATCGAGTCCGAAAAACGAAAAAAGGAATGTTTCAAACATTCAGACTCGCATGAAATGGACACAAATTAAATTGTTGATAGAAATTAAAGCACATAACGACACGAAATTCACGCTGCAAATAGTTAATACTAAACTGACAGAATTGAAGTCACATTCTTTAAATAACCAATTGAAGTTTAAAGAGAGAGAATTCATGGTTCAAGAGCTGGAATCGCTAAAGTCTCAACTCTAAGAGTTTTCAAAAGTGCTATGAAAGATAAGATGACTTAAAGTCTTAAAGTTTAATGTTGAAGCAAAAATACATTTTTTCAAAATTTAAAAATTGGTTCGAAAATAAGAAGTTTAGAATTTAAAAAGCTGGAGTATATCAGATCTGAATTTGATAGAGGCTGTCAGTTCTCTCATAAGATATACCTAAACCAAATTAAGAAACGACTATTGGAAGACACCGACAACACGCCACAGGAAGAAGTTATGGTTACCAGATACAACATTTTCGACATACAGCTGCCTCAAGCAGCCTAAGAATACTGTCAATTCCAAAATGAAACGATACTATGACACCTGGGGAGGTAAATCTCGGGAGGGGTGTTATGGTACCTTACCTATAACGGACTTTGGACTCTTCCATTCATAAATCCTGGGAGCATCTGCTCCTCACTGTTGAATCAACCACAACCCGTCTCTCATTAACTTCTGTTGATTGAGGACGTCGGGATGGGGTAAGGTATTACTAGTCGAGGATCCTTTCTCGACAATCAGTCCGGCAGGAACTGGGCCATTTCGGTGGCTTTTTATCTGCCGGGCTGAGGTATACTGTCCTGTGTTGCCCTAGGAGGTGCACTCTCCCAGGCCTTGCCCCCTTTGGGGATGAGTAAGTTTATTGCTTGCTGCCTGAGGCGCCCTGACCGGGGAATGCCGACGGGGTTGGCCAGGCTATTTTTGCTATGCCAGAGTGCTCCTTCTTTAGGGGCGCTGGCTTGACTCTTCCCCCACTTTCCGACCTTGTGTCACATATTCCTGCGGTGGGAGGGAATTAAATACCTGAATCAACCCCAGTCTTCGGACTGGGTAACACCTGTCAAGGAGTCGTTCTCGACAGTCGGTCCGGCAGAGACTGGACCATTTCGGTGGCTTTTTATCTGAAGGGCTGAGGGGTTGAGTCCTGAGTTGTCCTAAGAAGTCCACCCACCCAGGCCTTGCCTCCCCTCTTTGGGGTGGAGTAAGTTTATTGTTTACTGTCTGAGGCGCCCTGACCGGGGAATGCCAACGAGGATGTCCATGATATTTTTGATAGGCCAAAGTTCTCCTTCTTTAAGGGCGCTGACTTGACTCTACTCCACCTTCCGACCTCGTGTCGCATACTCCTATGGTTGGAAGGAATTACATAGCTGAATCAACCCCAGGCTATACTGGCAGTCAAGACTGGCGTACCACCACTCTTGGTTCTCTGTTGTATTATATTTTCTTCAATATACATGTTTTCTTTAAACCCTGAGTTTTTTTTTATTCTGACCCTTTAAAGGGCCACAATAATTTTGTTTGGCAATATATTATTTCCATAGATTATTTTGTTTTTCGTTTATTCTTCAGATCATATTATTCAATGGAAGAGTTTACATCCGAATCGTGGTATCTTCGTTATATGTGCGTTATCCATCCACGGAAAAAGATTTTCGTTTAAAATACAATCAAATAAAAGAATAATATTTTAACTAACCGTCTTGGCCTTTTTTCTTTATTCTAGTTCTTGATTTTCTCGTTTTGACTCATTTTCATGCGTTTCCTTCGGAGTTTTTCATTACCTTGTCTCATAGTAGTAGTCGCGTACACACATCCACATCCGGGCAGCTAACTATAACAAAACTTTTACATGAATACGATCCGTTTCATGAATTACTTATCTATACCTGTGGGAAATTTCGGGTCAGGCTTTGTCCTGCCGTATTAGCACATACATGAGCACAATACATCTGATCCCATAGTCCGCTACAATATTAATTTGGCGAATCACATACGCCACCTTTCTTTGGAGTTGATTAAACTTCACTGTGAATCCTAATCCTGATTTCACTTTTGTTCATTTATTTAGTACTACTTTAACCTTAACTGTAATCATTGTTTTAATTATTTTGTTTCCACACAAAATAAAAAAAGAAACGTCGCCCCTATCAAACAAACATACAAAAACAAAACTGACAATCTCGATAATATTCTAAATTATTATAAAACTATTTTTCATCATTCTGAGTGGATGACAATTTTAATCTTGATTCTTTTGATATAATTTAATTCAATTTATAAAAACCATTAACCCAAGAGTTATCATCCTCAAGGCATCTTGAATCAGTGGTTTTATATCAAAACAGCAGAAAAAGAAGAAAAAATAATAAGAATAAGAATAAGAAACACAAACAAAAAAGGCGGTGAGAATAACAATGAAAATCTTAACTAAAGTAACAAAAACAGACAAACTTAAAGGCTTAACGAAAACATTGATTAAAACTTGCGATACAATTGAGTATAGAAAAATACGGATAACCACTGATGCAGAAATCCGGACGAATAACAATAATCCGAAATATGATTTGTTCCCTCTGCTTTTCTCGAATTTCCCATAGAAAGAATGTTTTCGAAATACTTAGGAGTTTCACCTCTTACACTTCCGAAAGAGTCCAATAGGTTGCTCAATATTCCGAACCTGTCGGATATTCCACTTAGTATAAGAACACTCTGTAAGGGAAATATGAAAAGCATCTAAAAAAGCAATATTGCAAAGTCCTCCATCCACTGATCGAACCTTCAACTATGATCGTTCGACGAATAATGGAATATTTCCCCTACTTCGTCGTATAGCTGTTTTAGTGTTCGTCAGATAGAAATCAAATGTGACTTTAGGTATATCTAGTCACACTTATGAGCCGGAGTTGAGATTGAACATATATGTCTGTGGATATTAAAATGATAATTATATATATATATATATATATATATATATATATATATATATATATATATATATATATATATACAGGGTGTTTCAAAAGTCTTGGGAACATAACGATTTTTAATAACTCAAAAACTATTAGGAGTTGAAAAATGAAATTGGTACCGTTGGAAAGGTTAAAGTTTCAAGTTTTGTGGGGAATCTTCAAAGTTGCTCAATATGAGCACCATTCGTCACACGGCAGACATCTAGTCGATAGTCCATTTCCTGCCAAACGCGTTCCAGCATCTTGACGTCAATGGTTCCCACAACTGCCGTTACTCGAGCCTTTAGTTCGTCAATATCTCTTGGAAGGGGCGGCACATAGACTTGTTGCTTGACAAAGCCCCAAAGTAAAAAGTCACACGGGGTAAGATCTGGAGACCTAGGAGGCCAGGGCATGAGAACGTCATCACCTCGCCCAGATCTCCCACTCCATCTACCAGGCAGCCTTGTGTTAAGAAACTGCCTTACTCTAAGACTCCAGTGTGGTGGTGCACCATCTTGTTGAAAAATGAAGTCATCAGATTCTGCTTGTTCCAACTGAGCCATTAACCAGTCTTCCAGCATGTTGAGATAGGATTCACCAGTGATAGTTGCCTCTTCAAAGAAGAACGGTCCATAGACACTTTTCTAGGAAATTGCACAAAACACGTTCACTTTTGGTGAATCTCGCTCGTGCTCAAGAAGTTCATGAGGATTCTCAGTACCCCATATGCGAGTGTTATGCTTGTTAACTTTGCCATTCAGATGGAAGGTCGCCTCATCGCTAAAAACAAGCCGGTCATCAAAGCCGTTATCTTCCAACTTCTCTTGCATTGCAATGCAAAAGTCACGGCGAAGTGGCTTATCAGTGTCCTTCAACTTTTGGACCAACTTGAGCTTGTAAGGTACCATTTGCAGTCGTTTCTTTAAGACACGCCAGACAGTTGCTGGAGCAAGCTGAAGTTCCCTGCTGGCTCTTCTCACTGATTTACGGGGGCTCCGCTGAAAGGCTGTCCGAACTTGCTCAACTGCATCTTCTGAAGTTGAAGGGCGACCTGTTCGCTTACTTGGGCACAAACACCCATCTTTCACAAATTTAGCATGCCATCTGACAATGGATTTCCTTTCAGGGGCTTCTTTTTTAAATTTCCTGCGAAATGCACGCTGAACACATGTCCACGATTCAGTCTTTGCAAATTGGAGGACGCAAAATGCCTTGTCTTGTTTAGAGAACGCCATTACTGCACCTGGAAAGATAACACGAAAATCATTAGTATGACCAAAAACCTGATTAAGCAAGCTTTAAAATGGCACCAGTTTCATTTTTCTACCTGGAATAGTTCATGAGATATACATATTTGTAATGTTCCCAAGACTTTTGAAACACCCTGTATATATAGTGTGTGTGTATTTAGACAGCATATTTTCATTTTGGCAAACTGTATTT
>OY744515.1:56853647-56916147 GCA_963556195.1 Sepiola atlantica
AAAACAAATAGTGTCGTAGTGAACGGAAAATCGCTTTTCGGGAGGGACGGAGAATAGTTGTACGTTACAAAAGAGAAAGACTAGTCACTCTGTTTTTGTGCCTGACTACGAGACGAAGCAGACGTGTTTTGAAGAACTTCTTACGTCTCTATGCGGAAGAGTTTGGGGGAAGACTCATAATGCACAATGCTCTAAGAGCAATGTAAAGAAAAATATAACTAATGTTTAAATTACACATTGTTGACTATGCTACAACGATCAACAACATACATAACAGATAACGTTGCATTAGAAATGCTGGACATATCTATTTATGTGGCGAAAATTCGTCCGCAATGTTCCAAATACGTTTTTGGATCGTACTCTTCCTAAGATCTTTTAAAGGGCTATATTACAGCAGGTCGTTGGCAGAAGGTTGTGGACAATACTCGTTTAATGAATTCTGTGCATAATGAATTAGTTATTTTTACACGGCACACAAACATTTTCCTCGACGTAATAATAGACAACATACTTTAACCAATAACGTAAATGAATCTAGATTACTTTGTAAATATTTCATGCTTGTGTCAATTGAAACAAGGTTAGCAAATTTGAGTTACGTGGCTGAGAAACGAATAGTCGCTTTCTCTAAGTGAAAGCGAATACACGCGCCAGTCATATCTGTTTACGGGGCTACAATTCGTCCACCGCTAAAGAAATCAGTGGCTATTTTGCAATATTTAATTCATCTCTTCCTATTTTCGTTTTCCTTTTATTATACCCTGTTACCTTTCGAATACCGGCTTTCTATGTCGTGTGAAAGACTCACATGAACTGTGTATTGTAAAACAAAGCAGATATTTTAAAAATGTTATTACTGTGCCTAATTCTATATTCGTTAGTCTGTGCTTTGGCTAATACGGAGCCGGGTGTACACAGATTCCGATGGCCGATATGGCTGGCGTCACTTATACTCTCCATGAGGAACCCGAATGTGATTACTTGACATTAGGCCATTTAAGGAAGTTACGGGCCCTTTTCCAACATTTTGCACAAGAAATAGAAATATAATTATGAGTGTTATTTTAAAAGACGACTTAACGAAAATTACAAATTGCTAAGTTGGGAGAGACTCATACTGACAATGACTTGGATTGCTTTTTTTTAATGAAAACTAAGAATATCCCTTTTCCATATTTTTTAATATAATAAAATGTAAGTGAAAAACATCTTCGATTTTAGTATGTTTAGTGCTTAACGTATCTCTGTTTGTCTACACTTCTCTCTCTCTCTCTCTTGCTTCTCTCTCTCTCTCACTCTGACTATATATATATATATATATACATATATATATATATATACATATATATATATATATGTTTCTCTCCTTTCCCCTCTCTCTCTCTCTCTCTATATATATATATGTATATATATGTGTGTGTTTCTCCCCTTCTCCCTCTCTCGCTCTCGCTCTCTCTCTCTCTCTCTCTCTCTCTCTCTCTCTCTCTCTCTCTCTATATATATATATATATATATATATATATATATATATATATATATATATATATACCTTTTGCAGGATAAATAGAAATACAATTATGTGCACTATTTAAAAAGACGACTTAACAAATATTCAAATTGTTCAGTTGGGAGAAACCCAGACTGAAAAACCTCGGGTATACTGTTTCGATCGGGCCTAGGATTGCTTTTTCGTTTAAATAGAAAACCAAGAATATCCCTCTCTCTGGGGTTAAAACATATACTTGCATTTAAGTACCTAATGCCTCTCTGTCTGTCTGTACCTCTCCCTCTATCTCCCTATTTATATTTTGATTTATATATAACGAAGGGGAACGTTTGTGTACCTGTGGGCTTGTATGCCCCTTAATAAAAACAAGAACTAGAAAGTATACATAGTCTCTCTCTCTCTCTCTCTCTCTCTCTCTCTCTCTCTCTCTCTCTCTATATCCACGTCTGTACTCTTCACAGAGAGTCAACCTCTTCAGATCAAAAGAAGACTTCTTCTTTTGGTCTGAAGAGGTTGACTCTCTGTGAAGGGTACAACCGAAACATGTATGCCCATATGTAAAAAATAATATTTGTATAAATAAAAATGTGTACCATATATATATATATATATATATATATATATATATATATATATATATATATATATATATATATATATATGGTCTAGCCGCACTAAAAAGCTTTGATACAGCGAAATAGTCTGTATGTGGATGACTATATGACGAAACTTTTCTTGGGTAGGGCTTATTTGTAGGGATATATTGTCACTAGGACTCTTTTTGTCCCATACAAAGAAAAATAAATCTGATTAAATGTTTGGTTCATCGTGCCTTAAAGATTTGCTCTGAATCCCTGATTCATTCGGAGATTAAATTTATCAAAGAGGTGCTCGCCGAAAATGGTTACCCTATCGATATTGTTAATTCTAATATCGTTACCAAGATCACTCACTTTTATAAGCCTAAACTTTTTGGTCCTCCAAAATGTTCGGCGTACCTTAGATTACCCTAGTTAGGCAATATTAGCATAACATTTGCTAATCAAATTTCTGTAGCTGTGCGTCGGTGTTACCAGGCATCTAATCCTAGAATTTTTTTTTCTGCTCGACCTTTGCTCAAATGTTGCATAAAGATGTTCTCCCACCTCAACATATCAGTAATATTATTTATCAATTTAAATGTCGGTCCGATGCCGTCTACGTGGGAAGTACAGTGCAAAGGTTTGAATCCAGAATATAACACCCCCCCCCCTGCAATACGCCTAGGCCGACTAAATAATTTAAATAATTTAGTCAACACATCCGGGTCAGCTATTGCTGACCATCTTATAAATAGCGCCGAATGTGCGTCGACTTACACTAGTGACTGGTTTTCTGTCATAAGGAGATCACATTCCTTATTCTACCTCAAAGTCGTTGAAGCTATATATATTGAGTCATTAAACCCTCCCTTTGTAAACAAAAGGAGTGGCTTCTAGGACTAGATGTGATCCACTTGTGACCCTCCCCCCATTTTTTCTTCTCCTAAACTTGTCACTGGTCTTCATTCTACTTTAAAAAGTTTTTAGTCGTAATGCTTGAATTATTTCCACGTAGTTACTCTGATGAGTGTGGACGAAAGCCGGTTTAGTATATTAATATATTTAAAAGAATTATTTCCTCTCGTTTTTACACTTTTTCAATTACATTCCACTCCCACAAAATGTCACAAATGTCTGTATTCCTTGCTTTATTATATATATATATATATATATATATATATATATATATATATATATATATATATATATATATATATATATATATATATATACTGTCACATTGAAGAGCTGTAATACAGCGAAACAATCGGTCTGTAGATGACTAAACTACGGCTTTCTTTTTATGAATATAGCTCTGTAGAAAGTAAATCTTACACTTGTTATTAGCGTTTAATGGATTGCGGTTTGCGTTAACAAATGGAGCTGACAGGCAATATACAATATTTATCATTGAGATTTCGCTTACTTTCAGCAGGTGCCGGATGATAGATAAGTTGTTAGTAGCGCTGACAGTCGATCGTCTAAACGGTCGAGTTTCGATCCCAGTTTGTATCATAGAATTAAATAAGCAGAACTTGCGTTGATGCTTATATAGTTAGCATAGATGGAAACACTTTCGCATTTGTTCATATATATATATATATATATATATATATATATATATATATATATATATATATATATATATATATATATATTGTATTTTTTTATAAGGGAAGTGCTGTCTGATAAACACTGCTGGGAAGCCATGAGATAAATTACTGTTTTGTTTTTAAATTCCCGAAACAGTTTTTTATGGTGAACAACTGATGATCCCTAAAATAATATTAAACTAGCGTAAATCCTTGGAAGCAAACTAATGTTGTGATTGCAAAAGATTAATTGACTTACAATTAAAGTAGTTTTTTAACGAAAGACTTCGGACTAAAAGTGTTATTTTTGCTTCTATATAGTTTTAATGATTGAAAAACACCCAAGACTATATATATATATATATATATATATATATATAAAATAGTAACTCTGTCTGTGTGTATGTGTCCGCTTGATCTTTGTGTCTTATATTCACCCAAACCGCTGAACAGAATTGCTTGAAAATGAACATGTGGACTACTGACCTCTCAGTGAAGGTCATAGGCTATATAGGAAATATATCATTTCAACGCTGCCCCCTGAAAACTGTTTTCCCTTAATTGAAATGAAATTTAAACCATAGGTAAATGACCAAAAATGATGTATATTCCCAAAATTTCAGCAAATTTTGATAATATCAAGATGGTCACAGGGGGGCACAACCCCTCCACTGGAAATTGTTTTCTCTTTGATTACAATGAAATATATATATATATATATATATATATATATATATATATATATATATATGCATGCGTATATATATACTCTAGGAGAACACCTCTCTGTCTGTCCCTAAAAACGAAGACATACTAAGAAGTGTACTTTCAATATAATTGTATACACATGCACAATTTGCATCTGAACATAATGGAAGCAGTTTTGCATCTCTTGCTGCCCTTTAAAGAAGCTAATGACAATTTTCAAACATGTTACACAATGACATTAATCTATTTATTAGCGTTCGTTTAAGAGTATTAACATACATCTAGAATAGCTCGGTAAGTAAAATATCTAGCTGACAGCATCAAAGTTGCTGTTAAATAAACTCTCCCAACCATGATGTTGCATGTGATTCTATTCCACACTCTTACCTGGGCAACACCGGGTATCTCTGCTAGTACATGTATATATATATATATATATATATATATATATATATATATATATATATATATATAGCTGTCCAACTTACTAAAAATGGATCGATTAATGACTGCAACATGCCCAATGTTACTTTCACAGGGTGAGTAACAGCATGCTTTTCTAAAGGGAAATAGGTGATGAGAGTCTGTATATAGGCACTCAATTTACAGGTGACACATCAACGGGGGTTTCGTTCTCAAACACTCAAATCCTTTTACTATTTGCTTTACTATATCATTAGGTATATGAAATGAAATTGAGTGAGGAAAAGAAAGAGAGAGAAATGGAGAGAGAAAGGGGGAGATAGTAAGAGAGAGAAAGAGAGGAAGAGAGAAAAGAGATTGCGAGATAGAGAGATTGGTGAGCAATGAAAATAGAGACACAGTTGTAAAAATGAATTGCACTTAAAGAAGGCAGAATTAACAATGAAAGGAAAGTTGGTGTTTTATTTTTTAAGGATACAAAAAGAAGCAGAGGCGAACGGAATAAAAACAGCACAATAATACTGCTATGCAATGCCTTCTGCTATAACGATATCTCCTACAATCAGAATGTGAATTTGTCACGCCTATATTGGCATCCTTTTTAAATCAAATTATTTTATAGTTGACTCACCTCTTTCTTGTTGTTGGTGGTTTGTGACAATGCCCGTAGGGCTAAGCCATCTCGATCAATGAGAGCCTGTCTGTTCAATGTGTATAAACCACCTTTATAAAAAAAATAAATAAAACGTGTTTAGATTATAAGAACCAATCGTGAACCAAAAAAATCTGTAAATTTCATAATGTAGTACAACGCTACAACGGCGAATTAAATGTGCGTATTGAATGGAATATACTCCGAATGGATGAAGTACTATTACTGATTTAATCTATGATTTGTAATGTTATACATGTATGACAATTCTTTGTCCTGGGTATGTTGGCATCAGTTCGGGATATTTGGAGAGTTTGGATTAACAGCTAAGTTACAAACAGGGTGCAAAGAAGAGTTTCTAACATATTAGGAACTGCACTGTCTGCCAAACTCAAGCCCCTGTCACATCGCTGCAGTGTTGTATCCCTGTTCTTATTTTACAAGAATGTTCTCTGATTAACTTACTGCAATTACCACATCAACGAAAATACATCCGACTCACCCGACTACAACTGGGCTGGGAAATATTAGATTGCACTTCAAATACCGATAGATATTCAAATATAAATATAAACACACACGCGTCTGTGTCTATATGTTTTACATATAGTCTGTATATACAACTATATTAAGCCGTTATCTGAGAAAAAAACAGATACAAAAGTGTTACTCGTATCTTAATATGTGTGATACGCGTGACTTTGTGGCATTGGACACTAATATATTAACAACACCCATATTGATTCACAGTTGTTTACTGTAGATGTTCCGAGGTATCGGTAGATGTTTTACTCCAATAGCTATTTTCCTCAGACGACTTACCTTTGAAATTCCCTTCTTGCTCCCCGTTTTCCCGACCTTACCAACATGTAGAAATATATATGTAATGTGAACCCCCATCTTGTTGCTCAACTCCCCACCCAGGTCCTCCTATAAATCTGGCCCCAATCACTATAGTCTCTTACACTTCAGTTGCAATATGCCTTGTTTGGGTTTAACAAAAGTTTAGAAAAAAACTCGCAAATCCATTCTGACCTAGAGTGGTTGTATAAAAATGAATCTTTGTATGAATTACACGATTCACTCTATAATGAAATGTGAATAAAGAAGACAACTTTCTCTCATTTTGTCTGAGATCGGCGTAACGTCGCAACGGTGGCGAATATAAACATGTTTGATCTGACCGGTAGTCTTGCCTCTGATTCTACTGTCGACGGCCAACACCCGGAGCCATACAAAGCAGCAAGTAATACCATAGTTCGTTTAATCTTCGACTAAAGTCACTCACTAAACATACTACAATATATATATATATATATATATATATATATATATATATATATATATATATATATATATATATATATATATATATATATATATATAAATTATTCCAAAATAATTGTTTATTGATACCTTACAAATGTTTAATCTATAAGAGAACTATACAAACAGACCGAGTTTGGATTTTATACTTAAACACGATCTATCAGGTTTAAATAATACATTTAAATAGTCAATGATATCAGAACATTACACATACGAGGCATGCACATTGGTATTTCGGTAAGTCGTCAATCTACTTTGCTTGTTTACAAATTCAGAACCTCGTTTGTAAAAATCGTTAAATCATAACACTTTTATTATCAAAGAGTTATCCCCCTAATTTTCCGAATTTAATTAGCGAATGGTAGCTTCAAAATCCATTCACAAATGTTATCGTAATGGTTAAGAGGGGTATTACTATAATTTTATCATATGTATATATTCCCTTGTTGATTAGTTCTAATTATTTTTTAATTAATTCATATGTTCTGTTTTATCTAAATTATTTTATTATTATTATTGCTATTGCTGTGCTGGAGATATTATAAAACAGTAATATATATATATATATATATATATATATATATATATATATATATATATATATATATATATATATATATATATATATATATAATAGAGAATGGTAGTTTGCTTGAAGCATTGCTGGGAATAGTAGTAGTATGTTTTTAAAAAGCTGTGGGCAATGTAAATTCCGGGTAAGATGTAAGCTGGAAGGAACAAAAATAATAAATCGAATACGAAATCTGACTTACTATTTATTTTTCCTTAAAATCTTACATAACAGCAAGTGTGGTGTTAGCTGTTTGTGTGATGTCCGGATGATTATAAAAATTATTTATTTAATATTTCGGGAAAAGTACTTCCCTTTTAAAAAAATAATAAACACCAGAGGAAAATTCCGTCCGTGCAGAGAATCTGCCAAAATGAATGCCAGAAGACAGAGACAGCGTAGCAGCAAACCAGTCCCGCAGAGAATAGAAATTAATAAGTTTTAAAGTTATGTTATGTATATAAACATGGTGTTCAAAATATGTGTGTAATATTGGAAAAATGTATGGTGATCGATTAACTGTTAGTTTTAATAACATATATTTTTTTTATTTATATTTTAATTATTTACTTATAATTTTCGGTGTGTTTTATTTTCGTATTTTTTTCCGTAGTTTAAGGATTTTAATATAAACTAAAGCAATTAATCTCTCATTTTTAATATTCTAGATTTTATTAAATTTTATTTAATTAAATTTAATATATTCATACAACGAACTCAAAACCAATATTTTTCAAAAATACTCAATACAAAGTAGAGCTTTATAAATTTTTTTTATATAAATGTTAGAACAGCGTACGCAAATTAACAGTCGTTTCTGTGCCAGCGCACGCCTACAAGCTGGGACACAACTAAATGCTAAATTGTTGGAAAAGAAATAAGATAAGATAGAAATCTGGGCTATAAAAATTCACCTCTGCACAAGGTCACAGCAACTGGGGCGGTACGGGAAACGTTTTAAGCGTGTCATTTATTATCACCTAAACCACGTCGCCCCTTTTCATTGGAGAATCATAGGTTTCAATCACAGACATGTATATATAGAATCCATATATACACACACCCGTCATTAAAAATTTTTTTTTAATGAAAATCGCTCCAGACAAGGCATGAAGCCACTTGATGTAAGAAGCTAAAAATACTATTTCAAGGTCTAAAACTAGCCAACGATAATTGTTAGAATGATAGATTCAGACCCAGAAAACAGCAATTCCCCCCCTTTATATATATATATATATATATATATATATATATATATATATATATATATATATATATATATATATATATATATATATATATATATGCGGGAGTAAATATGAAACGAGAGTTTAAGAGAAAATGTGAAATATTTGGATGCGACCATATTCGTTTGGAAATGACCGAAATATCTTGGCCCAACTACAATGTTCGTGTCGTTATTTTTGCTAGCATGTTACCCCTCTTTTCCACATTTCTTTAACAAATTTCACATAAATATGTATGTATATATGTCTGATTAAAGACAACAGAATTTTCTCATTTCTTTATTTTCTTAGTTGTTTTTTCAACTCTGCTAGCTAGTTTCTGCACTCTGGTGCTAATTCGTGAAGTAGGGATCTAAGAGTTCTTTTTTTGTCCATCTGGAGCGTTTTCACTTTCGTGATCGTCTCTAAGAGTTGTTTTCTTCCCATATTATTGTTATATAAAATGTTTTATTAGTTGGGTCTGGAAACGACTGCGAAACTTAAAAGCGCTCGAGATTGACAAAAATAAAAACTCTCGCATTTATATTCAACGAATTAACACGAAAGACCTTTAAAGTAGCTCGCAGAGTCGAGACAACGATTCATAAAACAACGAAAAAAATTATTCTGTTGTCTTTATTCATACATGTATTGATAATATTTGCTGCCTATATATATATATATATATATATATATATATATATATATATATATATATATATATATATATATATATATATATGTACATAAATCGTTTCGGTTTGAGTGTTAGGCTCATAGTTCTAAGCTGAATCTACGAACTGCGTTGGAGCCCATACGATCGCTTGCAAATCTACTCCTGCACTGATGAGGGTAGAAAAACTGAAACGACGTCGTCTGTAGGTATAAAAACACTTGATTATTAAAAAAATATTTGTGTATATATATATATATATATATATATATATATATATATATATATATATATATATATATGTATATATATATATATATATATTTGAACAGGCAGAGTATGACAGAAAAATACGAACGTATTCTGCTAGATCAATTTGAATAGTATATATAATATGTATATGAACATACAATTCTGAGAAAATATATTAAGGCGGCACTAAAAGAAGCCAGAATTGTTAATAAAAGAAAGCTTGATATTTTCTTTATTTTGAACGATAAAAACAACCAGAGACGAACGAAATAAAAACACGACAATAATACTGCTACACAATGTCCCCGCTTTTACCATATCGTCTACAATAAGAACTTGAATTTGTCACGCCTATCTTGCCATTCGTTTTAAATCAAATTATGTTATAGTTGACTCACCTCTTTCTTGTTGTTTGTGTTTTGTGACAATGCCCGTAGGGTTATGCTGTCTCGATCAATGAGTGTCTGTCTGTTCAATGTGTATAAACAACATTTGGAAGATAAAGAAATCTGAAGAATCAAAAGGTGCGCATAGTATAATTCATATCTGTTAGAATGGCATAACAGCGAGGCAGAGGTGCATATTGAATGAAATGGGCTTTGAATGGCCGATAAGATAATGCTTACAAGTGTTTTAATAAACATTCAGTATTTCCACACAGATACGACAAAGCTTTATTGGCTTATATTGGAAGGAACGAAAGTGAAGACACAGTTCGAGGTGCATAACAAACTAATAAATAAAAACATACGTATATACAGATATATATCTTTCTATATTGAAAAGTTAAATCAAGTCAGATATAAAGGAATGCAGAGTTCAATGATGACAACAATCCTTGCGTTTTATTTCAACACGCACATACACACATTATATATATATATATATATATATATATATATATTTCTTTCAAAGACGGTAATTGACACACCAGAAGCAGCTAACTTGAAGTATTATTATTATTATTATTTACTCACTAGGAGTTATCACACTGGTCATTGTCAGTGATCACCCACTGCCAACAACCTGTGGTATTCCCTGGAGTCTGAGTGACAACAAGTCTCCTCAGACTTCCAGTAAGCTCCACCTCTTTTCGTTCATCACCGCTGATGACCTTGCGGTATCGCAACAGCCACCTACCACCGATTTCACGATGATAAGGGCCATTGGTCTCCTCTGGGGCCCGGGTGGCAACAAGCCTCCCCACGGTCCCAGAGCTGTCTGCGCTCTTCCAGTGGAGGTCTGGTTTGCGCTTTCCCTCCTCGACCCTCTGTCCATAATTTTCGTGGTGTCAGCCTATGCTTACGCCTCTCTCTCGCGGTTGTATTTTCACCGGTTCTGTTGTCTTGTGCTTCCATGTGTTTGTACTCTATTCGTTGCTTATGTGAGTTGGTTTCCGCATTCGAGGACATTTCTCAGGATTGTAGCTGTTTTGATCATTACTGTCCTTTGTATGGTCTCAGTTATCCCTTTGATTCCTATTTTCTCCTAGTCTTTTCTCCATGTTTTGGGGACTGTTCCTAGTGCTCCTATGATTATTGGTGTTATACTGACTTTCTTCATGTTCCATATTCCTTTCAATTCTCTGGCAAGTTCAGTATATTTGCTTCTTTTTTCCGTCTCTTTGATCTTCACTCTGTGGTCCGCTGGAACGGCAAAGTCTACGATTTTGCAGGATTTTTCTTCCTTGTTGATTATTATCATATCCGGTCTCCTTGCTGTTATGGGTTTGTCTGTTTGTACATTCATATCCCATATGATTTTGTGTTTTTCGTTTTCTAGTACAGTTTCTGGTTTGTGTTTGTACCGTTTTTTTGCATATTCGAAATTCAGTTGTTTGCACATTTCCCAGTGTACTTCTTTCCCCACGCTGTCATGTCTGTTCTTGTATTCCTTTTGGGCTAGCTTGCTGCATTCACTTATTATATGATTTATCGTTTCGTCTCTTTGTCCACACAATCGGCATTTGCTGTTTTCCTGGGTTTTATCTATCTTTGCTTTAATAAAGTTTGTCCTAATCGCATTGTTCTGTGCGGCCGTCAGCAGAGATTCCGTTTCTCTGTTCGAGTGTCCTTTTCTTAGCCATGCCCAGCTGTTCTCATTGGCTTCATCTCTTGTGAGTCTTATAAAGCGTCCATGTAGTCGTTTTTCTTCCCACTTTTCCTTTCTTGTCTTTTTGTTTCTGGTTTCAGTGCTTCCTGAGTTGTTCGTTGGGCTGGTGTCTCTTGCCGTGGTGATCAGTCTTTTCGTGTTCTGGGTTACATATTTCTCCAGCTCTTTTTTGGTGTCTTCCACACAGTCTTCTATACTTACCAGTCCTCTACCTCCTTCATTTCTTTTCATGTAGAGTCTGTCCGTATCGTCTTTTGGGTGCAATGCATTGTGCATGGTCATTAGTTTTCTAGTCCTCTGGTCAAGGTGCCTGAGTTCTTCTTTGGTCCAGCCTATGAATGGTCCAGAGTATCTTATTAGTGATACAGCCCATGTGTTTATCCCTTTTAATAGGTTTCTGCCATATAGTTTAGTTTCTAAGAGTTTCCTTGTTCTTCGTAGATATTCTTTTCTAATCGTCTCTTTCATTTCTGTATATTTGATTGTGCCTGCTTCCAGAACTCCCAGGTATTTATAACTATCTTGTTCTCCTAGCGCCCTCATCTCCTCTTGGTTGGGGAGTTCTATACCTTCTGTCGTCTCCAGTTTTCCTCTTTTAATCTCTAGCTGTGCACATTTTTCTATTCCAAACTCCATTTGGATATCCTGGCTGAATATCCTGGTTGTATTTATCAGCTTTTCCAGTTCGTTTTTGTTTTTTGCAAACAGTTTAAGGTCATCCATGTACATCAGGTTGTTTATTCTTTGTTCTGTATCCGTAAACCTGTATCCGGCATCACACTTTCTGAGTATGTAGTTGAGTGGCATCATGGCTATTATAAACAATAGTGGTGATAGGGAGTCTCCTTGAAAGATGCCTCTCTGTATTTTTATCTCAGACAGGTGTTGTCCTCCGGCTGTCAGTTTTAGTCGCCATGTTTCCATTGCTTTCTGGATGAGATTAATAATCCTGCCTGGTATCTTGTATATTTTTAAGCATTCAATTATCCATGTTTGGGGGATACTGTCGTAGGCTTTCTTGTAGTCAATCCATGCCATGGTTATGTTCTTTTGTTTGCTCTTCACCTCCTTCAGGGTCTTTTGATCAATGTATAGTAGATCATGTGCCCCTCTTTGTCCTTTCCGGCATCCTTTTTGTTCCTCGAGGAGCAATCCACGTTTGTCCAGGGATTGGTAGATTTGTTCTCTCATTTGTGCTGTTAGAATTTTCCACATTATTGGTAGACATGTTATCGGTCTGTAGTTGCTGGGGGTCGTTCCCTTTTTGGGGTCTTTTTGTATTAATGTTGTTCTTCCTTCCGTCATCCATTCTGGTACGTCTGTTTTGCGGATACATCCACTCAGTTTCTGCGCTAGTCTTTCATGCAGGGTCGTGAATTTTTTAAACCAGTATGCATGTATTCCATCGTGGCCTGGTGCTCTCCAGTTTGCCATTTTTCTTAAGGTTTTCTTGATCGTTTCTTTGTTAATTTCCGTTTCGATTCCTTCTTCGATTTCCTGCAGTTCATCTTTCATGTTTTTCAACCATTGGACATTCTTGTTGTGCTTTTTCGGTTCTTCCCATATCTTGCTCCAGAATTGTTTTGTTTCTGTTGGGTTCGGTTGCTCTGTTGTTGTTTTTTCTCCATTTACGTTTTTGTAAAACTGTCTTTCATTGTTTTCAAAGGTCCTGTTCTGTTTGCTCTGTTCTGATTTGTACCTGTATCGTCTCAGTCTTCCTTCTATTGCTGCTATCTTTTGTTTTATGTCTTCATGTTTCTCATTTAATTTTTCCTTGCGTTTCTGATTTTTGCTTCTTAATCGTTTCATGTCCTCCTTCCTTCTGTTCACGGTTTTAGCTTCTTTCCGCAGTTTGGTGATCTGGGTTTCCAGTCTGATTTCCCATCCAGGTTTCGTCAGTCCTCTCTTTTGTCCATTCTCTTCGTTTCTTAGTTTCATACTTACCGATTTTGCCCCTGCATATATCAGGTTGTTTAGGTCTGTAATAGTTTCTGTTGGGATGTGTGTGAGGAGTCTGTTTACTCTTTCTGTTTCTGCTTTTAACTTCTTCGCTACTTCATTCCTGAGTGATGGGAGTTTTGTTTTGTTTTCTAACATGTATCGTCTAATGTTCTCCACTTCACTTGTTTCTTTTTCGTTGAGTTCTATCTCAGCAGGTTCTGTGGTTCCGCAGAATTCTATCTCATCTGTTTCTGTGATTCCGTAGTCTTCAATCTCTTCAGTTTCAGTGTGTATGTTTTGCCCGTCCTCTTCCTGTGGTTTCTCCTTCGTTGGTGTTTCTTGCATCATCATCATCATCATCATCATCATCATCATCATCATCATCATCATCATCATCATCATCATCATTATTATTATTATTATTATTATTATTATTATTATTATTATTATTATACATACATACTACTACTACTACTACTACTACTACTACTACTACTACTACTACTACTACTCACTAGTTTTTTTATTATCAGTGATTGCTCTAGACAATAACCAGTGGTGTTCCCAAGGAGTCTGGGTGACAAGTCTTTACAGATCATCATCATCATCATCATCATCATCATCATCATCATCATCATCATCATCATCATCATCATCATCATCGTAATCGTAATCGTCGTCGTCGTCGTCATCATCATCATCATCATCATCATCATCAATAAAGATATTTGTACACAATACTACTATTATTTTTTCATGTGAATATATACATATATAAGTTAGGTGTGTGTATATATTTATATATATGTTTGTTTGGGGTAAACTCCGAAACTAATTAACCGATCATTATCAAACTTAGTACACAGCTGCTAGACGAAAGAGTGAGTACTGTGGGCTTTATTACTAAGAAAACTATTAATAAACAAGATTACTAATTTTTCTCTACATTTATGTAGTTAAGGAATGTGTATATTTTTATGTATATGTTTTGTGGGGTAAACTCCAAAACTAATTAACCGATCATTATCAATTTTAGAACATAGCTGATAGACTTAGCAGTGTGTAATTTAGGCTATGGTTATCTTAATTACATTTATGAAAAGGGAACACAGATGGGTAGAATTGAAGCCCTTCATAAAAATATACCTATTACTACTACTACTACTACTACTACTACTACTACTACTACTACTAAATTTGAAAAGCAGTCAACAAATGCACGTTTACATTTTATTGATTGCCCGGTCAATGGACATTGTTAGAAGTGTATTTTGCTTTATAATCGCTTCATGTAATATGTATTGCGTAGATGCTATATACTCAACATTACAAGGTATTATTAATGTTTGTATGAACCTAAATGCATGGATTATAAAGTATTTTTGGTTTATAAAATGTGTACTAAAAAAAGAGTAAATTTCGTAAAAAAATATCGATGGATTTTATCCATGAAAATTAGTTCGATAAAAAAAGTGCCTTACAAGATATCAGAGATTAAACAATTAAAACAATTCTAAATTTAGAAAAATAATTTTTGACTCATTTTAATCATGTATTAATGTACAAAATCTGTTAGTCAAGGACAGTTAATATAAGTGTTAATCAAGATATATATATATATATATATATATATATATATATATATATATATATATATATATATATATATGTGATTTTATGAAGGCTTACCAAAGCATTCCTTTCAAGACACCAATGATCACCATTAAAGATATTTTTTCTTACAAATACTATTTATTCAAATTAAATGTTTTTTCCTACACGTGTTTCACTACCAAGCAGTTACTTGCTTGGCAGATCATCAGGGAAATTAAATGTCTGGAATACTGGTTTCAACTGCCGACAAAACACAATGTGGCGTTGTAATAGTTGAGGTCACTTAAGAAAAGAAGAGGAAAAAAATAAAAATAAAAATAAAAGTCAAACTTAAAAAGCAAGGAAGAACAACGGTAAGAAAAGAAAGTCCTAGAAAGGTCTTAGAAAAGTAGCTTGTGCATTATTTCTTCCACCAAGCCAACAAGCAAGTAGTCGGTCCCAAATACATTCAATAAAACCACAAAAACGGAACAATGTGCGATAATACACTTTCACGTTAGCTGAATAAATCCCCCCCCCCACACAATAAAAACAAAAGAACTAAATCATTCAAGATACCGCTCACAAGTTACCATTCCAATCCAATGATAGTATGGGAATTCTAAATCCAACTTCTCACAAAGAAAAGTCAACACAAATGTTCGTCCGAGTTCAAAGAGTCTTATTTCAATTGTTGATTTATTACCCTTCGAAATAAACACATGACGAGTTGAATGTCAATCCCGCAGAAAACTCCCTTCCATCAAGAAAAAATCTTAATATAGAAACTATTTATTCAAAATACTGTTTCTAAAAATATTTATTATTAAACCTATTCCCTATAGAAATTAATCATCTAGTGTCTGGGACGTCATTTTACATTTTGTGAAAATATCCTTCATTTAATTAACTGCCGAATTGTTATCGTTTTGTTGTTTAACGAAGCGAAAAAAGCCTATCCCGCAGAATTTGTTTTTAAAAAATTATTCATATATCAAAAATAAACTGTTATTATAAAAAGGCCTTCTACAAAAATCTAGTTATTATTTTAAATCATTTAAAATATTTCCTTAACGGCTGTGTCTGTTTGTAACTCTCTGTGGAGAATATTATTCCATATTCCATAAATAAATGTTACAACGGAATATCGTTATCAGAAATCTATTTTCTATTTTGAAAAAAAACAAACTTATTTTTAATGGACCGGTTTATTTATTTTTTTTTTTTTTGTCAACTTTACGGGAAAATATCACTCTTACTCATTAAATGACAGGAGACTTTATTATTACTAATTTAAAATCCCGTACAAAATACTTTTTTTATAAAATTCAATTGTTTCTATTTTTAGAAATTAAGTCCGTGTCGGCATGCATGTTTTTAAAATTATTTATTCCTTAATTACTTTTCCCCATTCCTGCCACCAAATTGTTTTATTTATTTTAATCTAATTAAAAACTAATTTAATTTAACCTAATTTAATTAAATAGTGATAGCATCCAGGTTGCTATTTCTTATTTTTCACTTAAAATTACTTGAAATCCCCAATGCATTTCGTATAATATATCTATTTCTGAGAATAAATTGTGATTTATTATTTATTATTCCACTATCTTTTTATATGTAACACAATTTCCCCCCTCTATTCCGCTGAATAAGTATTTACTATAGTTGACTATCACTGGGCCTTATTCCGATAGAATATTCCTACCTTATCACCCCCAACCTAAGTCTCGAGTATCCGCTAATAATTGAATTAAGACATATCTTAGCATAAGTACGTGTTACTAATTCTCATCCTCCCTATTATACACTAATTATTGCCCCAGATTGCCTCAGGAAGTGTCCATCTTGCCTATCTCCGCTGTAAGTTTATACTTCCCCCAATTCCCCTCCTATCCAGGTTTTAGGCTTGATAACAGGTAACGGTTTCTATGCAGACAGCATTGTAGTATTTCCTGCCTAGCGTTCAGTAAATTATCTCTAGATGTCATGATGTGGTACGACTCCAATGCACATAGGTTGCATCTCTTCTTTTTGTTCGGTTTATATTTGTTAGCCCTCCCCAAAATTGACCATTTCAGTTCGAAAGGGTCTTGCCTAGCAATGAGGTTTCTCACAAAACGGCCAACAGAAGTGTTAGGCCTATCTATGTCTTCCCTTTGGCCTCCCCTGAAGGAACTCATGTGGTTTCTGAATCTATCTTTGAACTCACCCCCGGTTGAACCGATATATGATTTCCTACTACTCTCTGTTATCACATCGCATTTGTAGACAATGCTTGAAACTCTACAGTTCCCCCCCAGTGGACAGATGTTAGAAGCCCTGCAGTTACAGTTGTGTGCTGGGCCGTTGCTGGATGTTCTACTACTATGGTTATTTATAATGGAGGTTCTCACTGAACTGGTGTTACTGGGATCAACACCAGAAGAGAACATGGCTTCCCTTGTTTTAGTTATCTTAGAATTATTATATCCTATGATGGATGTGGCTATATTTCTACAGGTTGAATAAGAGAGTTTTACAGTATTTTTGTTAATGATTCCCCCCAATCTGCTATCCCTTGGAAAGTTTTTTTCCACTATGCTATAAAAAATCTTTGGGATATTAGTCTTAATATGCTGGCTATAGGGGGGGTTGAACCATGTAGTGGTCCTTCTCCTATTTTTCTTCCTACCTTCCCCCCCGGTTTGGGTAGCATGTGAGTTCAATTCGTTACTTCCAACTTCACGAATATTATCATCAACCGGTTCCCACCCTACCTGGTTTACATTACCGTGGGATACACCAGTTCTCCTATATCTAGCCTTGCCCATTGCCCTATTATATGAAACCATTGATCGAGAGGCAATCGGTCTCCCGTTTAGTCCCCCATTCCCAACCGAAGGAATATATATATATGTATATGTATATATATATATATATATAGAAAGACAGAGAGAGGATGGAGAGGCTTAAATGAAATTACTGAAGCTCTCAATCGAAACACCCACTCTGATATTCCCATTACAATTGATTTATATGAGACGGGCATGGTTTCCATTTGGTATCAAATGAGATTTTGGCTGGTTGAACACGTGACTATATCAATGGTCTAAAGCAAAGATGGCTGCCTTTGACCAAGGGAAGTTCCTTTGTGCACTGTTGTATATAAGATCAAAGACTCGTTCTCTTTATGCTTACTACATTATGAAGATATACAGGAGTTCTGCCAATGTCCATAATTACATACGTCTTCCAAGATCCATACATACTTGTACACACGCACATATATACTAATAAACATGCACACTAATAAGCAAACACGGGTTGCATTCTCACATGCATACATACATACATACATACATACATATATACATACACACGTATATATACATAGATATATTTATTTATATACATTAGTAATAAACAAATGAATACAAGCTCTTGTCCATTATATGTATGGAAAAGGTGAACACAAAGAAAGTCGCAGGTGAGGTAAATTCGTACGCCATCAAAGCTACTTTGAACAATACAACGTAGTCTTTCTTACTAACAAACTCGTTGATTGAAAATATAGAATTATGTTCTAGACAGTAATTTCAAGTCAGTCATAATTATAACATCCATGCCTGACTAATCTATATAATGAAAGTCAACGTACGTGCATTCGGCTCGCTTCCTCAATCACGTATGCACATTTAATTTTATGATAAAAAAGGGGAGGCTTAATCTTAAAAATAACTGATAATAATAAAAAGGGATTGAATAATCACGTATACAAATTTTAATCATTATGAGCAAAGAAGGGAGGCTTTATCTAAAAATGACGGTAAGAATAAAAATGGAATTAAAGAATTTCTTTCACCTCTCATTTAGACATGAAAAAGTTTCCTTATTATTAGTAGTAGTGAGATAATAGTATCATTAGTAATAACATATGTAATAATTCGTCAACGATCTTTTTTCAGTTGCCAGAGAAAGCGGCGAAGGAGTGATAGAGATAGATAGGCTGATAGAGGGGAATATATGGTAGAGACTGGATGAGAGAGGAATGATATATGTAGAAGGAAAGAGAGATAGAGTGAGAGAGGAAGAGAGCGAGAGGGGGTTAACAGTTATATATTACATACACTTTTTAACTGTTCTATGTTGTTGTCCATACCACCGGACAACGCCAAGTAGCCGTGCTAGTACGTTAAAATTACGGAATTAGTTTTGCCTTATATTTCTTTTAAAAAGAACTTATTTTAACCATTAACCTGGAACTATTAAATCTCATTTGAGTCAGAGGTTTATATTTTTCTGGCTATTAGAATAGAGATAATGCATATGCCACACACCAATTGTTCTTGAGAAAAGAGAATGTTCTCAAAAATGGAAAATTTCTGAACTTTCTGAAACCTTATCAGACGGAATGAAGAGATTGATTGTTGGTTTTATTGGAAGTCAAGAACAGAATATGAAAGATTACGTGTCATAGAGATTCGACCATATAACACACGACAGATAACACTGGCACTCAGTAAAACTAACATCCTCCCACGATTGGTGACCCGTCATATGATTTAATCTAATTTTAAATGCCAACGAATAGTTATGGAAAGCTGAAAAGACTTTATCGTCTAGCTAATATATTTTTAGCGACGCACGCGCTTGAAAATATTTTTCCTGCATACGGGTCGCCATTTTGCGTGTTGTGTTATCATGGATAACACACATGAGCTTCAGAAGACATAGAAAATGATAATAGTGAATAAACAGTTGGATTCATGCGCACAAAAATGCATTTGCAGATGAACAGTTTGTCTGTAACAAACATAAAAAGAGTTACGAAACGTGTAATTAAGTACACAATATCATGTATGATGGAAAGAAAAACAGACTTAAATACTAAAGAAACCATAAATTAAAGTCACAAATTAAAATGAGAAAGAACACGTTTTGTCGGGTCAGAGATAAAGAACTATTCGTGAACAATGACTAAGTAAATGCTACTAATTTCGGAATGTCTATGCGACTGCTATCATAACACATAACATAGAGGCAAAAGCTGCTAAAGATTGAGAAGGTATCCCTCTAAGAGAAGCAGAACGAAAACGTCCATCCGCTTTGAAGGACGCGCAGGATTAAAGAGTAAGATCTTGCCCTAAAATTCGAACGTGGGTGAAACGAGATTACAGACTTTCGCGTATGAGAGCGCACTCTCTAATGTTGTCCAGAATAAACCCAATGGGTATAATTAGTATATAAATCCAAGTGTGATAACGTAAAATATTCTAAACCAAAAGTTATTATTCAAATAATTTAAACTACATGTTGCGAACAAAAAATATCGATTATTGTTCTAAAATCTGGGGAAGTGCCGCTCAGAGCACTCTTTCTTGTCTTGACAAAGTACAACATCTTCGTTGCAATCTAGTGGGGTAAATCTCTTATCTTCCCTCAAGCAACTTTCTCCCTAGAAGAGACGTTGCTAGTTTTCTGTTTACTATATCGCCATTTTCATGGTAGGTGCTTGGCTGAGCTCCAATCTCTGGTCTGTTTTTAAACATTCGCCCGTACTCGACTTACTACCGCCATTTAAAAAAATCCGTTTTTCTCTGTGTACTTAAACCAAACGGAGTTTCCATGAACATAATTACTTTCGAAAAACCTCCCATATGCTGAAAACATTGCCACTAGACTGCTTCTCAACAGATTACAACATGGTTGCCTTCACATCCAATGTAAACAAATACTTGTCGATTCGTCCACTTAAGTATTCAAATTTTGTACTTCGTTTCCGTCTATCATTTTCAACCCTCTCATGTTCAGCATCAAACTGACAATCTCATAAACCCTCATCAACGAATGGCTTTTGGCCTCGGTAGATGGTCACTCATTAGTATAAAATATGTAGTTTAGCCGCCATTTTCAAAAAAAAATATAGTAGCTACTTAAAAAATATAACGTCATGCTGGGGTTTTATTGGTAATATATGAAATTCAATAATTAATTAAGGCTTGCTGGCTTTTAATGCAAATATTTCAAATACATAACAATGTGCCAGAATATTAGAAAAAGTTGCCGCCATCTTAGAAATCTGCATATATCTAGGTGGTCGAGTGTTGATTTTTTATTTAGTAATTATTATTAGTGTTCACAGCTCATATCCTAAATGTTTGAAGTACTGACCAAGTTCAAAGATAATACATCATATTCTCATATTCATGTTTTCGTCTGAAACATTGATAACCATCGTCTTTTTATACTAGCGGGGCGTATCCGTATATTATGTAAAACACAAGTCTAACGATGAAAAAGAATGCTAGCTAATTTTAATATTAGAAAGATTAGCGGAAAAATATCAACGAGTCTCATTCTTCCAGTAATTTATTCATTTATTCTGTACTAGCAATACCACCCGGCGTTGACCGGGATAAAAGGGTAACATATTTGTATTAAAATGTATAAATCTCTTTTCCCTGTTTTCACCCTCCCTCTCTCTCTCTCCCTCTCTCTCACCCCTCTTTTTTCCGCCCAACCCATTCCTCTCTCTGGACATACATTTTTTATAGATTACCTGAGTCGGCGTAAGGGAATAACTCTTATTTCTATTATGTCGCTTCTTTACCATACTTATTGGTATAAAAGCGACAAAATAGAAATAAGTCTTATTTCCCTTACGCCAACTATAAGAATCGAGAAGTGACGATGGCTAAGTGAATAACGATCTGGACATACCAAGTTCAAATCCAGTTCGTTCCACGGAATCACTTTAGTTAGGATGTTGGCAACCTTTACTAATTATAAATAGAAAGATATTGAGGAAACGAATGCCATCAATAGAATCATCTGATTCATACAGAGATGAATGAGACCAAACGTACTTTTTTTTAAATAGGATTTTAAAGTTAAATTTAATTATTAAGATAATGTGTTGTTATTGGTCCCCCGATTTATAAAATCGGGGGACATGTTTTGAGGCATGTCTGTCCGTCCGTCCGTCCGGATCTTTCTCCGCAACCATCCATTAAATTTCTCTTAAATTTTGCATGAAGTTGTAACTTTGACGTTAGAAAGTGACATTCTTCGATTTTTGAAAACAAAATCTGGTTAACCCCCCCACCCAGGAGGTCAAAAGGCCCCGAAATGGCAAAAAAATGACATTTTTTGCCCCATAACTTTTCATCCATCCATTCAATTTCTCTGAAACTTGGCCAAAATGTGGGCGCAATTGTTCCTAATAGAAAATAAGTATCGCTGACCTTGGAAAAAATCTGGTCAAAAGCCCCCAAAATGGCAAAAAATGACCCTTTTCTCCCATAACGTTTGATCGATCCATTCAATTTTTCTGAAACTTGGCCAACATGTAGAGGCAATTGTTCTAGATATAAAATGAGCATCATTGACATCAGAAAAATTGTGGTTCGCGCCCCCAAGGTGTAAAAGGGGGGGGTCAAAAATGCCCCAAATTGCCCAAATTTATTGCATTTTACACTCGTTACATCGAGTCACATACAGAGGGGGACCACGCACGCGCAGCTTGTTAAATAATGAATTGAACCAAATTGTTATAAAACTATAACTAATTTTGTTACGTTTATTTTCTTTTAATCTCTATTTACAAGAATTATTGGATGAAAATAGCTTCCTAAACCTTCAGTCTTCTAATACACGAGGATTTGCTAAAAATATTAAAGCTAGAAATTACTTTTTCGACGGTTGAAAATGCTTCCATATACCTTTCAAATTTAGAAGGGTCACAAATAATTTGATCTTTTTTGAATTATTAACAGAAGATTCAAATTGCTGACATGTTTACGAAGAAACTGAGATGCATTCTGATGGATTTAATTTCATAACTATTGCATTTTTGATTTCAATAAATAATCGATTAATAGTAAATAATAAAAAAATATTGTGTAAGTCACGTCGAGGCGACAATTACGCACATACACAGACACACGGAAGGAGTGATATAATTCTATTAATATCGTCTCGAGATTTCCTGTTTAAATCAATTATCTCATGTCAACTTGATAAAAAATAAAAAAGGAAATAGGCTAATTCATGTTAAATTATTTGCAATATCATTTATTTACTATTAATTTATTTAAATAAATATATTTCACAAATATTATATTAGAAATAGCATCATAAATATATAAATGAAAGAATAAGAACTCTAAGATATTACCCTTTTGTCTATCGTATTTGTTAAAATGCTGAAATAATGCGGTCTTATTTCTAATGTTATTATTACATATCTTTAATTTGAAAAGAACTTCGTTCATAGATACTGTTCCTAACCCACCTTAGAGATCCGAGTATTAGACAAGAGTATAAGTTGAAGATAACAAACACTAGTCAACGGATATTCGACCTCGACGAACGGAGTTTGTGTACAACAACAACCCCCAACCTAGGTGGGCCTTATTGTATAATGGTCTTTATATAATAGATGGTCTACTCTTCATCCCCAACGAAATGCACTTCCAGTTATCGTCTATGTTTACAACGACAGATTTCTTACAGCGAAAACGTTTTAATGACAATGGCGTTCTTGAAGACTTGAAAGAGCTTCAGGCTCTTAGTGCAATGGCCGAGCTCGAACCAGAAGGCCGAATGTATATCCCGAGGATATGGTGCATTAGCAGAAGGAACGGAGCGAGGGTGAAACTGGAAGTGCCGGATTTGTCGATTAATGACAAACGCACTTTCCACATCTGGCTACGAAACGCAATCTTCATTTCATGCGTTCTCGCTGAATTTGGCTGACCTTGTGAGAAATTAAGACACACATCAATTCACACAAATGACCAACGGATTCTTAACTCGGGAAGAATGAAGTACATTTGTGTTTGTCTTTCTATCTATCTCTCTCTCTCTTGTTCTCTCTCTTTATTTTCTGTTCTAGTTTTGTTCTTTTTCTCTGTCTCTATTTACGTCAAAAAAGAAAGAATATATATATATATATATATATATGTATATATATATGTATATATATATATATATATATATATATATATATATATATATATATATATATATATATATAATCATTCGTTAGCTGGGACTTGGTAAGAACTTTACCAAATCATGTGAAACAGACGGTCATCGGAAGTAATATGCAATTATAATCTGGATATTTTAAAGTTTTGTGATGAAGTAAAGACCAAACTTTTCCACTTCTTAAAGCTTACATAGTTCCATCATAAATCTCTCTCTCTCTCGCTATATATATATATATATATATATATATATATATATATATATATATATATGTATATATATATGTATATAAATGTATATATATGTATATATATATGTATATAAATGTATATATATGTATATATATATGTAATACATGTGTATATATATGTATATATATGTATATATATATGTGTATATATATGTATATATATGTATATATATATGTGTATATATATGCATATATATATGTATATGTGTATATATATGTGTATATATGTGTATATATATATTTATATATATATATACGGATAAAATACACGATATATCATAAAATTAAATGCTGTAGAGCTAGGATGTATGACAAAATAAAAGAAAAAAAACAATTAAACAGAAATAACACTTTTTCTTGAGACGTTCGTTAATCCAAACGAAACCGGTAAACCTCTTGTTTTGATAATTTTATCCTATTTTTCATTGTTTTGGTTTTTGTTTCTTAAAAATAAATATTACAAATATATATATATATATATATATATGACATTACATATGAACACCCTTAAAAACTTGACAGAAAGATAAAAAAATGCATATTTTAGAATTTAGAGTAGAAATCAGTTTCATATATACATTTAATTGAAAATGCTCCTCTCACTTCCGGTCCAGTCTAGCGTTTTAAGGCAGTAACTAAATTCTTTTCTTTTTGCTATGGGAGCTATATCAGTTGCGTTTTTTTTGGAGGGGGACGGGATGGGACTATTTTACGTGTGGTTTTGTGACCTTGTCACTCGAACTTAAGGTTAGTGGTTAAAATATTCTTGATTAAATTTCCTAAAAAGTTAGAATGGCCCGGAGATAGGGCATCATTCAACGTTAAATATATAGGAAACTGATCGCCCACTCAAAATTCTAAAATATTTCTTTATTTTTCGTCTTTCCGTTTTAAACAGTGTGCACTCTTCACACGTAATCGCCTAAAGAAGCTGAATTTAATATTGGGAGGGGGATTTAGCGACGGCTTTTTAATCTTATACATATTTTTTTAACTATACATCCCTTTTTAAGTTTTAATTATAAGCAATTGATTTGTTTTGTTGTGTTTACCTTTTATGTGAAAATTAAATAAATAACTTCTTTCAAATTGGCTAATAAAATATCTTATTTTTAAGTCGAAAATAAAAAATGTAAAAAGTTTGGGTATTATTGTAAATTTACACCCTCGCCTCCCAATGAAATTCTACTTTTTAGGCGATTACGTGTAAATACCCTGAAAAACTGGATTATTCATGATGATGATGATGATGATAGTGATGATAATTAACATTTGTCATGAAAAAGAAAAAACGACATCCTTTAATCTTTCTATATTACAAAAATATTATTATTTTACTATTTATTAATTCTTTTTTCTGTCTTTAATAATAAAGGCGAAAAGCACAAAGTAACCATTTCAAAATACTTAGTAATATGAAATTGTTTTGTTTGACCAATCGACGTTCCAGTCTTTCATTTATTCATTTCATTATATAACTAGTTTTTAATAGGATATTCATTTTCATTTTTATGCTGAAACAAAATAAAATTCCTCGACTTTGAATATCTTAAAGACCATGTCAATTAACCCTTTTTTTTCTAATACATACAATTTTACTATTTTCATGCACAGCAAATTTCCCAACATTAGAATATATCTAATAACACTAAGTCAATCATATTTTTGTTGTTTTCCTCCAAATAACCAAAATGTCTAATGGAAATTATTTCTTTGTTTCTGTAAACAACTATTGTTACAGTAATTGCTGCCTGGAGGGCAGTTGTGTTTGCTAGCATATATATATATATATATATATATATATATATATATATATATATATATATATATATATATATATATGTATATATATAAACTATCTCCATTAATTCTTGCATGTTGAACTACAAAAGCGAGTGTTCATACCGCTATAAAATAGCTATTTTAAAAACTATTTTTAACCGGGCAAAATTGATCTTCTAAACCAAAGAAATATTTCTCAATGAATTAAAAAACATTAAACAAGTCCTAATTAACAATCAACCTCCCAATTACCTGGTAGATGAACGATAAAATAAACTATTAGAAACCTAGATAAAACTAATAACCTGGTAGATAAACAAATAAAATAAACCATTAAAAACCTAGATAAAACTAATAACCTGGTAGATAAACAAATAAAATTAACCATTAAAAATCTAGAGAAAACTAATAACCTGGTAGATAAACAAATAAAATTAACCATTAAAAATCTAGATAAAACTAATAACCTGGTAGATGAACAAATAAAATTAACCATTAAAAACCTAGATAACACTAATAACCTGGTAGATGAACAAATAAAATTAACCATTAAAAACCTAGATAAAACTAATAACCTGGTAGATAAACAAATAAAATTAACCATTAAAAATCTAGATAAAACTAATAACCTGGTAGATAAACAAATAAAATTTACCATTAAAAATTTAGATTACACTAAAAACCTGGTAGATGAACAAATAAAATTATCCATTAAAGACCTAGATATACCTAAAAACAACCAACTAAACAATTCAGACTAGGTTAACATATTCTACCGTAACCAGTTTCATGATAATTTTAAACTAGACGAACAAGTTATTTAAACATAATAGACAGACACACATCTTCTGTTAATACTAATACAAGAATTAGATTCATCATTTAGTATAAACATTAAACACTTATAATTAACACCTTCTAGGCACAAACAACAAACTAGTAGAACGAACCAACGTAATTTATCAGTTTCAGTGGCCTTTGGAAGAATGTATCTCATCCGATAATAATATTAAAACTAACTATTACATCGACCACGCAACTACTAGACTTTCCCGAATGCTCACCTTACATCATTCCGACTCAAATTCAATCTGTCAACATTTGCAGCAACAAAACTGCCCCAATTCGCAATTTGGACAACTTTTAGTTAATAACACGAAAATTCTACACTATGACTCAAACGTAAAAAGACTGAAAATCCTAGAGGCCTTGTATATGAAGACCATACGCCCCACAATAAACAATATTAATTACAAATCGAGTCAAAATATTTTGAAGAGCTTGGGTTAGAAATTCACTAAAAAACCCTCCACGTTTAACCTTTTTTAAGTATTGTAAAATTGGTATTTAACTATTGTAAATATTAATTAACCACGCGGCTAGCACGTAATCGCGTTCCAAATACGGAATCTCATCATGCCCACGTACTCGTAACACCATATAAATTTGCTGCACAGCTCGAACGCTGCAGTCATGAATAAGCAAGTCCAACCCTCCGCCTAGAGACGATTGAGAGAGTCAGTCGAAAGTACTCAGGATAAAATACCCCCCCCCCCCCCAAAAAAAAAAAAAAAAAACTACTAAGACTAGATTTGACAATTAGACACGAAATACAAGAAGAATTATTCGGAAGATGGAGAAGATCAAAAAAAGATTAATTAAACAAAAACATTCCGTGCAATATAATAACAAATAACAAATGTTTTTCTGTCTCTATCTTTGTCTCTGTCTCTGTCTGTTTGTCTCTATCTCTGTCTCTATCTCTATCTCTATCGCTGTATCTGTCTCTGTCTCTGTCTGTCTGTCTGTCTGTCTGTCTGTCTGTCTGTTCGTCTGTCTGTCCGTCTGTCTGGCTGTCTGTCTGTCTGTGTCTGCCTGTCTGTCTGTCTGTCTCTCTCTCTCTCTCTAAATATATATATACAACACACATACGCATACACACACATATATATATTTACATGTATATACACACATTCACACACATACATATACTTACATAGATACATATATACATACACACACATATATATATATGCACACATACACATATGTATATATATGCACACATATACATATGTATATATATATGCACACATACACACACACACACACACATATATATATATATATATATATATGATGGTATCCGTCAGTCGACGACTATAAGATGTTGTTTGTACACATCTCTTTGTGTGACTGTAGAGACCAATCCGTGATTTGCATGGTCTACTACAGCGTTGACATACAAAGGCTGTTGTACAATATGTTACCTCGGCTTGTTGGTCTGCCTGTAGGCTCGCTCTTCTCATAACTCTCTTCGCAGCGTTTTCATCGTTGAGGGTCTTCTCACTGATGGTCATTCCCTAGCGTATATGTTTCCTCCAGGTAGGGCTCTCAGCTGCAGGGGCTTCCCATGTATTAATGTCAATTGAGCAAGCCTTCATATCTTGCTTGCAGACATTATTAAAACTTAGATGAGGACGACCCCATTTTTCTTCAGCCTGAGACAAGTTCACCGTAAAGAAGATCTTTAGGGATGCGCCCATCATACATTCTGCGCACATCGCCCAGCCAGCGAAGACGTCGCTCACACAGTCGGGAGTATATGGATGGAATGCCCGCTTTTTACAGAACATCATTGTTGCTCACTCTGTCATGTCATGTGATACCAAGTACCCTATGTAGGCACCTCATATGAAGACCTGGAGTTTCTTATCCTGTGTTGAGTATGTGGTCTAGGACTCACTCCCATACAGTAGGATACTGAGAACGCACACTCTGCAGCCGGCCATATTGGTAGAAGTGGTAAGATTGCTGTTTTCCCAGACTCTTTTAGTTAGTTTAGAGAGGGTTGTGGATGACTTAACAATCTTTTTTTTTTAGCTCTACGTCCAATGAGAGGGTGTCTGAAGCAGTGGAGCCTAGGACTGGAACTGGTGAACGACCTCCAGTGGTGTACCTTGAATTGAAATGCTGGGTGGGCAGGCGGTAGCTTGTCCCATAACTTCGGTTTTCTACGTGCTGATGGTGAAACAGAACAGGCTGAAAGCATCAGCAAACCTGTCTATCAGTCATTGGAGACCATCTTCCTGATGTGATGCTATGGCTGCATCATCGGCAAACAGCATGCCCCTTATCTGGACTGACCTGATCTTAGACTTGGAGCGGAGCCTGGCGATGTTGAAGAGACTACTGTCAGATCTGGAGTGAAGGTAGATATCATCCGCTGTGTTCTTGAAAGAAGATGCCGAAGAGTGTCGGGGACATCACACAGCTTTGTTTGACATCGCTCTTCACTCCAAACCCAGCAGACATGTCGCCTTTAAACTGTACAGTGCTCGTCATGCAATCGTGAAATGATATTATGATGCTGAGGAGTTTTAGTGAGCATCCGATTAGTGGGGGATCTTGAATAGACCGTCTCTACTCACAAGATAGAACGCCTTGGTTAGATCTATGAAGGCAAGATAGAGAGGCTGGTTTTGCTCTCTGCACTTCTCTTGCAGCTGGCGGAGGAAGAAGATCATATCGATGGTTGATCTTTCCGAGCAAAAGCCGCATTGAGATTCCGGGTAAATTCGATCGGCAAGAACTTGCAGTCGCAGTAGTACTATGCGTGTGAATAGCTTGCCAACGAAGCTCAACACAGAGATACAGCGGTAGTTGTTTCAGTCACTGCTGGCCCCTTTGTGTTTTTAGAGTGTGACGATGTTTGCGTCTCTCATGTCGTGAGGTACTGAACCTTCTCTCCAGCACTGTATCAAAAGGTTATGAAGGGGCTCGGAGTAGTGTTCTACCCATCTGTCCAGCTGTTTGACTTTGTCTAGTATAGATTCACTTGAACTTTAGTGGTGCAGATTGTAGGTCCAGTAGCTCTCTTGATCCCGTCATACATGTTTTCATGTTGCTTTTATCAGCTGCCCGCTGAATAATCCTGGAGAGGTCTGTCCAGTAGTTGTTCGCAGCTTCTCTAGCAGCCTTTTGGACTGCACCTCTCGAAGACCTCGGTGTAGCCAGCAATATAGGAGATGGATTGTATGAAAACAAGGATGAACGTTTTGCCCCAATCAGAGAGTCGAGGGTAACATAATTCGCATCATACCAGTCATTGCGTTTTCAACCTGTCCTCCTCCCAAAGGTTTTGATAGCTGTAGAGTGGGTGTCGTTCTTTAGTGTTTCCCACTGTTCAAATACAGGTCGACTGTGATCTCTTTTGAAAGTGGAGGAAAATATCACGTTGAATTCCGCCATGCGTTGAGTCTTGATCCATGCGTTGAGTGTTGAGTCTTGTTAACGTCAATACGCGCAATACCTTCCCGTTTAGTGCAGTAGAAATCTTTGGGTTGAAGTTTAACCTTACTGCATACTAAGGAATGATCCTAGCACAATCGGCACTATGGCAGGCTCTAGACATCAGAAAATGTTTTCGGTACCTTCGTCTAGTAATGATGAGATCAAGCTGGAGCCAGCGCCATGACCTGGGATGTCTCCAAGAAACCCTGTGATGCGGCCTGGCACCAAAGAATGTGTTGGTAATGCAAATGTCATGGTAGGCACAGATTTCTAGTAGTCGCTCACCATTATCCTTGCATTTACCTACTCCAAAGTGACCGAGGCAGCTTGGCCATGCATCGTTGTCACCACCTCCACGCGCATTAAAACTCCCAAGTATGACCAGGTCCTCATTTTGTGAAAATGCCTTGATGGTGCCATTCAGTTGAGTGTAGAAGTGCTCCTTTGTGTCGTCAGGTGCCGCGAGTGTTGTGGCGTACACACACAATAGATTAATTGGCCCATCTGTGATGTTCAGGCGCAGTGAAATTAGTTGTACATTTTGAAGCAGTGAGTTTCTGACTGCAAAACCAAGACCGTGTTCGCGAACTTCCTCTTCCTTCTTCCCTTGCCAGAAGAAAGTATAGTCTGATTCCTTTAGGCATCCAGAGTCTGCTAAACGAGTTTCTTGTAGATCAACAATGTTTATCCTTAGTCTCAGTAGCTCGTTGTTAATGATGGCAGTTAGTTGGACATCGGGGATATTGAGTATGTCAGTAGATAGGCCAGTCATTATAGTACGAACATTCAAACACCCTAGCTTAGGTGCTGGTTTCTTTGTACTTCTTTTGTTTTTGTTTGTTGCAATGGTTGCTGACCACTTGTTGGAATGATCGTATGCCTTACGCACCCAGTAAAGCAGGTGACCAGTGGCGGAATAGCACCTTACTAACTGCGAGCTGCTCAGCTTTATGGTGGGCGGTAGCTGCCCCATGAGGTTAAATAACCTTTCCCACCGTCGGGATCGACCTTTGGCGCCTAGCTGTACACTAATTGAGCTGTATGTTTATAATCGGTAACTGTCGCACCCCTGTTTAGTCCTATACAGATGCATAGCTGAAGTTTTCTCCCCAATCGTCAGAATCCTCCTCTCAGTCTCGCTAATATTATCCAGAGGAATTGAAGTACCAGTACGTCCAGCACCAGGTTGACTGTAATAGCTACTAGAGAAGAGCTAAGTATAGCGCTCGTCTGCCTGTGGGGCTACACTCTAGATTTTCTGTTGGGCTCTACTCCCTTAGCCTTTATCGAACCAACGGATAACCACAAGATAGTGATACTATTTACCCATATCTGGGGGTCTGTTCATGGGCATCAGGGCTTGTCCATACAACGATGGGCCTAGCATGCCGCATGTCTAGGAGCAGACCACCTCCGAGTCTCCTGTAGTTCTGCTTGAGTCCGTAAGGTACTCAATTGACGTGTGTCGCCATGGGGAGGCACTGCATAGAGCTTGCCTATAGAGAGGCTATGTACTGGCAGGGAAGACTTACGCACTCTGCTCCCTTTTCGCCTAGACTAGCCAGCGGTGGGGACTGGAAGAGGGAGGTGACGAGCACACAACACACAGCGCACCACACTTGATGCATCAATAGACCATTACGACAAACACTATATATATATATATATATATATATATATATATATATATATATATATATATATATATATATATATAATTATTTTTATTTATACCGACATGTGCATAATCTGAAAGATTGACATGTCGATGTTATCGATCAACAGCTGACTGTCGTTTTGCATTGATGTGGGGTTTGTTATATATTATATTGAGGGTGGGGTCATGTTGTAGCTGTTTGAAGAGGTGGTGTAGCTTTTTGGTGTCGTGGTTGAAGTAAAATACTATTGTTATTTGTGAGAATGACTATTTATTTTTTAGGAATAGTAATACATTTTTAACAAATTAGGCACACTGCTTTAAAAAATATTAGCTGTGAGGGTAATCATCCTCAATCTATCGTAGGCCAGACACTTTTTCACCCATTCGTCCAATCACTGGTCATTTCTCTCTTTAACCATTTGTGCATCACTTTCATTTCAGCAGTTCCTACAATGCCGCATGCACTCTATGGCTACACTACTTAAAACATCCCCGTCTTTGTTTTAATGTAATTTAAATTAATTTATAATTTTGTTTTAGCAAATGAATATGGTCATACAAATCGACCGAAATATCTTGGTTCAGCTTCAATTATGTTTCTACTAGAATTTAGCCTTGCTTATCAACTATTCTATTAAATAATTTTCAATTTTGTCTGAAATGTAAATATTATATTTTCGCCCTCATATATATATGTATATATATATATATATATATATATATATATATATATATATATATATATATATATATATATATATATATATATATATATATATATATGTAATATTAAAGTGTTTTTCCTCATCAGTGTTGTTGTCAGTGTTGTGGAGAGAATAATCAAGTATACCCTCTGAGTTTGTAATTGTATTGTTTGTCATGGAGGGGTAGCGCGTTCCAGTGAATATTCATGTTAGTGAATACTCAGAGTGGCTGAGATAACCCACACCTAACACTGAATTCGCCTTCCTCGAGTATCCCAGATGCTCCTCCAGCTGATATGAAGCGGAACCCTCCACTAAATCCCTGCATAGTTCCTTTCTGGAGCATAAATAGTCACTTGACCGAGGAAAGATTCTGAGCGTGACTCGACACTCGGTGAAGAAATGCGATTCACCCCTCGGTCTATGACGCCCCTTGACTTAAGGGGTAAGGATGAGACCCAGAAACACGTTCCTTACCGCAGGGACATAAGCAGACTCATCAGCCAAAGTTTGACCAAGGAAAGCCAGTCTCAGCATGTCAATGACTTGCCAATTCAAGCATTTTCAAAGCCCTCCTACACTGACGTTATATACAGAGCTGTATAAATACCACAGCCTTTCCTTCGCCCAAAGAATCTTCAATAGAAGACCCTGAAGTCCATTAAAATGTTCGTAAATAGAGAAGTGCAGCCAGTCGGTATAAGATGAGTACACAATCGTACATAGGTCATGCTTCAGTTCTACCTTTGAAGAAAGTTTCCTTCGAAGCAAAAGATTAACCGACGCTTTGACCTAGGATTGCACTTCTATCGAATTCCTCTCGAGCTGAAGACCTGGTCCACACCACACGCCGAGGATTCGAACAGGGCTATCCGCCCAACAAAAAGGACCCGGGAGTTAAACGTTACAGTTTCAGACACCCAACCGCAAGCCGATCGACTTGCTGCAGTCGCTTTGTAACATGTAAGCGCCCCCATTCACTGTTTAGATGTCGTCAAAGCAAGACATAGGGACACTTATATAAGAGATGAACGGAGAAACTCTGGCTCGCGTTTCTCCACTTCCCAGAACGAATATATATATATATATATATATATATATATATATATATATATATATATATATAATATATATATATATATATATAATATATATATATATATATATATAATATTTAAAATAAATATTTATTATTACTACCTACAGACATCGATGCTTCATTCTCATGCAATCTTCAGTGTTGGGAATGTTAATTTTTGCCGGTCGGAAGGCATATATATATATATATATATATATATATATATATATATATATATATATATGGGTGTGTGTGTATATACAGTGGTCTACCGAGGAATAGGGCCACCCTGGACCCTATTCATAAAATTCGCCCACCCCCTTTTTATTTATAAAATTCGCCCCTTCCCTGTTTTTACTAAAGAGTCACCACTTATCAAGAGCCACAACAGGCCATATGAGGATAAGAGTTAATGAGTGTTCGGTGAGGACAAAAGAAATGAAAGATTTATAATGATGCTTATTGAAAAACACAAAATATAAAATAAAATCAATTAACACAAAATATTAAAGATATATATAGTTTTTTAATTTATAAAAAAGCGCACAGTTAATGTCAGAGGACGGGTCGTTTTTTCTATTTACACCGGATGAAATAATATCACGTGATCTAACGTTTATTAGGGCAGCAATTTGGTACTGGTCTCATATCTAAGCACCAATTGTTTTTCCCTAAGTTTTAAGGGTGTTCATACGTCATCGCCTAAAAAGTAAAATGTCATTTTTGGGGCGGATGTGTGTGAATATTTTATATTATTTAGAAAATGTAGACATACTTTTCTTTTTAATTTGACAAACTTATGGTTTCTCTCTATGTATCGCATCCGAGATTTTAATAAACTCATTGTAAGCTTTTCATCTATATTTTTTTCTGAGCGCTATTTTTACTATTCATCCACTTATGACATTTTACCGCTGCCAGTTACACCTAACTTCATTCATATATATATATATATATATATATATATATATATATATATATATATATATATATATATATATATATATACCTTTAAAATTACATTGGAATACTACATTTCGGATCATTTATTTGCGAAAAAAAAAATACATTTTGACAAATTAGGAACAAAGCCATTACAGATGTGGGGTTATATGGGCGTCGTTGGTCATCACTTTGTCTACTCTATTTATCTACTCTATTTTTAGAGAAGAATCGTTGCAGTCACCTCACCACTATACCACATTCATATAAGAGGTCATACTAACTAAGATATCCCTAAAATGTTGATAAATTTAATTTCACAACTCTAAAGCTACGTGTTGATTCCAGCTCAAAGACCGAGAACAATTTCTGTCATTATTAAGAAAAATGTCCCTATTAACAGGAGATATTTAAAAGATATCAGGTATAATTATCAAATTTTAATCAAACTTTAGGGACTTATTCAGGAAAAAGTATATAATTATTTTCAAACATATATTTCCAAATCAAACTAGGTAATTTTATTTCCCCAACCAGCACGCTTAGTAAAAATAGCTATTTGAGAAGTAGTTTTACAGGCATAAGCTTTCGAACTTTCCATGAATTGAAAATGGATTCAATTAATTTCAAAGCGTCGAAATTTAATAGAATTGAAATATGTCAAAAACAACTACAATGTTTTCTAGATGGATCCTAATAACCAGATATATTTTGAAACGACATCAATCAGAGTACTTAAATAAGTTTGATTTAATGTGAAGAACTGTTTTACAATAATATCGTGGGGTCTGCGTTCGCGCCGGACGTCAATGAAATGCAGGACATAATATACAGCAGATAAAAGATAGAACTGTGGTATTTCCACTCGTGACGCTAGAATATATATATATATATATATATATATATATATATATATATATATATATATATATATATATATATATCCATATAAGTATATATATATATATATATATATATATATATATATATATATATATATATATATTCCCTACAAACATATCTTTTTATAAAATCAGATATTTTTTGTTACGGAAAACCCTAATTGTGCGTGTATAAAGTATTATACACTCGTGTTGTCGTCAGGAACGTCTATTCGTCTGTTGATAAACTCACTCCGACACCGATGTTTATATAAAAGCTGTATTACAACAAAAACATTCACAAAAGAAACACCAGAGAAAGAGGTTACTTTCGTACGCGTGGGATATATATATATATATATATATATATATATATATATATATATATATATATATATATATATATATATATAGAGAGAGAGAGAGAGAGATAGATAGATAGATAGATAGATAGATAGATAGATAGATAGATAGATAGATAGATAGATAGATCACTTGTACTGCTAGTTTCATTGTGCCCCTGCCCCAATTGTGGATGGCACACTGGACGTGTCTTTCATGCTTAAAGTGTCGCCAGCCCAGAGACAAAACATCTCCGTCAGGAAGTCACGTGGTTTCATCGACTTCCGTGTTCTGGGTCACCTATACGCCCTTAACATGTCACTCTAACTTTTCCAATCAAGCAGCGGTTCTTGTTATGCAATATAATAACCTATAACCTCGTACGGTCGCCCGCTTATCGTTAGCACTAAAACAATCTAATCATCCTTATCATAAGTCATATATTTGTACGCTCAATGACCTATTCTAGTCTTTTTCACTCGTTCATTTGCGCTTTGATTTCTCTTCCCCTTTCCTTCTGCGTGGCCTTTTCTTGGTATTCCTTGCTTCTGCTTATATTTTTTTATATAATGCATTGACGATCGCCTTGGCGTATCATATTTTGAAAAATGTTTTATAGTAGCGTACACCCCTCGTTAAACATGACGAAAAAATTACTTCGCCAGTGTTCGAACTTATATTTATACAAAATCATAGAATTACGCCAGTAATTTTATTTTTCGCATATAAATTGTCATAATAATTTCTTATGTCCTAAATAAAAGAAAAACACCAACCTTTGACTTTTAATATAGAATGGATTTATTGTCTAAGTTGCCATTTTCTTCATCGCTTCCCATCATCACAATTTGAAATGGTTTCGTCCGGAGGCAAGAAAAAGCCACCTTTTTTACTCGCTAATTGTTATGTGACAGGACGAATTAATATTAAGTTATATACAAACAAATCCACATTGTTCTTTATTATATTACTATTCCTATGTATCCATTTGCACAACTGATTTATTATTGTGATTTTGTCAGTGTTTTGATAAGATAGGGCCAGTTGGACTATCAGTGTGGAGTCATCTAAATAGTTGCGAAACTTCTTGGCAGTTGGGTGAAGGACTCTAGAAATTTCTCACAAATCCCCTTGAGTCTATCCCGGTGCTTGACTTTCCAAATGTATCTATCAAACCTTGGCGGCTAGAAAGTAGGGGAAACCCTATCGTTGAACCCATCATGTGCCTTATCAGAGCGAAGGAACAAGACTGCCAAAATAGACTTGACGCATTTATATTAATCACGAAACTCAGAGCCATCGAGGCCAGCACACACACACACACAAACACACACACACATATATATATATATATATATATATATATATATATATATAATCCACCGAGAAATCTATAAATATTTTAAATTATAATATTCACAAAATAAATAATGAGTATTTTGTATGTTAAAAATTATTTACTAACAAGAGTTTTTGGTATTTACATTCTATCCTCAGAATATTATTTTATTTGTTTTATTTTTTCTGTGATTTCTATTCTTATATGTTATTCCTGATTTTCTTAATGTCGTAATTTTAATTATTCAAATGAATGTTTGTATTATGCTGTCGACATTAAAACGCCAGATGTTTGTTTCTATACTTATTTATATATTGAAGAATGAGCTTATTAATTAAGCTTATTTATTGAGAAACTCTCTCTCTTTCTCTCTCACTTCATATATATATATATATATATATATATATATATATATATATATATATATATATACATATATTATGTATATATGCGTGTATATGTATATATACGCACATATTTTTTTTATTATAGATGGGAGGATTATTAGTCTTATGTTTCTATTGTGATTACTCAGTTATTATTGTGTGATTGAGTTAATGTTCAGCAATGATGAGTTATTTGGTTTAGACGTTACTCTAGAAGTTTGATTTTAATAAATAGATCTTTTCAGTGTTAGCTAATTAAATGTTTTTTACTAGTTAGTAACGACTTATTAAGCCCCAAATAGCACCTGAAGATGAGGGTTAATGAGATTGTCAGTTGGCGATCAACAATATCTTGAGAAGGGGATTGAAAACGATGGGCGAATTATATATTTAAGTGGACAGATCGACAAAAAATTGTTAACATTGGACTTGAAAACGACAACGTTGTAGTCTGTTGGCAAGAACACCAATGGTATCGTATTTCACAGATGAGAAGTTCTTGGGAAAAACTGTTCATAGAAGTTCTGTTTAGGTTTAGGTACACAGAGGAATACTGAAAATTCTTTCAGTGGTTGTAACTAGACGAGTTTTTGTTGCGAATGTTTTATAGGGAGGACCTACCATGAAAATAACCATATAGTAGAGAAAGACTAGCAATACTCCCTCTGTGAGAAAGGAGCTGTCGGGAAGAGAAGAGATCATCCCCACTAGATTTCGAAGTCTATTTTGTACTCTGAAAAGAGTACTCTGAGCGGCACCTCACTATCTTAGGACTTTTGCCTATGTTACTAGATATCTACCAGATGTGGACCAGATGTGTACCAGATGTGTACCAGTTGTGTACCAGTTGTGTACCACTTGCCTCACTGAGCAAATTGTGCGTTTGTAATCCTAAGACAGTTCAGCATAATCTAGCCGTGTGTAAAGTCATCTGCTTGTCTCGAAGTTCGTCACGCAAGGTTGGTGCCATTATCTGAAACAGTTGAGCAGGTGTGGAGACATCGTGAATGCCCCACAAAGCTGACCTAATCTCCGTCCGAAGATTAAGTCCATTGGCGATGTAGGTAACTGCGGCAGCTTTGATATTAACAAATCTATAATGCACCATGAGACCGAAAAAAATATACGGAAGCCTAGAAGTACAACAAATTAGAAACGTGTTTTCATTGTTTGTCGTTTATTTTTAACTCAGATCAAATAGATAACATTTATTTCATTGCCGCTCGTATTATTTACAACAAGGACTCGTCCTCTGCCACAACGTAAAAAGGCTTTCTCTTCTTCCTCCTTCTGCTGCCGGATTTACTATGAACAGAGCGTATTCCAAAAGACTTCACGTCTGAGGAACACATAAGTACGGGACTGCTTCCTTACAGACTACAACATGGCCGTTTTATAATTCAAAGTCAACAAATACTTGTCATAAATCGCCTCCCGTAAGTAATCAGTCTTAACTCAAAACATTCATTATTTTTTGGCTCACAATCACCCTTATCCTCGAGTGACTCTTGGTCTTGATAAGGTATGATTTAATAGTAAACAGAAATCATTGCAGTTTAAGAAGCCCTTTACCATTGGTATTTTGTTGAACAAATTAGTTATCCTTAGTTCAATTCTGATATATCATCATACAAAAGTGCACTGCCAACCATTTTACCAACCATTTTACCAACCATTTTACCAACCATTTTACCAACCATTTTACCAACCATTCGATGCTTTGAATAAAAATATTTCAAATTAAAGGCTACAACTAAACTTTATTTTAAGCATGAAAGCAAACGAGTCTATAATAACTAGTTATAGACGGCGGGCTAATTTAAAACCTTTTTTCACACAGTAACATATATTGAATACAAACTCAGTCTGCAAATAAATAAAAATAATTAAATATGACAAAAAGTGTCAAAATCACATTTTACGCATGGAATGCTTACATTGGTCTTGACTTACATTTACCTACGTCGGGCGACTCTTTCATGAATTATACTTGAGGCACTCCAAAGTCTAATGGTGCCAACCCATAAGAGCAGAGTTTGACACGGGTTTTAATGTAGGGAAAATTCGGCTCCCCTAAAAGGAGGACTCTGGATTAGAACAAAAACGAAAATTACCTCAGTTTAAAAAGATTTCTCCTTCACTGACTGAATGGTCGATTACAAAAGGTGTCACTTGAATTCACCCAAAAACAACAATACGCAATATAATGTTTTTCCGTACATTAAAAACCGACCCTGTGTCTAATTCTGTCCTTGTTGGGAGGCAAGTAAATAGGGACATCATCTATGCAATGTTTTTTTGTTATATTTGTTTGTTTCGCTTTCTTCTTCTTTTCTAATATTTAAAGTTAAGACGATTTTCCCCTGTACCTTCTCGGAGAATAGGAAAATAACCACATGCATCACAGGCTACTAAACTCACCACTATATTACACTTATTCAATCGAGCGTGTTTTAGTTTTTCCAGCAAACACTAAATATTACATTTGGCCCACTATCTACAACTCTCCGCCAAACCAACTCCATATAGGTGGTAGCAAAAACTTTTCTCCCTAACAATTCTGTACTGTCACTCCACTCATCGACACTGGGAACTAATAAACACAGTTTAATATTCACAAAATACCCCGTTCTTATTTATTATTTGCCTGGTATTAATTTACTACATAGTATAAATAAATACGCAAATACTTAATGACCGCTACAGTTCACTCCGATGATTTTCCGCGAATATCAGATTACGTTATTTCTATTCCTACCTATGACTTCTATATTTATTTTCATTCCGGAATTAAGCGAATGAAATTAACGAACACAGTTTCTGCAACATTTAATCATTCAACATGGCGGCTACAATTTCTTGATCGAACCGACTTCCTATTTAATTCAATAAGCGCCAAAATACTCGTAGACCCCGATACATTTACATTTTCAAAATCATACACCTTTAACACGCATATTATAGAAAACTTGCCCAAATCCATTTATTTCATCAACTACAAATGACCTAAACCGTGTCACTGTTGAACTTTACATTTGGTCGGCAGAAGCTAAATCCTAACATAACACGCATGCCAATAAACAAGCTTAGCTTAATTGGCCTATTTTCACATGTATTTTTAACTCGAAATCGTGGCGCAGTCGTTAAGAAGGCAGGCTTCATCACTATTTTTAGCGTTCAATCCCATTCTACTCTACCCCTTTTTTATTTTTTTCATTTTAAAACATTCGCCAACACGGTAGGGGGGGGGAGAAAGAACAATAGGCCGCATCTTTTTTATTCGACGTCATGCAATAGGCAGTACTTTCTCCCATGCAACGCCGGGTGACGGGTTCCGCTAGTTTATTATAAAAGAGTTTGTAAATAAAACTATGTATTCTTTTAACTTTATTTTATTGTATTTGTAAATGAATATTTAATATCACTTTACCCCGTTTTTTTAATAGATCTATGAAGTTCACAAAACAATAAGTTTTGTAAACCATCCGTGCACAACATCCACTTATTTAAATGTTTTTTCTTTACATTTGTTTATAAATGTTTGTAAGTTCTTTAAAGAAAAAAAATTTTTTTTACAAATGTCTGAAGTTTCCAAAATAAAACGTATCGTAAATAAAACGTTTTTTTAATTAAAAAAATCTGTGAAGGCAATGTTTTGTTTATATTTTAACTATATGTTAAAATAACCGGTGTCAAACGAAATGTGTGCTTTTGGACGTTTCTGATTCTGGAGTGCCTCAAGTATATTTGATACCAGTATGCTAAAAATCCAACGAAAGTGTAATGATCTCCACGAGAAAAAAGTAAACAACCAAACAGCTAATCTGTCGTCAAAGTTACTTTTTATCCGAGTGTTTCTACTATTTGAAAATTGAATTTCGAATGAACCGTTCTGGTTCGATAAAAAAGAGTCAGAAATAATATAGAAAAGCATTACTGTCATTACTGTCATATATATTTTTTTATAAAGTAAATTTTATTTATATAGAAAATCATTTCAAAATCTTATTCTTGTGGGTTTATATTAATTTTGTAAAACGAAATCGTTTCATTTGTAGAGGGGTCTTATTTCATCTCAACTTGCCATCGACTGGATGGCCGTTGGGGCGTCAAAGATGACCTGTCAACCAGTTGTATCCTGTCCTCCCGATTTTCTGCCTTCCTGAGCGTGTTACTCAGCGACAGTTGTGCCCACTGTTCGATGTTCTCCTCCCACCTCTTTCTATGTCTGCACCTCTTTCGTCCTTCTTGTATAATTCTTGGATTGTCTTTGCTTGACTTGATTATCATGTGACATGGTCGTACCACTTATTTTTTTCTTCTGCACAGTGGTCAGTAGATCTTCACATGGTCCGACTGTTTGTGTCTTTCGCTTCCTCAGAAGTAAAGGAATAAATAACTTGGACTATATTTAAAATATCTAATTTTCGTTTTGTTATACAATTTAATCGTATTTCCTGTACTTTACATACACACACTCAGACGGTTATTCGAACTAAGAAAACGACATGTTTTATTTACAACTTTTAATAGGTTCACCGCGAAATGAATTAAGATAAAGCGGGAAAATATATACCCATAGTTGTCAAAGATTTTCCTCGTGGTGGTATCATGGAAAGTCACTTTCTATTTAATCAAATTAGTATTTGTTTTTGGTAGAGATTAACCCCTCTCGTCACCGCATCTTGCGGACTCCACTTCTGTAGCCTTTAACCATACCATACAGTTCCAACAATCGCCGCTAATAATCAAAGGTTCTAAATATCCTCTGCGATGTCGACTGTTCGGATCATTTGAATTAGGATAGGCTGACTAATTCCGCGAGTTGGTCAAAGGGCCCTCATAAAAATCGCGATCGATACTAATTCCAACCGTCCTTATTCGATATTTGGAAATATCACTCACTGTTAATTCCAGTTGGAAATGCATTTCGCGCCGAAGTCAAACACCTACAAAATCACTGAGGCAATAACAATTACCATTACGATCAGAGACTCCATTACAATTGAGTGATTTTACTCACAATTCCACCACGCCAGGTCTTATTGGTCATTTTATAGTCTGACCACGTATACAATCAAAACTGCTATCAACATCAACTAATATTGCGATTGCAACTTTTATGACCGCAGCTAAAGTTTCGGTATTGTCTCTGAGATAAATCTACTCACTTGTAAATTCGAATAATTCCGGTAACTCTTTGCCAAACACTGTTGATTAATGAACTTAGTAATCATGCTATTTCGTTTGATGAAGATATTAACACAGACTAAGCAAGAAAATAGATCACTCAATAAAGACTACAATCTATAAAATAACACGCTAAGGCATTTCATGTACATACGTACGTTATCACCTTTCACACACATAAAAAATGAGATCGTCCGATAAGCAAAGATGGTAATTTATGATTAATCTAATGTCGCTAAGGTAAACAATTCCGACTTTACTAATTTTAAAATGAATTGTTCGAAGATCAAATTAAGTCGCCTCGTCGACTAAAACGGCAAACTTTTAAATAAATACATTTCAAAATGTGACATTAGTTTGATTGATTCGTACAATATTTACCTGACAGCCGCGGTAAGAATGCAGCATATTTATATTTGAAAAATAAATAAATTGCTACAACTTTTAATAAATAAAGAAGAGAAATATTATTTTTTAAATTTATTTAAAGAATATTTAGCTTATAATGACAATTATTTTTTACGGAAAGAAGAAAAAGTCATTATTTTTTTAATATTGTATTTACTGATATATTGCTTTGGAGAGTAGTCATGTCTAACTAATTTCTGTCTATCCATTCATTGTACTCTCTATCGCAATAACCATTTCTTTCTTCATTCTACTATCGTGTTCGTTGTTCCTTCCACTCCATTTGCAAATTAGTATATTGTAACCCTTTGCAAATGTACAACATTCATATTCGATATTTACATATTTTGGCATTAAATCAGCCGCGTTTGATATACCATATAAACTGATACACCTGTTTTGAATCTGATGTTTACAAAAAAGTTAAAAAACTTATTATAATAGTCTACCTCGCCTATTCCCCATCACATAATTCGGTGTTGATCAGAAGACTGGGAAAGATCGAAAATAACTGAGTTTGCGATTCAAGACCAGCTGATGTTAACCTTAATGTAACCTCTTCTTGTCTGCAAAAGCGCAACGGTTATTTATGTTGTTTACTATCCTCAGGTTATATGTATCACCTTTGATCGCGCTAGCCATATTGGCGAGCGGTAAGTTCAAGATTGTACTCTAGCGCCAGCTGTCGACCTTTAAGGAAGTTTCAACGTGCCTGTTTTGCTTGGATCTACGAAGGAACTGGTGTGATTTTATTGGTTGGCTCATAAGTTTTAGGCGATTGCTTAAATCCGTTAGCGTACATAACTATTCGATAAGCAATGGCTCCCCAATCTGACTGACAACGGGATTTAATCTGATAAAAAGTACTCTGCAAGTTCATCGCTATTTATACGTGTGTGCCTTTATTGTGTCGACTAATTGGCGCTGACAGCTACAAGATACTATCTGAACATCTTAAAGACGCAGACATAAGACAGACAGCAGGGGAAATGAACAGAAGATTAACAAAAAATAGCATACAACGGTGATCAGTAAGCTGAGAATACCCGCAAGTACAGATTAATTGGTTCATGGAGATTGTTGATGTGCTGGGAATTCACGAGACATTATTTGGCATGCAGATACGCTTTTAAAATTTGCAAGCAGAATACCTAAACACACACACACACATATATATATATATATATATATATATATATATATATATATATGTATGTATATATATATATATATATGTATATATATATAATATACGATTACTATTTCATGCATATACACATATACTATTAAAAGATGAGATAATATATCTTCCGTGTATATATATATATAAACAGTTTTTCATGGTAAACAACTGATGATCCCTTAAAATAGTGTTAAAAACAAACTAATATAATAACTGTAAAAATAAATTGACTTACATGAGTGATTTTCCACTGAAAGACTTGGGACTATAAGTTTTTTTATTTATTTAAAAAAAAAATTTTTAATATAGTTTTAATGGTTGAGAAACTTCCGAGACTATATATATATATATATATATATATATATATATATATATATATATATATATATATATTCAGTATTTACTTCAGCAGTTCTCAATATGTGAGTAAAGCTTAGCAGTGGCATGAAAATATATCTATGGCAAGTAAGCTACACAGAGACAACCATGTTTTATTCTTTCAGAAAAACATCACGCTATATATATATATATATATATATATATATATATATATATATATATATATATATATATATAATGGTGTGCATCCCGTGTCAGTAGCAAAAAAAAAACATTTTCGATCGCAATAATCGAGAGCAAAATATGCAATTCTTATTTACTTACTTTACCCGCCAGGTTTCACGCCTTTGATCTGCCGGAGATTTTCGGAATTTACCTAACCGGATTTTTTATAAAATCTTGCGTGAAACCTGGATACCTGGTTCATTTTAGAACGCTCATTTGTATAATTGTATTATATGTAAATAAAACACGCATATATATATATATATATAGAAAAGTTAATGTTAAAAACGTATAAATGTTTATATATTTTTTATCTCTGTCTTATTTGTTGACGTAAAGGAATACACAAATATCTTTTTAAAAAATGTCTTAAAACCCACCGATTTTTCGACCGCTTCCTTCGACCTTCCTTATTGTTATACGATGTTTGTGTGCGATGGGTGGTGGTAGCAGGGCAAAAAAGTATAGCCAATGTGATGAGAGAAATGTTTACATGTGACTAGTGTGTGTTTATCCACATATCCCTGTCTCTTCTTTAATCTTCACACCTAAAGTGGTCAGCAACGTGGGTGGTTTTGTGGACATTTTCCAAAACGTAAGTTGATAGAGAGCCATAAAATGTTAAAATGTTATCATGTTTGGGTGGGAGAGAGGAGACTGGATATGAGGAAAAGGGAATTGTAATTTTTAGCCAGCATTGATTGGTTGATTGCTGAGGTTGAAGCTAGCGGAATGGGTGGGTGGCTGTTTGCTCTATGTCAGTGTTATTTGCACACACACATATGTATTTGAATTATCTACTAGACACGCTCCTTGAATGTCTCTGGTCTCTCTGTACAATAGTTTGTCAGGACAACCTGGTATGATGATACTTAACCCTACACGTAAGTCTTGGCCAAATATTCAAAATAACATAGTATTCGAAGTCCAAATAAGATTGCATCGACACGGCTATACGCTGGCTCAGACAAGGAATAGTGCATCTTCTCGTAGTAATGTTACTTCAAGTAACATCACTTAGCTGGATACTCCACCAAACCAGATGAATTCTTGTCCTGGAATCCGATAAGACCAAGGGACCAAAATAAAGATATACCATAACTAAGTAAACCGGTAAATTGGGGAAAGGAAAATTAATGTTCTTCAATTCTTTACTAACTTAACATTTGACAGGTAAAGGAAAACGTTAATTAAATATTCGAATATCTGTGTATCTCATATAAAGATCAAGTGTAAGTTCCAGGAAGGGACCCCTTGATTTATGAGAACTTCGACTGAAGTAAAATCAAATGGAGGATTAAGGGAAAGTTGCTAAAATAAAATGCAGTATGATGAAATGGATGAAAACTATCGAGGAAGAAAATGAAAAATATAATATATATTATATAGGAAAGAAGTGAGAATAGGAAGAAAGTTAAAAGTTGAAAAAATTGGAAAAGATGCTGATGAGGAAAATATAAGTTATTTTCCCACACACTTAACATCCCCTGTAGAAAAAAATGTGTTGGTCAGTTGTTATGTTTGTAGAATGAATCATCATTAAGAGGTCACAGATCTTTATTCAGTTCTATGATGTGGGTGGTGAGTCTTAGAATGAGTTTAGTTTCGTATTTTCTTTTGTGTCTCGTATTTAATTTCAAATAACTTATGTTTACTCATGTCATTAAAAAAACACACATTAAAACAGTATGCACTAGCAAGTTTAATCGTACACATGAAACGCCGAAATGAAAACGCTTATGGCATGTATCATTTTCGGCATTTCTATTCCAACCATCAAAGATTAAAGAGTTAAGAATATTTAAAAGTTAAATGTTAACTCCTAACTCAAGTGGAATTTTTCATTTTTGGTATTTGTGTACGATGAAACTTACTATAAGTCTTTTTGCTTATTATTCTTATTATTTATCATTTTTGGGTGTTATTGTAAGTTAGCACCCTTCGCTGATACCCCCCCCCCCATCACAAAAAATTGAGATTCTACTTTTTTAGGCGATCACGTGTGAGCAACTTAAAACTTTTTGCAGAAAGAAGGAAAAAGTACAATGATTTTAGAAGTGAAAGTGTAAGGTTGGTGTCGCCAAAAATGTGACGTCAAATGATCCCATTTTTTTTGCTATAGGAGATAAATTTTGTGCACTTTTGGTAGATCGATGAAAAATGAATCTTTTTGTTGATGTTGTTGTTGTTATTATTGTTGTTGTTGTTTGTTCCAGAGAACTTGCATTGCGTCAAAAAGAAACTTTGAAAATCTTGTAATAAAAAAAATATGGATATCATTTCTCCTTCAGAGAACATATGAAGTGTCAGAAAAGATACTACACTTTGCTTCTAGTCAAGAATCCAGATAAAGATTTGCGTTTGTCCTCAAGGTCGTGTAGACGCGTGTAAAAAGCATCACGTGACGACCAAACAAGAGGGAGGTAATGATAAGGCTTATATATAGCGTGCAGGGCAAGTAAAAGACACATATTAGATATAAATGATAGGGGGAGAAGGAAGAAAGTGTAAATTGTAGCATAGAGACTATTAGAATATTCATCGTATTTAATTCTGTTGTTGATATTTTTAAAAATGGAATTCAATGTAAACAAGAAAGGTTTAGCTATGTCTATAGAAACCATGCTACGTCTCTGGAATATGTAATGTATAGTTTTTAAATAAATAATTTGTATTTTAGCTCTAACATTCTTACGATCGAGCATTTTGTTGATTTCTTTTAAACATACCCCGACGCAATATATCAGGTTGGAAAGAAAGTAAGATCGTTTTAGTCCAACACATTTATTTCATCTGAAACATTCACATTAGTGCATCTTTAATCTTTACAATAATTTCCCTCATTTTCTATGACTTCTGTCCAACGATCAACTGGCTTTTTGATGCCTTCTTCAAAACATTTCTTTGATTTTTGAGAAAAAACGAATATTTTACTTCTGTGATAGTTTGATTAGGCTTTAGTAGCTCATAATGAATCAGTCCTCTCATGTCCCACCATAAAGAGAGCATAACCTTCTTTGGGTGTAGTCCTTATTTTGGAACAGGCTGTGGACTTTGGTTTCAGTCTAACCATTGTCTTTTGCGTTGGGTATTCTTGTAAAGAACCCATTTTTCATCTCAAGTCACAATTCTTTGCAAAAATGGTCCTCGATGATTCCTGGAAAGCAACGATGTGCAAACAGTCAATCTTTGATTTCGTTGAACGTCGGTCAAACCCAGAGTCCATGTTTTGAAACTTTTCCTAACTCGTGAAGGCATGAAATAATTGTGGTATGGGTTGTATTGAATTGTTGAGCTAATTCTCTGCTGGTTAACTTTGGATTGGCCTCCACAGCGTCTTTAATGACGTCTTTATCAATTGATTTTGGCCTTCCCGAACGTCGCCGATCTGACAGGTTAAAGTCTCCAGAAGAAAATTTTTCAAACCACCGTTGACATTTTCGATCATTCAGAACATTTATCCCATAGACAGTTTCAATATCCATTGTAGCTTCTGAAGCTGATTTTTCTATTTTGAATTTATAGAGCATGTAATGTCTCAGATACTCCTCACTGATATCCATTTTCTGACGGCTGAGACGGTTAAACTTAATATTTATTTACTATTTACTATTTACGATAATTACTATATCTGAAAAGCAAAGCAAGATATTAAGACACCAATTCACCAACAAATCTAGAACTGTGTTCAACTTAGGAGGTTGCAAAATGATGAAGTAATAAATACATTACTTTCTTTCGAACTTATATATATATATATATATATATATATATATATATATATATATTCAAGATTTGCCCACATCCACCATTCATTTTTTATGACGTCATCCATGTTCAGATATTTACTGTTTTGTAAAAACATAATTATCAGTCAATGTTTAGTTAAGAAATTATACAATACCACTATATATAACAACTACAGACCCAACGTGTCACAGTTGTTGTAGTAGTTTTTTTTAACATCCTTTCCAGTAAAACTACTGGAAAGAACGTAAATAAAATTAAATAAAAGACGCAAAGTCAGGTGTACTTTTGCAACAAAAAAAAAACAGTGTACTAAAATAAGTACACTGATCTACAAAAAGGGCTGAGCAGCAATGTCGGTCTTCCCTGGTAGGAGCTCCTCAGACGATAAGCAAGTAACTAACCCCTTTCTAAGAAGGTAAAGCCTGGGAAGGTTGACCTCCTCGGACTGAACAGAACCATACTTCAGACCGACAGACAAAGACAGTCACTGTTGAACTGATTGTCAGCTGTGCCAACGAAAGGATGTTTTAGTATATTATTAAATATTTACTATTAAAACGGTTAAATATTTACTACTACAAATGTTATATTGCTTGCTTGTTACCGTGCATACTTTAATAGCGAATGACGTAAATGAAGGGAAAATGAAATTGTGAGAGAAATGCAACGATGTAAATAAGTAAAATAGAAAAAGACAAAATAGGAGACTAAGAAGAGAAGAGTGAGACAGAAGAGAAAAGGTGAGAGAGAGAGAGAGAGAGAGAGGGGGGGTTAAGAAAGTTAGAGAGGAGAAAGAGCGTTTATTATGTGATCACGAGAGAGTTTCATAAATATTTGGAAATTACAAAGTTTTTTCGGAAATATATGAAAGTTACAATTATTTATTAAATTTTCTTGTGATGTCATAACGACTTCTCGTATTATTCGTCGATTATCTACGCCATTCGCCCTTCTTCCCTTCTAAAACATTAATATATAAATGAACAGCCTGCCTGGTGACAGTATTACTAGAGCATCATCGTTTTAGTAGTATACTAGTAGATGACTTTGCCTCTTCGTATAGATAAAGGGTATCTTTCTTCTCCTCTCTCTTATTTGATGGATTGCATCATCATTTTGTGACGTCACCCACTGTGCTCGGTTATCACCCATCTGTTTGAATAGATGACACTCTTTAGTGACGTCATTATTTTGTGACGTCATCATTTTTATGAGGTCATCAAGTGTGCACGAGGTTTACAAAATAACAATATGACAAGCAAGATAATATACTAGACTTCCAGGGGTCTAGACGGTTCGTCTGGTTGACGATCCCTGACCATTTTGGTCGTCTAGATGAAAGGTCATACAGGATCTCTTCCCCACTATCTCTCTCACCCTGTCTGAGTTGATGGATGACGTTATCAGTTTGTGTTATCTATCCCACATGTTTCTATTTTAATGGATGCAGTCATTTTTAGTGACATCATCCACAGTGCACAGTTATCTCTATCTATCCCTGTTTTAATGGATGATGTCATTCTTCATTGACGTCATTGATGTGCACGGAGACAATCAAGCAAAGTAAGATCCACAGACTTTTAATAATATATAGATCGATACATAGATTAAACGTTACTTTTTTACATTGGGACCCGCGCTAACTTTGACCATGACCATAACCCTAACCTTAACTTCTCTGCTAACCCTAACCTTAACCCCCAACTTTGAGCCTGACCCTGACCCTAACCTTAATCCTAACCATAACGACGGGGTCTAAGTTAGCGTGGGTCCCAAATGAAAAAAAACCCCACCGATTAAACCATTGAATGTCGATTGTTTATTTGAATATATAAAGCAAAAATTAAATTTATTTACTATATGAATATATTAGCTTAGTTTTCTTAATTAAATTATTTTAAATGCAAAAAATATTTCACTTCGATCCATGAACTATCGATGTTTTATTATTTTTGTATTCATTTGACATCTAGAAAGGAGACACTTTCGCATTTTATTTATATTTAAATAAATACAACTAATAAAATATAGAATTACTAAATGGATATAATAAAATCAACATAATACAATTACAACTATTTTTTACGAACTCGCTAATTATTATTATTATTTTAATTATTATCATTTCTGACTCACTACGACTTCGTACACGAATGGTTGCCTTTGATTAGTCTGGTGATTGAGTGACTAGTTTCTACAGTGCACACCATTCTTTTCAATCATCATTGCAAACTATTTTACGTTATCGCAACAGTCGTTTATCATTGGGTTTTCGCATATAAGAGTTGTTTGCCATCTTTGGAATCATAGTTACAATAAGCTTCCTGAGGATTCCAGTACTCTCTGTAACTTTCCAGTGGGTGTCTGAATATTGATCTCCCCCCCATCGGTATTTTCATCCTCCCAGACATTTCACGGCCATTTTTCTACTGATGCTGGTGCAACTGTGTATTTTTGTGAGGCAGGGGAGGACGTTTCATTTCATGGGATTTTCTTACATACAGTCATAGGCGAAAAAAATTAGCCTGGCTAACTTTTCAAATATTTTGTTAATACTGTGTTTTTCTGAAATTTTGTTGGTGTCTGATTTAAAAAACTTATCTTAATATTTAATATAAAATGTTATCTAAAAAGGAAAATAAGCATTGGGACGAAATTACGAAAACCAGAATTGGAGTATAACATTTTTTTACCATCTTGATAAAAGAAAACGTGGCTACTTCATTTTCCACAGTGAAACATTTTGTAAATAATATGCACAAAGGGGTAATGTTGACAGGAAGACACACCCAGACAGTCCTATATCATCAACAAGTAGATATGACTCAAGCCTGAAAATGACAGGAAATACACTTTTACAAATTTGGTCAGGGAGTTCAAAACCAGAGACGGCGAATCTTTTGATTTTAGAGAAGAGATTGAAAGAAAACAATATATCATGAAGACGGTACACAAAAAATATTTTCTTATCGCAAAAGAAAATCAAGGATAGAATGCGCTTTGTTACTGTATATGGCACTTCCTCCTGTGAATTGTTTTAGAGACTTAATTTTTCAGATGCATCGCGGTTTTCTCTTGTGAGTGATGTTCTTCAACGGTGTCTTCGAAGATCAGGGGAGAGATTTGGGATTGATTGTCTTCAAACAACAGCTAAGCATGGAAATGGAGAAATTATGGTTTGCGGTATATTTACATAACTTGGTATTGGAGAGTTAGTTCTTAATCCAATCCAGAATTTGTGAAGCACAGCTAAAAAAATCGGCTGGTCGGAAAATTTGTAAATAAAAAGTCACTCTGGGAAGCAGTAAAAAAAGAAAAAGAAAATATGTCTCCACAATTATGTATGAAGCTGACAGACAGCATACCCACAACTAATAGCCTTGGTATGGAAAGCTAATTAAGGAGTTGTCCGGTGCTAGTTAAATAAAAATTTGCTAATTTGTGTTTTGTAATTTTGTTTCAAAATAAATATGAAGAATACATAAGCTTTATTTCTGCCAATTTAAAAAGAAATATAAAAATTAGCCAAGCTTAATTTTTGGCCATTAAAAAAAAAATTAGCCAAGCTCAATTTTTGCCCATTAAAAAAAAAATAGCCAAGCTCAATTTTTTGGGCCCAGGAGTGTATTTACTAGTAGTTTCTGTTCTTTCTATATTTCTATTTTTGTTTTTGCTGCCATATTCTATTTGAACACGCATGCGACTGATTGGTGTTACTTAGCTATGCAGTTTGGCTTCTACACTCAAGGATTTTTCTTAATATTTCAGTTATTTTCATCATTAGCGTGCTTTGTATAGTGTTACATCTTTTGATTCCAGTTTCTCATTTTTTTTCTAGGTTTATCATAACTGTTCATAGTGCTCCTACACTTATTGATACTGCAGTAGTTTCTTCGGGTTCCATATTGCCTTCAGTTCTCTGACGTGCTGCATGTATTTGCTTAGTTTTTTGCCTCTTTTGTCGTCACAATGTAAAATGCTGGGACGGAGAAATATACTACTTGGCAAGTTGTACCCCTCTTTTTGACTATAGCCAAGTCTGTTCTTCTGTGCTTAAATGAGTTAATTCTTATGTATTTCCATGTCACAGTAGATGTTATGTTTTTCATTTTTGAATATTGGCCCGGACCCGTTATCTGCATGTTCAACGTATAAGCGTTTGCACAGTTCTCAGGGAATTATCTACTTGACCCAGTCATGTTTTTATATACCTTCTGCGTTAGTTGGCTAATAGAGCGCTACTCTATAGCAGTCTATCTATGATTGGTCAGCATTATTTAGTTATGCGAGTTGGTTTCCGCATTGAAAGATTTTTCTTAATATGTTTTCATCAGTGTCGTGTTTTGTATTGTGTCTATCTTCCCTGTAATTCGACTTACTCCTAGTCTTTACTCCAGTTTTTTTGGAACGATTCCTAGTGCTCCTGCTATTATTGGTATTATAGTATTTTTCCTCATGTTCCATGTTCCCTTCTGTTATCTTGCAAGCGGCATGTATAGTTTTCTGCTTCAATGTGAACTACTAAGGCGGCGAAATCTACTTTGGCCTGTTTTTTCTTCTTGTTGACTATTACCACGTGCGGTCCTCTTGCTTAGGTAGATTCGTCCATTTATATTTCCACATTCCATAGAATCTTATGCCTTTCATTTTCAAATACTGACTCCTGTTTATGCTCGTACCATTTATTTGGATGTTCAAAGTCGATTCCTTCCAAACCAAGTCATGTGTTCGTTTGTATTTTGAGGCCTAATTGGCTGTGTTCACTTATGATGTTTTAATGTTTCGTCTCTTTGCCAACAGAATCTATATTTACTGTTTTCCTGTCTTTTGTTCATATAGTTCGTTCTGATCGCTTTTGTGTGACTCTCAGTAGCGATTCTGTTTTTCTCTTCAAGTGCTCTTACCGTAATCATGTATGTGCATATGTTTTTGTGCGTCTTTTCTATGGCCCGTCCATTTTGTTTCATCTCGTTCAATTTTTTCTCGCCTTTTTGTTTCTAGTTTCCCTGCTTTTTATTTTGTTCATTTTGGCCGTACATTGTGCAGGTGTAATCAACCTTATGTATTTTCGATGTTTTTATCGTATCACAAATGCAGTCTTATCATGGCCATACCCATAACAGGCCGGCTAGACACACGTCTGACTGCTTGAACTGAGGGCCAGTCAGTCACCAGATAAACTTTTAGCTGGTAGCACTTCGTTGTCACTGGTCCAAGCAAATTTCATCCCGAAACTAAATTTTAACTCATCAAATTTATTTCAGCTGAGGTTCTGTTATTTTATCATTATTTACATTTGGATTATAAGTTCGTGATTTAAAAGTCAGAATTGATTTTTTATTTTTATTTATTTACATGTAAACGGCTCTGTTCATTGACGAAATATCACTTTTACTTTTTGTTTTAAGTTTAAAAAAAGAATTTGTTAATAAGTCGTACATTCTGAATTTCAAATATTTTATATATTCTTCGGAAGTATACTATAAATATGTTAACGTTTTATTTACATATAAACAGCTCTGTTCATTGACGAAATATCACTTTTACTCTTTTTTTAAGTTTTAAAAACGTATTATCTCTTAGAATTTGTTAATAAATCGTACATTCTGAATTTCAAATCTTTTATATATTCTTCGGAAGTATACTATAAATGTTTTAACATTTTATTTACATGTAAACAGCTTTGTTCATTGACGAAATATCACTTTTTTGGCGCTCTTGTATAAGCAGTAACCGATCTGAGGGAGATAACTATTTTTCTTAGCCGCCGCTATTCCGAATTCGCTTATACTTTGGCAAGGGAGTTAACTTTGTTTATTAATAAAAAAACATGTTACGGTTTTGAAATGCGTTAAAACCCTAAACCCTAACCCTAACCCGTTCAAAATAACTTTTAAGCACATGCCACAAATTGTATACACTTTATATAAACATAAAAAGAAAAGTTATTTTCTTTTATGCTGCGATAAACAAAGTTATCTCCTTTGCGAATTCGGAATAGCGGCGGCTAAGAAAAATAGTTGTCTCTCTCAGATCGGTTACTGCTTATACAAGAGCGCCACTTTTTTAAGCTTAAAAAGTATTGTCTTTTAGAACTTGTTAATAAATCGTACATTCTGAATTACAAATTATTTATATATTCTTAGGAAGTTTACTCTATTTACATGTAAACAGCTCTGTTAATTCACGAAATATCACTTTTATTTTTTTTATTTTAATATAATGCTCAAAAAGTGTTGCGGGACAGCCTGTCAAGGCAATTATAATGAGTAAAATAAGGTTCGATGGTTTCGCATCCCAAAAGATCAAGATGAGAGAAAAAGATGGTTAAAGGTACTACCAAGAGTTAACACTCCTAACCACTCAGGCACTGTTGTTTGTGAAAGGAATTTTCCACCGGGTTATGAAACTGTTTGTTATGGGAAAAGCACGACCCAAAGATCCTCCATCAATATTAAATAATTTGCCATCAAGTGTGATACCAAGTCCTTTATCAAAACCAAGGACAACAACAAAAAAGTTCCGCTTCTGTGCGAAGTGTACAAAATGAGGAGTTTGCACATTTTTTAGATAAAGATAGAATTGGTAATTTTTACAAATTTGTGTGCTGATATTGACCATCATGATTTTGCGCCAGCAGTTACCTGCTACAATTCTAACAACCAACAGTTCATCCAGTCTTGTCATTTTTTTACTGAAAGTATTCCAATTTTTTAAATTAAAATTTTTTGAAAACTTAACGTTTGAATGTTATCATGCAAGTATACTCACACGCATTTCTTCTCTGTTGAAAAACAGAATAAATAAGTTTCAACATTAGTTTCAAATTGAGAAAGCAATCTGTTACCTTAGTAACTTGAAAATTGAACTAGAGAAACAGGTTTTGAGACAACATATCGAAGTTCTGTCACCACGAATAATTGGCAAAAAAGTTTACGAGTCGGAAATGCTTGTCCAAGCATTTGAATATTTTGCCACATCTCGGTCTCTTTATAACAAACTTCGAGATCATTACAAATTACCCAGTATGAAAACACTAGTGAATATGACCTCAAAAGTTTCGAAGGTAAATGATCTGAATTTTCTTGGTGATGTGTTTAGCAAACTGTCAGATAAACAGAACAAATGTATCATCCTAGTTGATGAAGTTTATATTAAAGTGAGGTTTCAATATCAAGAGGGAAACATATTTAGTGTTTCCAAAGATTCTGAAGAGGCATTAGCAAAAACTGTATTGGGTATTATGATCAAATGTTTACATGGTGGACCAAAGTTTTTGATTAAGATGATCCCAGTTGCCAAACTAAATTCGGAATTTTTGTTTCAAAATGTTAGAAATGTTGTAGATTTAGTCAATCATAGAAAGGTAATGTAATTGCAGTTATTTGTGACAATAACCGGACTAATCAAGCTTTATTCAAGAAATTTGATACTGTTAAAAATAAGCCTTGGGTTACTAAAAATGGTATATACTTGCTTTTTGATTATGTACATATATTTAAAAGTATTCGAAATAACTGGATAACTGAGGCCTGTTCAGAATTGCTGTTTTATTCTGATGGCAAATAAATTATAGCAAAATGGAAAATAGTGAAACAACTTTTTTCGCATGAAAAAAATAAATTTGTTAAGTTATCACAACTAACAGAAGTAGCGGTTCTTCCAAAACCAGTTGAGAGACAAGACGCTTCTCACTGTTTGAATGTGTTTTTTGATGAGACTAACTGCAATGAAGACTCATCCATTATTACAGGATGATGATACAAGAGTAACTTACTTTCATCGAAGAAGTTTTGAAATTTTGGGAAATAGTGAGTGTAAAAGATATTTATAGAAGTGTCAAGACAAATGATCCATTGAAAAGCGTATTATCAGATCGAAATGATGGAAAATTGACATTTCTTGTAAATTTTGGAAGTATGGCAAAACAAATTAGGAGAAAGCAAGGGAAGAGAATAAAATCCTTCACAAGAGACACTAGTATGGCTATCAAGCATACATGTAATTGTTTAATTGACATTTACTTGACAGTGGGTTCAATTTTGTTATTCTTGGAGGATTACCATGCTATGCCGGATGAAATAACATTAATATTAATAAGCTAGAACAGACATCCGTATGTGATAGACCCTACTCACTCCTTGTCCTTCGGGATTGGATCAAAGTGTAACTCCTCCAAGATGCCCACTCCCTACTTTCAATTTTTTGCCCTCGGCCTCCCCCAATTTCCATTTATCTTGGAAGGAAACCACCCATTCTCAAAACTAAATCCCCCGTTTTCTTTTTCCTTAACTATGTCCCACTCCCATTTAGAGATTGACCTGCTTGTTTTCGGTTCTGAAAATAGTGGGCGGTCTATTATTTAGAAGGGTTGGGAGAGTCTTACTAACCACAATCTTTTGTTTTTTGTTGTTCTTTCCCCACTTCCCGTGTTATTATAATGAATTTCCTGTATATATGTCAAATAATAAATACTAACATTTTCAAATCAGTTTGGGGTTATCTTAAGTAGGACGGCCTCTAGACTATATGTGGTATTGTGGCTACTGAGATGATTCTAGTTAAGAGTAGGACATACACTTTTTATCACGTTAGACAAAAGAAGGACGAACGACACCCAATTAACCCCACACTTTTGATGGCCTTGTGCCTAATCTATTCCGAATGTAATTTTTTATATTTTGTGAAAATAAATATTTCAAAGTGTAGTATCTGTTCTGCCCTCGGTCAGAAGAGGAGAGATCCTTTTTCACTGGGGTAATTTAAATTGTTGTCCATTCAAGAATTACCCTTTTGTTGAGGTGCTAGGTATCCCCCACATAAAAAACGACCTTGTGTCTGACTTTTCTCCCATGAGAAAGCAAGTAAATAAGGAATCTTATAATGGCGGTTTTGCTAGTTATAGTGAAAAAAAGAAAGTTTTCCCAAAAAGCTATGTGCAATAAACGCATGAGTTTACCTGCGCCTCACTATAATCTTCTGCTTGCGCGTGCTTATTACGTGTGTACATAAATTAGGGATCATACTAAGAACAAGGCGCGTTCGTTATTGTTCCTTTACAAAGGAATGTTATATATTATTTCCGTGATGCATCTTGGTCGCTATATTGTCACTGGTTGCCATATTTATTTACTCCTCTGCAGGAGTTAGGCACAAGGCCAGTTTTATCTTACTCCCACAAGTAAGATGTGACTACAGCTTGGGTCGAGTAAGTGGGGTTAAAAGCCAGCGCTCGAGAGGTGAGCACTCTGGCCATTTAAAAATTGCCTGGGCAGCCCCGTCGGAATTCCCCGGTAGGGGCGCCTCAAGCAGTAAGCAATAAACTTACTCCTCCCCAAAGAGGGGAGGCGAAGCCTGGGAGGGTGGACCTCCTAGAACTGCACAGGACAGACCCATAGACCGGCAAGACGACACCGGTCGATAGGGTGCAGTATCCATCGGAACAGATACGGTTGCCATAATTATGTCTTCTTCATACCTATAATTTATATTAAAATGAATTGATGACTACGGATGACGTAGAATATTTAAAATCTTAGATTAGAAATTCAATTCTGTAAACAATCGCTGGCTAGTTGTTACCGTCAGAAATTCATCGGAGCTTTAATTAACATCCCTTTACAAAGCTGGCCATGAGGGAGAGGGTCATACGTCACTATCTGTTATGCTTATTTCGTGTATTTCAATGACTGCTTTAACTTAACGAACTATTTAAAAAAAACATCACGTGATCTGTTCGACCAATCACGGTGTGTCGGTAATTCTCAGCCACCTTCCACACTTTACTCTCCGATAGGAAAACATTTTTTTTATTGACATATGTCCTTTGCGACATTGCCAAGGTAGAGATGACGTCATCAAAAGCCTCGCGTTGTGCTGACTCAACTCTTGCAAAACGCTGTCATGGCATCGATTTCTTTTGCTATTTGCGTCTAAACTTTCAAGACTCACTAATTGTGTCTTTCACTCGCATTTTTCTTCTATTTTTTAGTATTTATGTTTTTATACTTTCCTTTTTTTCTATTATCATATTTAATTTATTTTCTTCGTTTATTTCAGTTCTTCATTTGTTTATTTTGTTTTCTATTTATAAACAATATCTATCTATCTATCTATCTATCTATCTATCTATCTATCTATCTATCTATCTATCTATCTATCTATCTAAAGTCCATTACATCTATTTAACCTCTTTAGTGATAGATACATGACGTTAGGTATGTGTATATGTTAATATAGTTGTATGAACTAGATTCACTCCTAAACTAATTAATCATTATGAATTTTAGAATACAGCTGTTAAATGTAAAAACTGGTAATGCGGGCTATATTTAGTGTAATTTACTTTTTAAAAAGGGGTTAAATGGAGGTGGACGCCTACATGAAAATTCAGATACCTCCGAAGTTGGTGACATTTTAGAAAAAGGTATTAGACATAAATGAATAAATATTCCCCAAATGAATATATCCAAAGGAGATGATTCTATCTAATACTATCTCTCTCTCTCTCTATCTCTCTCTCTACTCATTCATTTTTTGCAATGTATCTCATACCTATCTACTTTTCTATCCATATTTTACTATTGCTCTCTATCCTAACATATTTCTGTATATTTATCTCTGCCTATTTACTTATATCTATCTAAACTTCCGAATGCTTATATATATATAAATGATAAAATATAAATATGTATACATATATACATAAATATATATATATATAAATATATATATATATATAAATATATAAATAAATATATAAATATATATATATATATAAATATATAAATATATATATATATAAATATATATATATATATATAAATTTATATATATATAGTAGTAGTAGTAGTAGGCCTTCGTCGGTCGTGTCCGACCATGAATGGCACTTGCAGATCTTGTTGGTTAGTTCCAGTTTTTAGAGTCCTGTCAGTGGTGTCAATATCCCAAGGGGCATGCTGGCTCGATCAGGGCATTGCTTGCTGTGGCTGAGAAGGCCTATGTGGGCCTTGCAGTCTCTGCCACAGTTGTTACATATGAAGTGGGAGGGTTGATGAGGAAGCTCACTTGCTTTTGCCCTTTCTTTCCTCCTTGCACGCTTTTCAGCAGCTTTTATTTTCCACTTTGCCTCCCCGATGCCAAGCTGTCGTTTGAGGGTTTTTTTCCATTTATCCCTGTCAGAGGCAAGGCTTTCCCAAGATGATGGATCGATGTCAATGGCCTTCATGTCTCTCTTGCAGACATCCCTGTATCTTAGAAGAGGGCGACCATGGTCTCTCACTCCTTCTTTTAACTCTCCATAAAGGAGATCTTTGGGAATTCTGCCATCAGCCATCCTGTGAACGTGACCAAGCCATCTTAGTCGGCGTTGCCTCAGTAGTGTGTACATGGATTTCATACCAGCTATTTCAAGCACCTCAATGTTTGTCTTTTTGTCTTCCCATTTGATACCTAGGATGAAACGCAGGCTTCTAAGATGGAATATATGCAACGTTTCCTCTTGTTTAGCATAGGGTGTCCATGTCTCACTGCCATACAGCAGGACGCTTATAATGCAAGCATTGTACACTGACATCTTTGTGCTGGCTTTGAGTAAGGAGTTTTCCCAGACTCGACCCTTTAGCTTAGACAAGGTACCTGCTGCTTTACCAATCCTTTTGTTGATTTCCGTATCAAGCGAGAGAGAATCCGAGATGTTTGAGCCAAGATATGGGAAGTCTTCAACAACACCCAGCTCAAAGCTGTCAATTTTGATAGAGGGCTTGTCTGTTGAGCCCAGGGACAGTATTTTGGTCTTTGGAAGGCTAATGATCAGGCCGAAATCTTTACAGGCAATAGAGAGGCGGTTCATAAGTAATTGAAGCTCCCCCTCAGTGTGAGTAGCAATGCCTGCATCATCAGCATATAGCATGTCCCTCATCGTTGCTTGTCTTACCTTGGTCTTTGCTCTGAGTCTGGAAAGGTTAAAGAGGCACCCATCAGATCTTGTCCTAAGAAGGATGCCTTCATTCACATCACCAAAAGCATGCTTCAAAAGCATTGAGAAAAAGATCACAAAGAGGGTTGGGGCCAGAACACAGCCCTGTTTCACTCCATTACAAATGTCAAATGGTTCAGACAGGTTCCCATCAAATTGTACTCTTCCTTTCATATTCTGGTGGAATGATCTGATGAGACTCAGAAGCTTTGGAGGACAGCCAATTTTAGAAAGTGCCAAGTACAGCCCTTTGCGACTGACAGTGTCAAATGCTTTTGTGAGATCCACAAAAGCAATCTGCAACGGCATATTTTGTTCCCTGCATTTCTCCTGAAGTTGTCCCAATGAAAATATCATGTCCACTGTTGATCTCCCTGCCCTGAAGTCACACTGGGACTCAGGATACACACGCTCAGCAAGCGCATGTACCCTTACAAGTAGTACCCTTGCATAAACCTTGCCCACAATACTTAGTAGAGATATGCCCCTGTAATTGTTGCAGTCACTCCGATCACCTTTGTTCTTATAGAGAGTAATGCTTTTGGTGTCTCTCATGTCCTGTGGTACTTCACCTTCTGCCCAGCAACAGCAAAGAATATCATATATGGGTTTCAGGAGGACTGTCTGACACTGCTTGATGAGATCTGGAGGAATCTCGTCATTACCTGGGGCTTTGCCAGGGGCAATCTGGTCTATAGCTTTGTTTAGCTCAGAGATGGTAGGCATTTCATCGAGCTCATGCAGGATACTGAGTTGTTATATTGTAGCAAGTGCAGACTCAAATACCCCACTTGTCCTTGCATAAAGGTCAGCGTAGTGCTCCTTCCAGCGATCCATCTGCCTCCCCTTGTGAGTAATAATTTCTCCAGAGGAGGATTTCAAGGGGGCACACTTGCTCTGAGTAGGGCCCGTAGCAACCCTTATGTCTTCATACATGGTCCTGATGTTGCCTGTGGCAGATGCATTTTCAATGCGATGGCTAAGCTCCACCCAGTATTCATTGGCACAACGCCTGGCCATCTGTTTGGCCTCTTTTCTGGCTTGCCTGAGCTTGCACATATTTTGATTGCTAGAGAGCCTGTTGTACTCGCACTGCATCTGCCTCTTTCTGTCGATGTAAGGTCTGAGTTCCTTGGACTTCGCCTCACACCAGTCAGTTGACTTAGCTTTTTTCCTTCCAAAGGTGGCCAGAGCACAGTTGTGCATTGCTCCCTTCAGAGACTGTCATCGCGTGTCAGCCGATTCAGACTTGATTGTGGAATATTCCTTCTCAAATAGGTCCGCAAACTGCGATACAAGCGCAGGATCCTGCATGTTTGCAGTATTCAGACGGGGCTTTCCCTTAGCCTTAGAAAAGAGCATCTTTTTTTTAGGTGAGAGCCTTATTTTGCAGCAGACAAGCGAGTGGTCAGTATCGCAGTCAGCGCTGTGGTAGGATCTGACAACTCTGACAGAGTTGAGATTTGCGCGACGGATGAGCACAAGATCAAGTTGGTGCCAATGCTTACTTCGTGGGTGCCCCCAAGAGACTTTGTGCTGTGGCTTTGTGTCAAAGAATGAATTGGCAACACACAGTTCGAAGCGCGTGCATAGTTCAAGCTATCTCTGCCCATTTTCATTTATTTTTCCAGTATT
>OY744515.1:56923647-56931147 GCA_963556195.1 Sepiola atlantica
ATAATACATATCAAAATTTAAAAAACATTATTGTAAGAAAGGTGATGAATCAATAATATATATCAAAATTTTAAAAAATTATTGTAAGAGAGGTGATGAATCAATAATACATATCAAAATTAAAAAAAAATTATTGTCAGAGAGGTGAAGAATCAATAATACATATCAAAATTAAAAAAAAATTATTGTCAGAGAGGTGATGAATCAATAATACATATCAAAATTAAAAAAAAATTATTGTCAGAGAGGTGATGAATCAATAATACATATCAAAATTTAAAAAACATTATTGTAAGAAAGGTGATGAATCAATAATACATATCAAAATTTTAAAAAATTATTGTAAGAGAGGTGATGAATCAATAATTCATATCAAAATTAAAAGCAAAAGTATCCTCACCGAACAAAAACTAAACCTAGATCATGGCTAACCTTTCCTCTCTTCGCTCTGCATTGTACTTATATACAAGTCCCCGCATACACACTAACGCACAAACCCCTCCCCACATACACTTTCTTTCACCACGAATCTAAACCACTTAACCACAAAAACAGCCTCACGATTGAACACAATCTAGACACTCTCACAAATATTTAGATATTTAAACCCCTTTTGCGCTCAATTTAATTTACAACTATCAACACTGCCTGCAGAAAACTACATTTCACTTATTTCTCACCAAAATTAATATCACTTTTCTGCTTCTTTTTCTTTTTTTCTTTTTCTTTTTTCTCCTTCTCACTGTCATATTCACAGCACATTTCAACACTTTCATTCTAACTTACTTATATTCACACATTCCTGACATAGCCAACTGATCAATACTCCTACCCTTCAAAAATTTCACACCTAACCACAACAAAATCTCCCCTCTCCCACCTCACCCTTTCCACTACTTCTTTCACACTCTTACCCACCCACCCGCCCACTTTCAAATAATCTTCATTTCTGCAAATCTTTTTCCAAAACTATGATACTAACAGCACACCAAAGACAGAGAGCTTCCCCCTTTCCTCCTCTTTCCCCAGCCCCTCAAAAATCTATGCTACACCTCACCACGACAAAAACCGTAACCCCCCTTCCCTCTCTTCCACCCTAAAACAAATTCACTAATACTCCCACCCCATCCCCTTTTCAGTCACAGCCATCCACATTCATTTCACTCTCTGCCACCGACTTCTCTAAGCCCGGACTTGGTCCTGCACTCCCAGTAGTGGCTACTACTTCTCATCAACCCATCATGTCAACCCAATATTTCTATGTACTTGCATGACATTTTTCTTAAAATCATCACCATGACGAAGTCTTACAAATAAAGACGAAACGTTGATGAATACATAAAAAACCTCTTTTGGTTTTTCCTTTTTCATTTCCCATTACGTCGGATTACTCTCATCCTTCCTTTCTCATATATATATATATATATATATATATATATATATATATATATATATATGTGTGTGTGTTTGTGTGTGTGTGTGTGTGGATTCTATGTATAACGCTGCTTTTTTAAATGGTTAACCTGTATCGAACATATCTGACAGCTTTTACCTGGCGTCGTTTTTTCCACTCAACCAACAGATCTACGATGAGACAAGAATCGAATTTGTACATAATTTTTAATTTCATTTTAGTAAATGTCGGTTGGCGTGTTTCTTGTTTTTGTAATGCTTTCCCAATCACTATTATCTTTCCGGGGTGCTGGATATCTTTTTATCGGATACCGTTCTTACGAAAGGCGCTATTCTGATTGTAACAGTTCAAGTAGTTATCTCCTTTGTATTCCCTTCTAGTCTTATAAAAGTGACATATTCTGCTCACAGTGTTTGAGTATTGATTTACTCCTCTCCAGGAGTTAGGCACAAAGCCAGTTTTTATCTTACTCCCACAAGTAAGATGTGACCCAAGGTCGGGTCGGGAAAGTGGGTTTAAAAATTGCCTGGGCAGCCCCGTCGGCATTCCAAGGTAGAGGCGCCTTAGGCAGTAAGCAATAAACTTACTCCTCCCCAAAGAGGGGAGGCGAAGCCTGTGAGGGTGGACCTCCTAGAACTGCACAGGACAGACCCATATACCAGCGTAAATCAAGCCCCGAAGGCCAAGACAATACCAGTTTATGGGGTGTAGTATACATCGGAACAGACACTACACTTTGATCTTAGCCAAAAGGCCAGCACGGGATTAACACTTGGACATAATTACAACCAGGAGGAGATGAAAAGTTTGCTATGTGTTTATTGTATGTCTCTGTGCCATTTGTTTTATGTATTTTGTTCTATTCACAGTGTCGGCTTTATTATGTTATCTTAGTCTACGATGACTTATGGTTTATCTATTGTAGAAGATTGAAAATAGTTACAAACAAAAATAAGCATCCGTGTAATATAAAAACACTCTTTTGTTCTTCACCGACTGTTAAACAACATAAGTTCGATTTACAACGTAATCGAATTAACAAAAGAAAAAATGAAACATTGATATTTGTTGTTATTTCTGTTATTTTATGTAACTGAAAGTAAGAACTTCTTGAAACAGCTGTAAACGTAAAAAAGACTATACCTACTCTTTATTTCGAAATACGATTTTAAAATAATTTAAATCTAAAAAACATATACATATATTAAGCACTATTTTGCCATCAAATATTTTATCAAACTTTTATTCGTTTTTTGCAAGCTGATTATACATATATTTCAATAACTTTATTTTAAATATCATATATGGGTATAGGCACACACACACTATATATATATATATATATATATATATATATATATATATATATATATATATATATATGCATATGAATATACACACTTCTTTCTCTGTATCCCTCTATTAGCTGTCCACATTTTCCTTCTTACATGTTAAATTCTACTCAATATTTTTTTTTTCATACTCTTTTCCATTTTCTCTATTTCCATTAAAATATTTTCTTGATTTTAAATGTCCTCAACCCCGTTCTCTCATTTTTCTTTAACATTTTTCTTTTAAAGATTTATATTAAAATCTCCTATTAAGACGGGCTTTATTCTGTCATACATTGATTCTTTTCCTTTCTGGCGCCATTTCAATCTCCCTTTCCCTTCTTACTTTCATTCCGCGCCGTACTGTGCGAATGAATTTTTAATAAGGACATTGAAACCGGCCACATCTCACTCGTACGCAACAGTCTTGTGTAGCGATCACGTTTATGTCTGTTAATGCACTATTTTGACGTCAATGTTTGTAATTGGAAAGAATTATGGCAATGTTCGCCACGCATTTACACACTATTGAACATTCCCCCTTCCACATTTATCTTCTGCTTCGGAACAACATCTATTTACAAGTGAGAAAGCCAGCACTTTTAAGAGTATTTGCTTGTGTAACGCTTACTATTGACTTGGTAGCAGGGAAGAGAGTTCCTTAAGAAATTCGGTTATGCAAGGTTGCACTTCACTTAGCTCGAAATACTAAATGTTTTACGAGGGGTAAATCTCTTCAGATATGTCTACTGAAGCGTAATGAACTATATATATCCTTGTATATATATTTATGTTTATATAAATAGGTGTATACATACTTGTATATACGTGTGTATAAATATATAACTATATATATATATATATATATATATATATATATATATATATATACTATTATATATGCATCTATTTTACTTGTATATAATACACGGTCGCATACATATACACATTCATATATTAAAACATGCGTATATATACATACATGAACAAATATAATATATATATATATGTCTTTATTTATCTATTTAATATATATATATATATATATATATATATATATATATATGTGGATATTACGTAGGTTATTACGGGAGGTAGAAACTGTTATTTCCTCCTACCAGAAAGCTTGCATTGCAAAGAAAAATTAAAATTTTTATGATCAAAATCTAGTTTGACAAAAAAGAAAAGTAATTATCTTTGCGGTCTAACAAGCTATTGCACGCGTATCCGACAGAAGCGTATGGGAACAGGAGTGTCAACCACAGACATTTGAAATGAGCGTTTTTCAAGGTTGAAAATGACCATTTACTCATAAAAGATTTTTTTTTAATTATTAAAAGATACATTTTTGATAAAGGACATGGTACTGTTAGAAATATTAAAAAAATGTAATTTATGAAGGTTTTTATTTCACCTGTGGAAAAATTCATTATTTTTATCCGAGGGAGGAATGCATGTTATAATTTAATTCTGATAATAACAATCAATTTCTGACTCCTAACTGTGAGTAAATTTAACTAAAAACAACAACAACAACAACAACAAACAAACAAAGAAACGCATGCCGCTAAAGTGTTAATCTAAATAAAATTAAAAAAAATGCTAGTTGAGACTAAACGTTTCAATTTAATTCTAACAATATCAATCAAGGAAACTAGGCACTCGCGATTTCTGAAAAATCTACAATAGTGTGATGAACAATGGACAGTCACCAATTCCCCCCGCTATCAAATCACAATGATGTCGTTTACACGGCAACTTAAAAGGCTTGCCCAGCGTTTCGCCGTAAACTTCATTTTTGACTCAGCAAACCACCCCCATCCCTAAATTTACATTGCGTACCGAAGCCACACATGAACACTTGGTCATCACCCCATCTCAGGTCAGGGACATCATTAAAAAAATCTTGACACCCCCAAAGCGTGTGGGCCTGATCTTTTACCAGCAATAGTAATGCTCTGCTGAACTGGCCTTCTTCAAACCTTACAACGAATTCCTCGCTGAATCTTGCTTCCCTGATAGCTCGAAAACTGCCTCTGTAGTACCAGTCTTCAAGAAATCTGGAGACAAAACTGATCCTAAGAATTATCGCCCCATCAGTCTACTCGCGATCTCTGCTAAAAATTGAATCCTTAATCAATCTAGCGATACTCCGGCACCTTGTTAATGCTAGACTTCTTTCTGACCGTCAGTATGGATTAAGGCAAGCACGCTCTACTGCGGATATTCTAACGGTCATCTCTGAACGCATATATCATACACTGGACAAGGCAGGTGAAGATATTACTAGACACGTAGTTAATATAATTAAATCCTTCCTAACCAAAAGAAAGATTCAAGTTGTTTTCAATGGCCGTTCATCCAAGCAACATGATATAAATGCTGGTGTATCCCAGGGATCTATCCTTGGACTTCTACTGTTCCTGATCTTCATAAACGACCTCTCTGATAACATTGAGTCTGAGATGGGTATATTTCCTGACAACACCACCCTCTACTTTCGTCATGTGGGAAAAACGGACGCGCACATATCCGAGGCAATGACTGAATCCTAAGAATGTGACCTCCAGTCTGTAGTTGAACGGGGTCATAAATGGATGGTAACATTGAATGCTGAAAAGACACAACTCTTATTGCTCAATAACTACGAGAACCCCTTTCAACCACCAATTGCCATGGCAAATAACACCCTACCCGAAGGTTCAACGTTCAAAAACATCGGCCTAACATTCACATGTAACATGAATTGGAACAAATACATTGAAGACATTGTCAAGGCTGCTGCAAAGAAGGCGGGCTCCCTCTACAGTGCTAGTAAACTTCTCACACCTGACATTATCCTATATCTCTACAAAGCCACCATATGTCCGTGCATGAAGTATTGTTGCCACATCTGAGATGGTGCATCATCCACTAGTCTCTCCCACTTAGACAACCTCCAAAAAAGAGTCGCTAATAGGTCCCCTACTATCCACCAAGCCCCAGCCCCTGTCCTATCGCAGCAATGTTGCATCTTTGTTCCTGTTTTACAAGTACTTTACAGGATTGTGCTCCGATGAACTTTCTGCTTTAGTGTCGCATCGACGTTAATACACACAACCAACCCGACAATCAGCTAAGTCCCATCCATTCACTGTGGATGCCCCCAGATGCCGGAGAGCCTTCTACTCCAAAAGCTTCTTTCCTCGTGTTGCTGGCCTCTAGAACCTTCTCTCTGGTCTCTGTTTCCCCGACGGTACCGAAATGCAGAAATTTAAAACTAATGTTAACAGACATCTCCCTACGCAGCTTTCAACTTAGGATGACCCCCAAAACTTACACCCTAATTCTCAGTAGCCCTTACGTCTACAGTGGCGGCCTGCTTTGTTTGGGGTGGACTATGATAAAAAATATCAATAACCGATGTAGCCCGGGATTTGTGACTGACTTACAACTAGAACAGTTGGATTACACGAAGTGATTCATCAAAATCGTGTTTCTAAGAATACGAAATTTATTTTAGTTGATTACGTTAATAAAAGGTATTTAAATAAATAATGTTATCTAAATATGATTTTTTATAAATTAGGTTCATTTAAAAAAAATAATGTGTAAGTTATGTAAGTGTTTTTTACGTGATAATGGTAGTGCTTTTTTCGTAGTAATGACCTCTATGTGATAATGACCTTTAAGTGATATCCTCTATCTGATAATGCTCTCTATGTTATAAAGCACTATGAATTATAATTGCATTCACGTGACAATAGCTAATCAAGTAGAATGGTCACTATAGGCTATGTGCCTCAAGAGAGTGATAATTACTGTGTAATAATGCCTTATGCGATAATGCCGCTATAGGTTATAATGACATGTCTTTGATAATGACCGCTATAGATGATAATGGTTTCTGTGTGATATACGGGATAATACCTTTATGTTGTGATGACTTCCACATGTGATAACGCATATATATGATAATGCCCTCAATATGTCCTCTGTCTCCCAGAATTAACCCCCTTTCTCTCAATCTGTGTTGTCTTTAGTCATTTCATTTTTATTTTTTTATTTATTAATGTCTTTTACTCATATCTTCAATATGTCCTCTGTCTCCCAGAATCAACACCCTTTCTCTAAATATGTGTATTTTTTAGTCATTTAATTTTTATTTTTCTATTTATTAATAATTTTTACTCATATCTTCAATATGTCCTCTGTCTCCATGACTTAACCCCCTTTCTATAAATCTGTGTATTCTTTAGTCATTTTATTTTTATTTTCTATTTCTTAATGTTTTTTACTCATATTTTCAATATGTCCTCTGTCTCCTAGAATTACACCCTTTTCTCTAAATCTGTGTTGTCTTTAGTCATTTCATTTTTCATTTTTCTATTTATTAATTTTTTTACTCATATCTTCAATATGTCCTATGTAACCCAGAATTAACACCCTTTCTCTAAATCTGTGTTGTCTTTAGTCATTTATTTTTCATTTTTCTATTTATTAATTCTTTTACTCATATCTTCAATATGTCCTATGTCTCCCAGAATTAACCCCGTTTCTCTCAATCTGTGTTGTCTTTAGTCATTTCATTTTTTTTTCTATTCATTAATGTTTTTTACTCATATCTTCAATATGTCTTCTGTCTCCCAGAATTAACCCCCTTTCTCTAAATCTGTGTATTTTTTATTCATTTCATTTTTATTTTTTTATTTATTAATGTATTTTACTCATATCTGCAATATGTCCTCTGTCTCCCAAAATTAACCCCCTTTCTCT
>OY744515.1:56936147-56946147 GCA_963556195.1 Sepiola atlantica
GTTGTTTATCGCTAACTGCATGTGGTGCTCCTACCGGTGAATGCCGACGAGGCTACCCAGACTATTTGTAGAGGCCAGATTGGCTCTGCTGATGGGGCGCTTGTTTTTATCTTCCCTACCCCTGGCCGTGTGCCCCATCTTCTTGCCCGTGGAATGGAAGTAAATAAAGCGTACGAAAACACATGAACATGGCTACGGAAAGGACACTTGAGCAGAGAAATGGAATCGTTACTGAGAGCGAAAACCAAAGCGATCACAACAAACTACAAACACCCGAGATAGACAGGACACAAGAAAAAAATAAATGTATATTCTGTTGACAAAGAGACAAATCGGTAAACCACATTATATGTTAAATCAGCAAACTAGCCCAAAGAGTATACAAATAGACATGACTGCGTCGGGAAGATAGTCCACTAGGAACTGTTCAAACTAGTAAAATTTGAACTCACAGAGAAATGATACAGGCACAACTCGGAGACACTATTGGAAAATGAAATGCACAAAATCCTATGTGGCATGGATATATAAGCAAATATATTCACCCAAGCAAGAAAACCGAGCTTAATAGTCCATACGAAGAAAAAAACTTGCCAAATAGTCTATATCACCGTTCCAGCAAAACACGAGATGAAGAACAAGGAGGAAAACATACTAAGCAAATACATGGAGCTAGCCAGACGGCAAGCTCCATGAATATGAAACATGAAGAACACTACAGTAATGCCAATTATTGTATGAGCACAAAGAGCAGTTAAAAAATCTGGAAAAAAACCCAGATTAGAAGAAATTAATGATTGGCACTTTACAAAACACGCTGCTAACGAAAACAACTGAAACATTAAGAAAAATCCTTGAGTGCAAAAGACACATAACCAGATAACACCGGCCAAACATAGGTAACTTGAAAAAGAATAATGCTTGGTAAACAAATCAACAAAATATAAAAAGCAGATTGCACGAATCAAAGGAAACCGAAACTTCTAGGGTTTTAATTTTTAAATAGAAATCCAATAATTTGACACACCCTCCCCCAAAATGGCATTGAAAGGTACAACGAATAATAAAAAAGTAATATATCAAGATTGGTAAATTAGCTAGTTCTGTATAACGGGCAGTTATAGTTTTGCTTCACTTTGAGAATCGTCAAGGACGTACAGTCTGGAGATGTCAGAGGTTAAATAAGCGAGTGTGAGATCCGGAAGATGTAGCAAGCGGGTCAGATGGTTAATTATGTCATCAGAGATGAAAAGGGGTTTTGTTAAGAAATAATTAAATTATGACGAAGTGTGACGCTGAACTAAAATAAGCAAGTCTAATAGAACAATTAATGGTACTATCGCCCCCGCCCCCGTCCGCCCCTCGACGTAACTGTGTGTGATACCCTAGAAAAAATTGCCAGTTTTTAATTACAAAAAAATAATTAAATTGGTTAAAGGCAGCCAACATCACGTCTAGACGTGGAGAAATCGAGTTATAGGCCCAGAGCCGATAGGGAAGACACAACCCTTATACAATATGTACTGACACTAAACAAACGCAAACGTAGAATAGCTGCCATCGACACCTGAGAAATTTCAGTTGTAATTTACACATTCAATATCATTTATAACAACATGAATGTAATTTAAAAAAAAAGTATTATCATTAGTAGTAGTAAGAGAAGTAGTATCAGTTGTAGTAGTAAGAGAAGTAGTATCAGTTGTAGTAGTAAGAGAAGTAGTATCAGTTGTAGTAGTAGGAGTAACATAACTGTGACACCTCTATGGTACACTCAGAACCCATAGTTTTTATGCCAATATTATATTGTTATAATTAGTATCTCCTATAACATAAACAAATAATCTCTCATGCCAATTTTGGTTGCGTTCCCAGTAGTTTTGAAGCATATACCTCTTTATTATCATTATTATTATTATTATTATTATTATTTGCATTATTATGATTTTTATCATTTATATAGTCAGTATTATTACAATTAGTAGTAGCAGCATTACTATTATAATTTTACCATTATGACTCACTTAGATATCTAAGGGTTCTTTATAGTAAACATGGTTACATTCAGTCGAGTAATATTAGAGCCTATTAGTGACAATCGGGCACTCGCATAGACACATGAAATAAAACGTCAGAACTAATTAACAAAGGAGAAATGAAAAGAATGCTTATAAAATAAAGGGGAGGTAATTAAAAAAATGAGTAGAAAACCAACAAAGAAAGAAAGCTGCAAATAAAGCGGATGGATGAAAAAGGAAATCAACGCAAACAATTACAAGATGTCATGAAGGGATGAGTCAGCCGGGTAGGATTAAGTCCTACGGATTAGTTATTGTCACTAGGTGGACGTAGATTTAGCTGTTTATCAATTGCGATTTTTTAACTATTTACAGAAGGTGCCTGACAGAAGGCACTTGGATGAGACCAAGGATTAATACGGAGCTGGGAAGCGATTAACATTAGCTATCATCTGTCATCAGAAAAGACGCGAAAGAACAATAAACTTAAAGTCAAACAAAGAATACGGATTAATGGTGATAAATGCTAAACTGACAGAGATTTAAAGAAAATAAATTCTTAAAGGAGACACATGAAGCAGATAAAGATTTACAGACTTTAATAACATGACGGTTGTCTTCGTCTTGGATGTTGCAAGGCTCACAACTGTTGCACTTTCACTTACGATTATTTACCTGTGACGTCATCGTGAACCCAGGTGGTTTGATAAACCAACTCAAACGTCTGTTGTTTATATCAAAAAGTTTATTTTAAAAGACAGTCATAAAATACATCAGAGAGACAAATTGCATACGCGTGATAAAAAGAGAAAGATATATATATATATATATATATATATATATATATATATATATATATATAGATAGATAGATAGATAGATAGATAGATAGATAGATAGATTGCTACACTGTGCGCGCTAGCTTCCGTTTAGGACAGCAGCCAGATGCGTCTTTCCTCCTTGAAACCTCGACAGTTAAGAGCGATAAATTCCCCGACCGGGAATCAAATGGTTTCGCCATATATTAGTTCTTTTTCTGAAACAAAAATAATTTCCTATCGTTGTGTATATTTAGAAATTTAGTCAAATGAGATAACCCCTTCTTAGTGCAAAGTTTACTTACTGCCACCATAATTCCAGGGTTCCAAAATTTCGTAGGGTACATACATTTTAGGTGCACCGGTTATATAATCTACGGATGCTCAACTATTAAATACTCATTAACACTTTCTTGCTTCAAAGCTTATTGTTTACATGATAGCAAACAACGTTTATTATTTTTCGTAGTTTTATTAATTACTAGGTTTATAATGTCACACAAAAATACACTACATTAGATACATTTATGCAAACGTGTACGATGTTAATACTTTCAATTTAGAAACCCTTATTCCTCACAAAAACTTCATACTTTGCTTTTAATAAACTATTCCGTCATTAATGACGAGCACATTCATATTTTTATAGTTTTATTATAAAAGTAGCAAGATCCGTGTCCCGGCATGGTCCCAGGGAAATCGAAAAAAAATTTAACTATAAAAAAGTGAATGTTCACTCCACACTTTCATTATTTTGTACTCGGCCTCTGACAAATTGCATTTATCTTGGAAGGACACCACCTATTCTCCAGACTCCACTCTCCGTTTTTTCTTTCTCTTAGATACCACTCCCAGTAAGAGATTAATCTGCTTGTTTTCAGTTGTGAACAAACCAGAAAACAGTGGTCCGTCTATTATTTAGATAGCGTTGGGACAGAAAGATAGACAGACATACAGAAAGAGGTAGGGTTTGATAATCGTTTTAATCGCTGGCGGGCATTTTTTGTTTATTTTTAAACAATAGATTTTGAATAAAAGTCGTTAAAAAAACTCGAATGGTGCGGGATGTGTTCGCTTAACAAAAACAAAACAAACTTACTTGATAATGACGTGAAAATCGAACGTTTATCAATTGTTTTTAGAGACGGTGAGCATTGTGTTGTTCAATTCATAACAATGTTTTAATAAAAGTATTTGAATATAAGTCGTTGAAAAATCTGGGGATGAAGGTATGTGTTCTCTTAGCAAAAACAAAACAAATAAACATACGTGATAATGACGTAAGAATCGAACCGTAATTAAGTGTTTTAATCGGACATGTTGTATATGATTTTTATGAAATAAATCATTGAAACTAATAGCAATTTAAATAACTTTATAAATCGTTTCCGTCTTAAGAAATCCTTCATGACAAAGGCAATGTTTAATTTGTACTGATTGCGAGATATTCGACAGTTAATATAGTTAAGTAAAGAAAAGTAAACAGCTATTTATATTCAGAAAGGTAGTATTTTATTCTCTGACAAATAATGCAACATACATTTATATTTAGTCATACTAATTAATTTTATTTATTATAATGATTGTTTTATTCTTTTCTTTTAATGACGAAGGATTCAATACGTACTATTTCTGAATAAAGTATTTTTGTAACATAGTCATGCTGTTTCATTCGTTACCAAATGTTTTTATAACCATTTTCCATTTCCTTTATAGCCAGTACGCCTTTTTGCGTATTTTACTTTATAACGTTTTCATGGGCACGAGCTTCATAATGCGTACGGGGTTTCAATCGTTGTTTTTTTTTTAACGTAGTAAATGTCTCTTTTCTTTTTAACGTGTATAAAAGTTCCTTTTAATATAAGAGAACATTACCTTTTATTTTCTTTCGTACTGACTGTCACATAGATTTCTGATTCGTTTTCGTCTTTCGTTATGCCGTGGATTTTTCATTTTCTTAAGCTGCGTAGGTATCTTTTTTTCTCTCATGGTACGCGATCATCATAGTGGTGTATCTGTGGATAAACTCTTTATACGACCAAAACATTCGAAAAACAGATTTCCTTAGACAGGCTGAGAAGTTTTATTCATCTTCTGTTATGGTAATGCCTGGGAGAGAAATTGCCGTTTTCTAGCTTAATTGGTATATTCCTCTAAGTTTCTAACTTAGATAATTCCTCACAATTCCTGACTTTGGCGAAGGGGGGGGTTAGCTTATTCTCGTCTAATTCGAGACCTCTACTTAAAGTTTTAAAGTATCAGAGCGTTCTTGGGAACGTCCATCCCGCCCTTGATCTATAGATCGACTGATTTTCAAACTGTAGCTTTCTCTCACAGTCACAAACGTTACGTCATCGTTTCTCTCACTGTCACAAACGTTACGTCATCGTTTCTCTCACTGTCACAAACGTTACGTCATCGTTTCTCTCACTGTCACAAACGTTACGTCATCGTTTCCCCGCTCGCGACAAACAAGTTACGTCATCGCACTCTCACTCGCTTTGACCTTTGCCAACCTGCCCCTTGATCTATGACCCCACTTGTCTATTCTGTTCGTGGGAAAACATACTTATTTATCCAAACCATTGTCAGCTTCACACTAGCTGACGTACACCTTTTGAAAAATAGGGCTCCTCATGCTGTACCATTTTTATTCTGTCTACAAAGAAATTCTACTTTTCATTCTGTTGCGAGAGCATGAACTTCGGTATGTTTGTCTGAGTAATGAATGTTTCAACTATGTTTATTTTTGGTACTTCTGCATTTAACGGACCCTGGTTATTTTTTAGATAGGACTTACAAGATTAATTACATTTCTACGGTATCTTTTTTTGTATTTAATTATTAAGTGAAAGTATAGAATTGTGAACAAAGCTCACCTCCCCATGTTAAGAATAGGTTTTTAAATAATAGCGTTATTATTTCTAGCACGGTCCGTTAACTGCAGAAGTACCAGTTTTTAAATATTCTTTTTTATGAAAGTCGTTAAAAATAGAGATGTGCTCGTTTAACAAAACACAACAATAAGCAAACTTAGTTGAAAATGACGTGAAAATAAACTTTTATGAATTATTTCGAAAGCAGAATAATTTGTAAGATATTATATATGTATTCGTGTTAAGAAGAAACGATTCTTGACAAAGGCAATGTTTAATTTGTTTTGATTGCGGGATATTCCACAAATAATATATTTAATTAAGTGTATAGAGTAATATATATATATATATATATATATATATATATATATGGCACAATCACGTTGACACACCGAAGTTAAGCGGCGTCGAGCCTGGCCAGTACTAAATGGGTGACTATTTAGGAATACCAGGTGCAGTCGTCCTGTATTACTACTTGCCATTGGAATCAAGCAATGCCGACTCAGGAGAGCGGTTGCTGGAGATTGCGCAACACTTGCAATTACAAATTCACGCGCGGGCAGCACCTGGTGGGGCACTCATACGTCGAAATCGACGGGAGAGTCCATCATATATATATATATATATATATATATATATATATATATATATGTGTGTGTGTGTGTGTGTGTGTGTCTTAGAAACGCAAACACCTATTTATATTAGAAAATGTAGTAAAATAATGCAAACAAACATTTATGTTAAGTCGTCATAATTAATATATTGTATTTATTAGAATGATTGTTTTAATGATGTAGTATTCATTACCGAATATATCAGAATACATTATTTTTATTACGTCAGCGAAAGAAACTCAACTGTTTATTTTATTGCGAGAGAGGAATTTCGAGCTATTTGTCCTCGGCGTTTTTGAAAACTATGAAGGTTTCTTTTAATTATATAAACAATGTAATTTCGGAAATAATTAAAAAAAATAAAAATGAAAGGATCAACGTCGAAAATGTATGCCTGTGATGACAAACATGGCTGTGTTCGTTAAAAATGTATCCAGTTACTCAAAACGTAAAAAAAAACTTATTAATCGATTTTTCTAAACAGTTACTTACGAAAACTGTAGTCATTAGGATAAGATGGGGATTTGTATAAGTAAAAAGCAATAAAAACTCGCTAAAAGTTAGTAACAGAATTGTTGGTTTGTTTAAATGAACTAATGCCGGTAAAAACATTACAATCAGATATCGAGTTGTTTATTATTAAACAAGGCAAAAAATAAAACGAAACCAAAACGTTATAAGCTACTTTTTTTTTGTTTAGTGAAAAGGAAATTTAGTTAGCGATTCTGTGTTAGTATAAAATGTCCTAAAAACTTAATCAACTCTTAAGAAGAAACTTAATTAGCGTTTCTTAATCGATTTTTGCTTGTTGCTTACAATTTATTCTCTCTTGAGAAAAAAAGCATTATTTCTAGAAAAAAAAGCATTATTTCTAGAAAAAAGTATTATTTCTAGAATAAAACAAAAATATAAACAAATTAAACTATTAACTTCCCAGTGAAAATCTTTTTTTCATGGAATTCTTTGGGTAAAGAAAATAATGAAATTGTCATAAAAAGTAAACATACGGTGAGTGTTTTTATTTCAGTATTTCTTTCATGTTGAAAAGTAGTCGTGTTTTGATTTTGCCGTATTTTGGAACTATCGGGAAGCTTGTTGTCACCCAGACTCCAGGGATTACCACCGGTTATTTTCGGTGAGCAATCACTGACAATAACTTGTGTGAGAACTCCTAGTGAGTACACACAACAATAATAATAATAATAATAATAATAATAATAATAATAAGCTTTAGTAAAAAATAGCATTATAATATAATTATGGGGTCAATCACTAGACGCTCTGTTGAATTTTTCTTTCTTTTCGTTGAACGTCTTACTTCAGTAGCAGGAGTAGGAGTAAGGTACATAAAATACATCATAAACGTTCTGTTGAATTTCTCTTACTTCAGTAGCAGGATTAGGAGTAAGGTTTTCAGGAATCGGTACATCAAAAACATCATAAAGTATCTACATGGATTACTCCTGTGAGGTTTGTTTTTCCACGTATTTGCGTCTCAACTGACTTAATGACACTTTTTTCCCACTTCAGACCCCGATCCATGTATATCAGGCCTCCAATTTTCCTGGTGACAATACCGTCTTGCCAAAACATTTTACCCATTCTGTAATTAAAAAAAAACACTTTTTCACATACATGAAAATATCTGGTCTTACCATCCGTGTTTTTTCAATTCTTTTTTTTTTCACTAGCAACAATTTTTCTTGCTAACATCATATCCGCCGGTGCCAAGTTTTGCCGTAATGTTTTTGTTCGGTGTGACCCTGTAAACCCTTGAGAATTGTTGCATCTTCAATTCCTCGTTTAATCCACCTCCAGCTTTTTTTAAAGCCCGTTTGAAGATATCTACAAACCTTTCTGTCTGCCCGTTCCTCCTTCGGGTGGTAAGCAGGTGTAGTAATATGTTTTACCCCAAAGTTTGAGGTAAATTGGTTCTCATTATCTGTAACAATTTCATCAGGTAATCCAAGCCTGGCAAACAGTTCATACAAAATAAATTGTTATGGCAGATGTTGGCTTTTTGCATTTCAGAATCTCTGGCCATTTGGTTAAACTGCCCACCACAATTAAATAATATGAACCATTTAATGGTCTAGCAAAATTTAGATGTAGTCTAAACCATGGCGTGTCCACTTTCGGTCATGATTCTGTCATTATTGGTGGTGATTAACTGTCCTCAATGTCCTGGTCCATACCTGACCCAAAAACGTATGAACGTATAAGCGATTTCATTTTGCACATTCCTGGGTGACCACAATGACATTCCTTTAACAGTCTCTTTTGTAATGCCACTGGGATAACGACGCGCTCGACGTACATTCAAAGTTAGTCGCAAATTGAATAGTTATTGCTTAGCGGCGAATTCATATTTACCCTTTGTTGGCACTTCACTTTATCCGTCAAATTTTTATAAAATTATCATTTTTAGATTTTATTTGTATTTCTTGTGCAGTTACTGGGAGTTCGCGTACGGTGCTAACAAGTACTTCTTTTATTTCACTTTCAGCTTTGAGTGATGCGATTACCGTATCTTCCATTGGTTCACAATATTTCGGAATTAATCGGGACAAGCCGTCCGCATGGCCTAACTTCTTTGAAGGAATATATTCCATTTTGAAATCATTATTTAGCAGAATAATGCCTGATCGCTGTAATCTATTTGCTGTATAAACTGGGATTCCTTTCTTTGATCCAAAAATCGAAAGTAATAGACGATGATCCGTTTGTAAAATAAATTTACGGCCATGGATAAATTTGTGAAATTTTTGAATCTCGAAAATGATGGATGAATTTTCCTTTTCGATCTGGCTATAGTTTTTTTTTCAGCCGAGATTAAACATCTGCTCGCATGAGCAATGCCTTTTGTGCCTCCTAAATTGTCTTTATGGAGTAGTATGGCTCCGATACCGTAATTATTTGCATCAATAGCCAAAATTATTTCTAATTTCTGGTCATAATGTGTTAAAAACTTTTTGATGTAAGCACATCTTCTGAAAAGCCTTCTGGCAATTTTCTGTCCATTTTCATTTTTGCTCTTCTTTTAAAGAATTCGTTCAACTAGGAACATAAATCATGCATATTATTTATATATATATATATCTGATAATTAGCAAGACCTAGAAATGCTTGCAATTTAGCAACATTTGTCGAGGTGGGCATATTTTTAATTGCACTAGACTTTTCTGGATCGGGTGTTCTGCCTTTTGCGTCTATAATTTGTCCTAAATATTTTATTTCGGACATAAAAAATTCGCATTTATTGTCCCTGAGCTTAAACCAATATTAAGCGATTTTCTTGTTGTTAAAAACCTCATTCAAATGTTTAATGTGTTGTTCAACGGTCTCGCTCGCGATCAATATATGATCTAAGTACGCCATAGCGTAATCCAAACCCGCTAACATATTATCCATTATGTTTTTTAACAAACTTGGTGCTACTTTCACTCCTATAGGTAAACGATTAAACGAATACAACCTTCTATGTGTATTGATAGTGAGCAATTTCGTACTCTCTTCCTCAACTTCTACTTGCAGATACGCATCTGATAGATCCAATTTCGAGAAAAATTTCCGCCATTTAAACGAGCAAAAATGTCTTTTGAACTAGGCAATGGATATGCAGCATTTTCAGGCACATATTCAAACCTGTTGAGAAATCCACACACACACACAAAT
>OY744515.1:56951147-56966147 GCA_963556195.1 Sepiola atlantica
AAATCCGGATCAGTCCACAACAATTATGAAATTGAATCTTTTTGTCATATAACAGAAGCAAAATGGCATTTCACCAGCTTTTCTTTCATAGTGAGCGATAATAGCACATTTTTACTACTGATAAGACATTATTTGTTGAGCGCTTACGTGTTTACTGATATTTTATTGTTCTAGGATACCCGGGCAAATCTGACTATCTTCGTTAGCACTCCATGTAGAGTAAATAAATAATAATTAGAATAGTTGAATCTGTGTTTGCATTTGTTTCGAATGGATTGAATGGCCTGGCGAAGATTTAATAGAAAGAAAAATCGAAAGAGCGAACAGTTTTGCATTGTTTATCGATTTTTGTCCAGGTGTTGTCGGTGAGTTGATTCTCCTGGCGGGCAATGGCATCAACACTTTAAAAAAAAATTTCAAAGTTTCTCGGTTTCTTTTGTTTGATTTTTGTACTTACTTAACGAAGTATCAAGTTCAAGCATCTTATCTATTTATCACGAAAACGAAGGCTTCTATTTGCCGATCGTTTTTCTGCTCTTAGGAAGCGATTATCAAACTCGATACGTTGAGTGTGAAAGGAATCGAACGTTGAGCGAGTAACGGGAACTTCTGTAGATTCATCTCTAATTCTTTTCGCTTCACCTTCGTATCTTTCATTTGCATAGATAAGGTAAGTTATAGATAGTGGTTATGAGTACGAGGAAAAAAGTCAATGTAGATAGGCAGTTAAAATATATATTTGAACGAAGAAGGGGAACAAGAAGATCAAATTTTAAATAACGGTAAATAAATAATCGTAAGACGCGAATGGATATAATGCGAATGTTTCAAGGAAACTAGTGAATTAATGATATGTGAGTGGGGGAACTAGTGGTTAGACTAGAGAATTAAGTAAATAATCATGCCTCGTCGTAAAATCATTGAAATCCATTAAAAAGCGAACGAATAAAATTTAAGAGAAAACAAACGGCGTTGGGAGATTTTCTTTAAAGAAGACAAAGCTGTGACAAAGTCAAAACTAAATAAAAACTCTAACGAAATGAGTGAGTTTGAAGAATATGAAAAGATGTCAGTGAAAAATATGCGAAAATGGAATGGATAGATGAAGAAAGAAAAAGGAGAGGGCGACAATGATAACAAAGGAAACGAAGAAAGAAAAAAAGAGATGTGAGTAGTAGTAGAAGAAGAAAAATAAAGAGGCTGGGTAAAATGTAAAACAAAGGGGAGGTAGAAATAGAAACGTTTATGACGACGATAAAAGATGAAGTAGAATATAAGAGGATGAGTTTCACAAATATATTTAAAGAAGAGACCAGTGTAAAGTATAGAGAAGGAAGTAGTTGTCATATTTCGGCTGGTGAATCTATGTCCCATTTGAGGGTTCTTGATAAGGTGCAGAAACGTGTCTGTAATTTGATGGGCCCTACCCTTTCTTCTTCTCTTAACCCTTTTTCTCACGGACGTGATGTTGCTAGTCTCAATCTTGTATATAACTACTATTATGGCATGTGTTCTTTAAAATTATAGGATATATTCCCTGCTTCTTTTGTTCCAGCTCGTTTGACTCGTTAGTCTAGTGGTCTCCATCAATTCGCTGTTTTGATACCTCATTGTATTACAACTTCCTATTCCAGCAGCTTAATTCCAAGAATCACAGGCTTGTGGAACTCTCTTCCTCTGACTGTTTTTCCCCCTACCTATAACCTTAGTTTTTTCAAGACTAAAAGCAATACGCATCTCTTGTCTTTGCGATACTCATATTTGTTCTTGTTAGCTCTTTACATCAAGTGGCTTCCTGCCTTGTCTGGAACCATTTACATTAAAACAATAAGAAGGGAATCAGTAGTAAAAGTAGTGAAGGAAGTAAAAGTAGTGGAAGAAAAATCAGTAGTTATAAACGAAGAAGAAGAAAAAGAAGAAGAAGAGGTGAAGAAAAGAAGAAGAAGAAGAAGAAATAATAATTATTATGATTAGTAGTAGTAGTTGTATAGAAGACGAAGACACCTAATAAGAAAAAAGGAAGAAGAAAAATCAGTGTTGAAGAAGAACCACATACGAAATGAAAACCTATAAGGCAAGAGATAAACAATAATAATATAAAGGTAAAGGTAGTAGTAGTAATAGTAAAAGACAGGAAAGAAAAGGAAGTCGAAGAAAACATAGAAGAGGAACGTGTTAAATAAAATATGAACAAAAATAAGGTTGAATAACACGTCAGTGATAACAATGGAATGCAGAGAAAGTAAGAGAAACCACCGAAACCAAACATGTTTTTTTATACGATTGAAGTCAACCTATATGACCCAATGCTTTCAAAATAGGACCTCACAAGTGGATGAAATTGTGTCATATCCAGGACGGCTAGGGAAGCTTTATAGGGTTGGGAATAGGGTAGGCAGATACTACAACGCTGCTCAGAGTTTACTTGGGAGTAGTAGCAACTCAGGGGTTACTCATGAAATAGAAGGAAGGTATCAGAAAAGAATATAATAAAAAATAACAAAATAATGATAAAGAAAGACATGGATGATGATGATGATGATGATGATAACAACAACAACTAGCAGGACCCGCGTAAATTATCTTGTTCCTAACCTATACATGTCTGAATAAAATAGATTAAATTAAATTTTGCTTCAATTCATACAAAGATTCGGAAGTCATTGCTTTTGATGTAAGAGCGGCACACAATATAACACACACGCTATCGTATTAATTAATTATCTTCCTGGTCGTCCCCTCTCTACACCCCTTCGATGTAGAAAAAAATCGTAGAGGTTGGTTAGGATCGAACCAGTCCGGCTGACATCAAAAACCGACGTCAAAATCCTACGCCGGTAACCGTTGTGCCAAAGGGAAATACTCGAAAGTATTACGAACATTATGGGACTTGAATGCTGTTCCAAATCTAGGTGCGGCACGCATGCGCATAGCTGTTGATATAAGGGTGACGCACGAATACACACGTTATCGTATTAATATATAGATAATAATAATAATAATAATAATAAGACTAAGAAGACTAAAGAAGAAGAAGAAGAAGAAGAAGAAGAAAAAAACAAGAACAAAAACAAAAAAACAAGAAAAAGAAGAGCAAGAACATCTTATAGTAGACGAATATAGGTAAGAGTAATTGAAAGAAAAGTTGATGAGAATGAGAGAAGGGAATATAGAGAGAAAAGAGAAAAAAGGATAGGGAGAAAGAGAGGAGGTTAGCGAAAGGCATATATATGGAAAGAGAGAGAGACAGAGACAGAGAGAGAGAGGGGAAGGGTAAGCTAGTGAAACAAAAACAGGAAGAGATAGTAAGAAAGAGGAGATAGAAAAGAGAGCGAATACGAAAGATACAAACACAAGGAGAGAATGTGAAATAAAAGGAATATAGACAACGAGACAAAGAAAGTCGTTGATAGATAAAAATAGAGTTAGTGCGACATAAATAGACATAAAGCGAAATGACTAGAGAAAAAAAAGAGAAAGAGAAAGAAAGGGGAGAGAGAGAGAGAGAGGCGGTGAAGGAAAAAGAAAGGAAGTAGGAAGATTATATTTTACCATTTCTCACTTTTGACCGTTCGATTTTCAATTTAAACTTGAACTGATCCAACTTGAAAGTTTTTAACTCCACATTCTGAAAATATAATTAAAGGCATATTCGCAAAGCACTTACATATCGACGGCTAGATGAGTAGGTACAGATACGTATTGATCTCTCAATCAATGCACTCACATTGTAGGGTCCTTTTTTTACTTTAAATGTAGATGTTGAACTGCTATTTAATTTCCCTAGAGAGGAATTTTAAAATAGATTTTCGTTATTGAGCGATTTTTTCTACTTTCTCCAAACCCGTCCTAGATATTTAAGAATTTTGGCGCGAATACATTCACCACACTCTCATATATATATATATATATATATATATATATATATATATATATATATATATATATATATATATATATGAATATATATATATATATGAATATATATATATATATGAATATATATATATATATGAATATATATATATATATATATGAATATATATATGAATATATATATATATATATATGAATATATATATATATATATATGAATATATATATATATATGAATATATATATATATATATATATGAATATATATATATATATATGAATATATATATATATATATGAATTTATATATATGAATATATATATATATATATATATGAATATATATATATATATATGAATATATATATATATATGAATATATATATATACATATATATATATGTATATATATATATGAATATATATATATGAATATATATATATTAAAGTATGAATATATGTATACATATGTAGATATATATATATATACATATATATATATATATATATATATATATATATATATACATATATATATATATATATGAAAGTATGAATATATATATATGTGTGTGTGAGTATGAATATATATATATATATATATATATATATATATATATATATATATATAGATATATATATGGATTTCATTGTTTAAGGCTTATACTTCGCTATTCCTTCATTGGTCTTATCTTATAGAGAGCTGACACTTTTAGATATTGTTTAAAAATCAAACATAAATATGGTAACGTAGTCTTAACAGCAGAAATGTAGTGGGTTTGATTTACGACACACTTGTTTGTAGTAAAATCTATTTTCTCTGTATTTTCTTTTTCATTTAATACTCACATTGTTTTGATATTAGTCTATTTTTCATTGTTCGCATAGTTCCTGTTTCTATTTTATTATCTATCTACAATTTATTCTAAGTAGGTACTTAATGTGTAATGTGTTAATTTTTCATGATAAAGCGTGATGTAGAAATACATAATATATAAGCTATGGACATAGTTACACTACTCAGAGGTATAGATTCATTGATCTTGAGACGGAAACTGATGTGAAATCTGCTGTCTACATAGTATTTCAGTTATCTTTCCCATGATGTTATCCTAAAACACACTTTGTAGAAAGAGAGTGTGTTTTGTGTGTCATACAAGCGCACAACATTGCCATTTACATGTAAATATATCTTTACAGATCTAACAGCGATAAATGAATGACGTCGTGTGCAGAATTGACATGCTGGAAGAAAAATCCAATATTTTACATGTGGTGCAGTCTACTTACTATTACTTATACTTGAAATATACTTTCCTAGTGAAATGCAAAGAACATGATCCAGTCAGCCTGAAGCCCTCGTGAAGATGATTTGTCAGAAGGAGTAAACATTGAGAAGAAATATACTATGATGTTTGAGACCAAGTACTGCGATGAATTCGACGCTTGCAGTAGTGATCTAAAGTTTCTCAGTCACATAACGCCTTCTACTCTCATTGGCGCTAACTTGCTGCTATAAACATACAGCTTACAGGCCACCTAACGTCTCTGCACTATTGATCGAAGGGCAACATGCTTAGGTGAAATTGTGAGTTACTACGCAACCGTTTTAGGGTAGCACTGCTCACCCACAATTCTGATAATCGCTTAGATTATGTGACTTAAATCAAATGTTCGATGTTAAGCTGGCCAAAAACCTATTGTTGACAACTGATCATACTAGCAAGACTAAAACAAAACATATAAAACAGACTATTAGTACACATATAGAATGTTTGTATACTCCTCGATCGCGAGGAGTCAAACAGTCCTGAGCTACGAACTGGTATCATTGCGAAGTAACTGAATCAACGTCGCTTCCCTGGCGGAAATCAGATTCGGTAATGAGAATCAATAGACAGAGATGGGGACTAGATGTATGTTATTATGGAAGGATAGTCGAGAGAGTGAAAGGTGAATACGTAGCTTTTCCACTCGCACAAATGTAATCAATAGAGTTGAACAGTCATAGGATTATGCACCTCCGTGTGCTATTCTGTTGCAACCGCTTCATGAGTCATTTCAGTTGATGTTCAACTAGTACACTAGTATATTTATAAAAAAAACTGTTGCTCCGAGTACGTTACTCCCTACGTGATTCACACTTTCCCCCCTTCCTGTATTTTTTGTTCACACGTTTTGTTACATCTGACCTCCCGACCCAACCAGAAAACACTTCCCCCGGCTTTCATTGAATACCCCTTAGGGAATCCAAATAGAAAATACTTAATTTAAACTTGAATAACTAAACTACACAATCTTCAATATAAACCAGTATTAATATCGTTTGTGAACAAGACGACAATTGCGTTTTTTCACGTGACTAATTATAAACGTCGATATTTCGTTTCATTAGGAAATTTTGTCACGAAAAGCATTTATAAAATATAGGATATATTAAAGAATTTATAAAGTATAAGATATATTTATTTATTATATATAAAAGTGTATTTCAGTACGTCCCTATTAACTTGCCCTCAGACGAAGGCAAATCCTTTTTGTGTTTGTCATCAAGATTTAGACGTTGCGGGGTGACGTCATAGTAGACATGGCGTTGCCTCAGATGATAGATAAGGATGTTATAAAAGTTGTAGCTTAGTTGGGAAACAATGCAAAACGCATGCCGTCACTTTTTGTGGCACGTGCGTACTAGTATATTAATAAAGACTGTTGTTCAGATTGTTGATTGATTTTTCAGTAATCTTCTTAGATTTCGAGTATTAGTTTTGTTGTCTTTGTCTCTTAGGATTATATTTTCGTAAGCGCTTCCATAACCATTTATCAAGTATGTCATCTGTTTATGTTATCGACTAATTACGTCTTCATTTTGTGCGTCATCCGATGATTTTGTGGATCTGCCTTGTTTGCTTTTTCAGTTTCTTTTGGGTTTAATTTGTTGTTGTTATTATTATTATTTCCACTCATGTAATTAATTTTCGATTTGGTTTCCACTCAGTTACCTTAGTTAAGCACGCTTCAATTCGCTGATTCCGTAATGAAGATAATAAATACTTGCCTTTTTCTGCGAGTTGAATGCCGTCTGTTAAGTTAGGTTGAAGGGTGCATTATCATTTATCGTTGGGTGTTTTTTCGTTCCTTTTATTTTGCACACACATTCTTCAAATGATAACAAAGACAGAGAAAAAATGACAGATATAGAGATAAAGAGAGAGAGAGAGAGAGAGAGAGGGAGAGAGAGAGAGGGACAGTATTAAGAGGATATATATATATATACATATATATACATATATATATATAAATAAAGAGAGAGAGAGAGAGAGAGAGAGAGAGAGAGAGAGAGAGAGAAAGAAAAAGTGGTTGCTTCCTTTACTAACCAACCGTTAGCAAACAGTAATCTGTTATTCTATCACCACATTGCCCCTAATTACTTATCCCCACGAAAAAGAAGCTAAACATAAGGTCAATGTTTGATATGGGTAAAATCCAGATTCCTAAAAATGAGCACATTGGTAGAGAACAAAAATATATGTACACTTTCGTCAACACATCTTCACGAATAAAGGCGCCTCAATCGAAAAAGAGATATTGCCTGGGGCGATGGTCTCCTTAGATCGAACAGATACTGCACCTTGTCCCTAGCCTTTCTCATTCCCTATTGTTGCATCACCGCATCAATCATTTTGTAATCCCGTGCACCTTCCTCTTATCTAAAATCTAAAATATTAGGCACCAAATAAAAGTAAAACGGAATTCTCTAGCGGTCTAATAGGTAAGTATATACAGACAATAACAAAATATTGGTGTGTAAAAAAATGCATAAACAAGGTGGTGAGTAACTATAAAAAAAGAGCCACTACTTTTTTTATGCGGGTAATTTAATTAATATTCTTATTGTTTTAGCTGTCTATATAAAGCGTTTCCATACTCTAAGGTTGTAACCTACTTTTACCAGACTGGAAGTTATTTGTGCATGGAAATCGAGACGTCGATTTAACGGAGTTGACTGCTGCATCACTGCCCCAATCATTCGGTAATCCCGTACACATTCATCCTATCTGGCGTGACAATTACTGATCCGAAAATCTTTCTTCTTTTTTATTTATATATTAATTGCGAATACGTTTTTCATGTATAGCCTAGAACGAGAAAATCCCATTCAACTACTGAAGCCGACGACATACGTCTGCCATGTATTCGGCCCTTCTCTCGTTCTCCGTCCTTCCGACTGGGATTCTGTTACACCACTTTGAACCTCAACTTACAGAGATCACATAATAAATTAGACTGCAATGTCGCATGAAACCACTTTTTCACCAAAAAATGATGGATTTTGAGCCCTGTGGAGCCCTAACGGCTATTTTTGGCCTGCACCTTCTGAATTTTGCAAAATGTTCAAAATGTTTGATTGTTTAGCGTTATTTATGTATAAATGAACACAAAAAAATACTACTCGCATGAATCTGAAATTTTCACGAATTACGTCCCACCCTTAATTGTATACGATTAATTGAACACTAGTTGTTATTTTATCTACATAGAGAGTAATTGCTCGTTTATACCTTTCCTAGCGGTATTAGTTTATATACGGCCCAATCATGTTGACGCACCTGTTCTCGTTAGATCACCGAAGTTAAGCGTGGCCACGTTTCGGAATACCGCGCTCTCTTTGTTGGGAATAGGATGACTCCTCCTTGCAAAAAGTAACAACAACAACAAAAAAACAACAACTTTATCTTCCTTGATCGGGGTCGCTTGTGAATTTAATATTCCCTAGGAACTTTCTCCATCGGAAGCCAGCTTAACGCGATCAAGGTGAATGCCGCACCAGGTACCAATGTTATTAATGTTTAATTGAACACTATAGATTTGAATCCGGCACAGCCACGTCCATAGACCGCGACGGTATCTATGAGACCAATTGCATACCGTCCCTAACGTTGTTGATCCCATCTCCATTTTCTCTCTCTATCTTTCTTTCTTTCTCTCTCTCTTTCGCACACACACACACACACACATATATATATATATATATATATATATATATCGGTATTTAAATTATTATAAATATAAATATATTGATTGATTGTTGATTTCAAATTTCATATTAATATTTTAGCAACATTTTTATATTATTTCAGTACGTTTTGTAAATGACAAATCCGAAAATTTTGATTAAATTCCAACGCTCCTGGGACTTTCGTCTTGCTCTCGTCCTTGATTCATTTAGACATCCACACTTGACAGTTTTATTGGTTCAAAATAAAATATAACTTTTTAGATGATTAAAAAGTGAACTACATATTTTCAGAATTATTATTATTATTATTATTATTATTATTATTATTATTATTATTATTATTATTATTATTATTATTATTTCGTGCTCATATAAAAGACGTGTGTCTGTTTACCTGGCTCGTTTATTGGCTATTAGACATATGAACGTTACATTCTTTTATATAACTATAGATGAATTATATATACATTTATTCTAATAAAAGAGGACGACCATAGGACGTAAGCAACTCTGACCGAGCTCAAACAGCGACATTATGGCAACACGCCGAAAAACCGCCCACCCTAGCGGCTTCAAGACGAATTTTCGCGGAGAACTATTGGGGCTTTGTTCAAGCATTATAAATTCTATTATATTCGGCATTCCAAGAGTTCTTTATGCAAAATACATTGCAATTCTCTCTACTAGTTGTGAAGGCTATATAAGTATTACTAGTGTAACTTCATAGAAATTCCAAGGTGATTTCTTCATCAATCTGTATAATTTGTTATTATTAATAATATTCCTTTAGAAATAACAAAATGTCTGTCATGGTTAATGCTATTTACAAAATTACCCTTCTTTATTCCGTAAAAATAATTGTCAATGTCAGCCGTTTACAATTAATTTTTCACTCATAACGACCGTTAGCTTTTTCTGGAATTTGAGTGACAATAAGCCTAATCAAGATTATAGTATTCCCTACACCCTTTCAAATGCAGGTCTGGATGGTGCTCTCTCTTTTCGATCTTTCTATCCTCACGGCCATTTTTTATGGTATCAACCGATGCTGGTGTACAACCAATTTGGGGGAGAGTAGTGGTAGTATTAGTTTATTAATATCGGCCTCTTCAGGTTTTGAAGCCGAAACGTATTTATTATTATTATTATTATTATTATTATTATTATTATTATTATTATTACTAGCAAATATATGCTCCCTCCGGTCGCATACTTTTGCTAGGCTGCCGCGTCAGAAATGAACGCTCACGCGTAAACCGATGGAGCCCCAGTCATGTTTCATCGGTGGTTAGACATTGATTTTCTTTGTTTATGACCAAGAATATTTTTAGTTGAAAATAAAGAAAAAATAAATTTCGACCCCACCCCGATTTTTGTTTTACCCTCCCCCATAAATAGAAATATTTTTAGTTTAAAAGAAAAAAATTTTTTTGGACCCCCCTCAATTTTTAAAAATTTTACTCTCCCCCCCTATACATAGAAATATTTTTAGTTAAAAAAAGAAAAATAAATTTTTTTTACCGCCCCCCCAATTTCTTTTCATCCTCCCCCATACATATAAATATTTTTAATTAAAAAAAAACAGAAAAAGAAAAACAGTAAAAAAATCAAATACAGCGAACGCGATTAGTTATTTAGATGCTCTCGAGAAGAAGTTTACCTAAATTAAATTCATTAGAATGTGTGTTTTGTTAAAAATTGTAATAATTAAATTAATTATTATTTTAATTAAACAATTTGATTCAACAATTTAAACAACTAAATACAGCGAACAGTATTTTTCAAATCGGAAAAAAGATGTACCTAAAATAAAACAATAACAAAATCGGAACTCTTTTACTGTAGGACCCGCGCTAACTTTGACTATGACCCTAACCCTAACTCTAAACCCCAACCGTAAGCCCCACTTTGACCCTGACCCTAACCCTAACGACGGGGTCAAAGTTAGCGCGGGTCCTGCAGTGAAAAAGCACCAAAAAATCAAATAAGTTAACACGATTAGTTATGTAAATGCTCCCGGAAAGAAAGTTTACCTAAATTAAATTCATTAGAATGTGTGTGTGTGTGTTAGGTTAATGACCTTTTTTAAATTAAAGAATTTGATTCTAAAATCAGTTATATAGTTTTCCAGTACAGTTTGTTAGTTTTTTTGTTGACAGAATAGGAAAAAAAATCACATCTTTTATTTTAATAAATGAAACATGGAATAATAAAAACTGTTTGTAAATAAAAGCTTTACAGCGTAAAAGGTAAAAACGAAATCATAAACAGAGTTGAGGTCGTGAAAAAATGATAATATTGGATGTTTTTCAAATCGGAAGAAAAGGTGTACCTATAATGAAAGTATTAAAAGATCAAATACAGTAAACACGAATAGTATTTTAAATGCTTTCGAAAAGAAAAAGTTTACCTGAACTAAATTCATTATAATGTGTGTGTGTTTTTAAATAGTAATTTTTGAATCAATTATTATTTTAATTAAACAATTTGATTCAGTGAATTTGTGTTTAAAACATAATGACTAATAAGATTAAGAAAATAAACAAACTCAGAACGTTTTAATAAAAAAAATCAGAGTAAAAGTAACACGGTTAACGCCAGCGTTTTGTTTACATTTTAAATAACGCGCCCGTCTTGCGTCCATACTGAATAATCAGAGAGGGTTACCATTCAATGGAGTAATGCTGGTTGTTCAATCAGTTTCGCAATAGATAGATTAACTACGTAACTCATTTCATGTATGTATGTATATATATATAAATAATAAAAGAAATAATTATAATTTATAAGTAAGATTATTAGCGAGCAAAATAGCGTAAATACATGTGGAAATCTGAAGAAAACAATCATGAGTGTATATTTGCGAATACTAATTTATTAGAAGTTTAAAAGCAATTAATTATGTAAATTGAGAAATGCGCATAGTGTTTACGGCGGTTTTTGTAGTAGTATATAAAGAAGCTGGCGGACTAAGTAAATGGTAATATTACTCTGATGGAGTTTCGGCTTCAGATAGACAGACAGACAGACAGATACATAATCTCCATTATTAATAGATTATTATTATTATTAGTAGTAGTAGTATTAGTAGGGGCATAATAATAATAATAATAATAATAATAATAAAAGCAATAATTATAATTATTATTATTAGTAGTAGTAGTAGTAGTAGTAGTAGTAGTAGATACTAAAAAATCAACAAAATAGCAGTTAGAAAAAATAAGCTAGATGATTGGCGGGTTTGGGATTAAAATGTAACCGAGGGAAAACAGGAGTTAAGTATCTGACGTCATTTTCAAGAAGGGCAGTGTGGTCGCTTTCTTGGCAGATTTCAAAGCAAGTAGACGCAGGAAGCCGATGTTTATTTAAAAAAACGAGGGGGAAATTCATTGAGGAAACGGCCCTGACCGCAAAGGGTGGGATATGATGCAAAGTTTTAGCGAGAAGCTTGGCTTCATCAGATGCTGATAAAACTCATTTCTAGTTCATTGATCATAGTTTGAATTGAGGCATCACATCTATTCAGACGCCTATTTTTTGTTGGCCCAAATTTGTGGAAACCTAGTATCTGCTAGGCCACTCTAAATTTAACGGATTGGGAATAGGAATCTTCCGCGTTTTTTATAACCTATTTGTAGTCGATGCTGGCAGCCTAAAGCGGCTTTGGCTTTAAATCATCTAATTCGTTGAAACCAATCTAAATAATAATTTCTTTTATATCACAGGTATAAAATTATCCGAGGAAGACAATGGAAGTGGTACCGAATCTCTACGTTACCCTCTATGTACGGATCATCTAACTGCCTTCATCCTTAAGTGAAGGCCGACTCCAGTGTGGCAGTCTTGAAAAAATAAGAAAGTACAACAGCAAAGTATACTGTCAGCAGCGTTGGGGCAGTTATATCACCTTGATTGACACCATTGTCTACAGCTATTTATTCTGATAGTTCCTCGTTAAATCTTACGTGTGCTTTCATACTTCGATATAGTTCTTTAAGCATGTGGATGAATGTAGATTGACACCACAGTTTGCTAAGTATCTTCCTCAGGGCATCTATGCTGGCAGTGTCAAAGACCGTGGTCAGCTCTACAAAGACCTGGTTCAGAGTAACATGTTGTTCTAAACATTTCTCCTTCAGTTGTCTTGCAGAGATGATCATGTTCGTAGTACATCTTCCTAAACGAAATCGATACTACCTTTCTGGTATGATCAACGAGCATGTGAGATTAGTTTTGCACGGTTTAGTAGGTTTTTAACAATCACTGTTTTGTAGCAATCGGAACATTCGTGCTTGTAATTTATGAGACTCGAGTCTAAACAGTTCATTTTTGTATAAGTAAACGGTTAAGCGTATTGTTAGAGGTGTCAATGAGAACACCAAAGAATGGAATTTTATTATTTACGTTTAGTTCTACGGTGAATTTAAGAACGGGTTTTTTTGGGAAACGGCCCTGAAGTTTGTTTTGTTTATCTGGTCATTATTATCAGCTAAAAAAACAATATCGTAAATAGAGGGTTCTATAATGATATTAAATGTTTTGTTTTCTAAGTTTGCCATACAGAATTCGCTAACAGTCGGCCTAAAAAACAGAGCCCATCGAAATTATGTCAATTTGTGTTTAAATGTTTCCCTTGAAGTCATAAAATGTACTTCAGTTGTGCACATTAATAGTAACATTTTAACTATGTTTTGCTCATTTTAAGTGGAAGGAGAGACGAGTTATTGTATATATTGTTGATAATTATATAAATTGTTTCTTTTACACGTACAGTAGTGAATAAACCTCCTACATCACCAGAAGCAATACTTTTATTGTCCGATTGTTTGGTTTGTAGGATTTGTAATAGTTCTTGTGTGGACATTACGCTATATTTACTAGGAATATACTGGCTGATAAGTTAATTTAGGGCTTTTGTTAATGAATATATGGGAGTAGTAATTTGGGATATGATAGGTCGGAAAAGTGGAATTAGGTTAATGTATCTTAACTGCTCCGTATAACACTTCATCGTCGCTAAAATAGCGGCGTATATTTTTTATTTTAATTTATAAAACAAAATAAATATTTTTTCTTTAAATAATTAAATCTGTGTTTATAGAAACAGTAATTTTGTTATATTAAAAATAAGCAATTATTCATATAAATTTACGATTATTCATATAAATTTACGATCATTCATATTATAATTTTACAATTATTCATATTATAAATTTACAATTATTCATATTATAAATTTACGAGTATTCTTATTATAAATTTATACTTATTCATATTATACATTTACGATTATTCATATTATTAATTTACAATTTAAGAAAGTTTTTTTTTCCTAAGTGTTATCTGTTAATGTGGAACCATTCGATGTTGGCCAAATTATTTTCGCGCTGTTCGATTTTAATAGAATGCATTACATATCGCAAGAAGTGTTACCGGTCTTCGAGCTTTGTTTAATTAATATTTCGTTACGAGAATTAACAGTCCAAACTGCTAATTCTATTGCACCCATGAGATAGTTGGCAAGGCATGGCTTAATCGGCAATCAATATATTTGTCAAAAATGCCAAGTGTGAATATCACCATACTCTGCCAAAGGAAATATTTTCATTTACAATCACTGTTGGACGTGCAGTCAATGTACCCGAAAAAGAACATACGTTTTGTTTCGTTCTTTGGAACGTTCCCACATGAAATAAAAAATGCTTATCGAAATAATATATTGTGGCCGTTGCAAGAGCATAAAATCAACGTTTCCAGACAGATTTACGTATCAACCCATATGTTAGATTGGTACAATTTCATTTAAGACATTTGCCACCCTATTAGATTGACAATCCTGTAGAGATGGGTGGTCCTGGTCATACAGTGGACATTGTTGAAATAAAATTTATGCATCGAAAGCATCACCGCGAAAGATATATTATTACTAGGAGGTGTAAAAAAGTAAATTATAAAATTTGAATCTGAAAACAAAATTACTCGTTATGAAACAAAAATGTAAATTGAGGGGAAAGCTTTTTAAATTGTTAAATTTTCAGCTGAGAAAAATTTACTGTTTTTAAATAGTGTTTTACAATGTAAATTGAGGGGAAAGCTTTTTAAATGGT
>OY744515.1:56968647-56983647 GCA_963556195.1 Sepiola atlantica
TGAACAGAAAAGGGTATTTTAGAACGAGGCTGGGTCGTTCGATTTAGATTCCATGTTCGAGAAAAACATCGACATCTTGTTTGTTTTGTGAGGACGATAAATACAGCATGTGTCGTGAGAAGGGGAAGGAACATTGTGGAATATATATATATATATATATATATATATATATATATATATATATATATAACGGAGAGAGAGATGAAGATAGATAGAAAGAGAGAACAAAATAAAGGAAAGATGGAACATAAGAATTGTGTATACGTAAAATGATCTTGAAATACGAACCAATGCAGAGCTAATCTGTGTAGGAAAAAATCGGAAGAAAAACACAAATGGCCACAGCGTAGAGAGATAAGGAAGAAACCCATATATATATACAATTAAACTTATTTTTACGTGCACCATCTGTTTTATAAACCGTTCATATAAATATGATATACGATGCACAAGGTTAACTAATTTGCATATTGATTTTGTAAAAGTTAATTTTATTAATTAACTATTATTCGGTATTGTTTTTTAAGTCAACGATTTTTTAAATTTTAATATAACAAATGTTCTGTTTCGTAGTATTGTTTTATTTTCATGGACAAATATTTAGCATTTGTGTTCAAACGTTTTCTAACGTCGTTCAAATGTTTCAAACATCGGTGGCTCTCAAGAAAAAGCGATGTTTGTAAAATGCCAGTGAAATTGTTTTTTCCTCTTTCTTTTCTTTAGGTCACATTTAAAAGGTAAATAAATGTTTCGAAATTACGAAATGTTAACCCTCATGTTATAAAAGTTTATTATTTTATACTAGCAGGGCTACCCGGTATTCCCCGGGGGAATAGTTATTTTTATCAATAACAATTGAGTTTCTACTGTTGTCGCACGCGAGGTAAATCTTACTGTACGAACCGAAAAAAACTAATCGAAGTGAAACTTACTCGTCTAAACTTTTACTTTTGTGGGGAGATCCTCCCAGCTATTACCTCCTCTATTTTGGAACGGCTATTGTAGCACCTGTACTGTTTTATGATACCATCCTACCAGAAATAACCTCCTCCTATATATATATATATATATATATATATATATATATATATATATATATATATATATAAAGAGAGAGAGAGAGAGAGAGAGAGAGAGAGAGAGAGAGAAAGAAAGAGAAAGAGAGAGAATGTGTTAGAGAGAGAAAGAGATGAGTATATCTAGGAGTGAAGGTAAAATATACCAAAATAAATAAAGATGAAGAACACCTATACAAGATCCCAAGTTCTTTTATAAACGAAGATGACACATCTTAAGAGGGACAAATAGATGGAAAAAGAGTGCGAGGTAAGGGGCGGGAGAAGGAAATAAAAGAGAAAAAGAGTGCGAGGAACAGGAACAGGAAAAAAATAATATACCAAACTAAATAAAAAAGGAACAAAATCTATGTACGATCACAGATCCTTTATTAACAAAGATGACAAATCTCACAGGAGAAAAATAGACAACACCCACAGAGAGAAAGAAGGAAAGAGAGAGAGAGAGAGAGAGATGCTTAAAGACAGACTCAAACAGAGAGACAGGTAGACAGATAGACAGACAGACATATATCAGATAAAGAGGGAGATGTCAGGCAATGAAAAAACGTATGTGGAATAAAAAAGACAAAAGTAGGAGGACCTAAAGAAAAAAAGAAAAGAACAAAGATGTATCTATGAAAAGGACGAATAAAAAAACGACAATGCGTGAGTACGGAATCTCTCGCGGCGATCGGTTTGTTTTGAAGATAAATATCTGTTGTGAGCGAATGATCTGAAAACATGTCCCAACTTCAAGTGAAGGACAAGGGTAACTGTGAGGCTAAACATCGCGGGAATTGAAAACACACGAATAATGGATGTTCAAAGAACCACTAAACCACGCCGTTGGCGATCGGGCCTTCATTTCATATGGCCATTATTATGTAAGTGATTGCTACCTAAGCAGAGAATAATAACAAAATATACGCAACAAAAAGATTTTACAAGCATTGGACTACATCAAGTATAGTTAAAAAGTGATCAAGTTTTAACTATACACAGTACATTTAAAAGCTATCAAAGTTTTGACTTATGCCAAGTGTAGTTATAAACAGTAATCAAATATCTAACTATATAAAAGGACTAGATTATCAATAATCTACTGGGTCACAAACTACCGTTATTTATTACACTTTGATTTCATTCAAACATTCATAAACTGTGACATATCTGTTAAGACGTTCTTCTAGCACAACTAAACATCTATTTATATCTATATTACCATTATATATGATATAAGAATAAGGAGATAAACCGGTATTGTCCGGGCCTTCGGGTCTGGATTTACGCCGGTCTATCGGTTGTCCGTCCTGTGCAGTTCTAGGAGGTGCACCCTCCCAGGATTTGCCTTCTCACCCTTTGAGAGGGGGTTAGTTTATTGCTAATCGCCTGAGGCGCCCCTACTGGAGAATGCCGACGGGGCTGCCCAGAAAATATTTAAACAGCCAGAGGGCTCAAATTCTCGAGCGCTGGTTTTTTTCCCACTTTCCCGACCTTGTGTCACATCTTACCTTGTGGGAAGAAGATAAATAGAAGGAATAAGGAGATTTATTATTTTACAATGTAACTTACATACAGTGTTACGGTGTGTACGAACACAATATGTAAACAATATGGAAAAATAAAGGAATTAAGAAGCAACGTTGGAATTTTCAAGTTACCCTTGCTCTAAATGCTTACGGTGGCATTGGAGCTATAAGATAGAGTTTGCGCCACAATGCAGTGAAATACACAGAGAGCTAAGTAAGAGATGGGTGACTTGTTCAGTTACTTTTGTATCATTAAGCTATATAGAAAAAGATATTATAAAAGCAATTTTAGTATAAGATTAGATAGTTAACGATACCTCAAGTTTTCAACTACATCAAGTATAGTTAAAAAGTTATAAATTCATAAACTATACCAAGTATCGTCGAACAACTATCAAGTCTTTTTTTTAATTATACCATTTATAGTTAAACAGTCATCAAGTATTACACTGTACGAAGTATACTTTAAAAATATCTATCATCCACTCTATAATACATACTAATGTGTATCTATTTGTATATTTATATATAGAGATAAATATATATATATATACTTCCACCTCCGCCATGAAAACCGTTAGTGGGTGAACAATGTGCCGGACAAAACTATTTTAAGTGTTGAGGGAAAGTGAGAAAACAAATAGAAAGTCAGACTACCCCGCTTTCTTAAATTATTTCGAAAAAAAAATCACTCACTCTAAATAAAAAGTCAACGATTTGGTGTTTTTTTAGTATGTCAAAAATGATAACAATTATATATGAACGATTAAATTATTGACTAAATTCTATGGATATTCGTGTGAACACTGGCGAGGCATACTTTTTGTTGTTGTCACCTTTGACGGAGGTACACACTAGTTATGCAATTATAGTCAGTCAGTTAAGTTTGTAATTCTACTACACATATTTGAATAATCAAATATTTAACAGAACCAAATATAGTTTAAAAGTTATGCAGTTTGGGAAAGTATGGAAACCGTGAATTTTTGTATCATTTTACTACATTTGACGTTCTCAGAATCAAGGAGTCCCTTCCTGTGGCTAACACCTTATCTCCATATGAGATACATAGATTTTCGACGGTTCCATTGAAGTTCTGCTCTACTTCTCAAACGCTGAGCCAGTAAAGAAATACAGAACATCAATCCCCCCCCCCAATTAACCAGTTAATTATGTCATAGTATATCCTGCTAAGTGCTTTTACTAGAGGCAACTCCACTTGGAGAAGGTGCACCATTTATTGTATAAGCTGGTGTGGGATAGCCATACAGAGGGGATCTCATTTGGGCTTCGAATACTATGTTATTTTGAATATTTGGTCAGGGTTTACGTGTAGAGGGAAGTATCCTCATGTCAGGTTGTCCTGACAAACTCTATTCAGAGAGAGCCTCGACACTCAAGGAGAGTGTCTAGTAGGCATTCAAGTTTTCTCTCTGACTGAATTGATATTGAAGTGGATTATGAAATATTGTTTCTTCAACCTTAGTTACCGATGAATAAATAAAATAAATGTTAACACTTGTCAGATTCAATGGGTACATATTTATGAGAAACGGTTTATTTTTACCTTTCCAACCACCTATTGTCATGGCGCCGATAGCACCCTTTCAGAGAGTCCAATGTTCAGACCTCTCAGTTTGACATTCTTAAGCAACATGATTTTAAATAAGTACATAGAACATGTTGCCAAATCTGTTGCAAAAGATAGTCTTCTTGTAGAAAACTTCTAAAATCTGCCAGGATACTATATTTCTATAAAGACACCATTCGCCCGAGCATGAAGTATTGATGCCACATCTGGGCTGGTGCATCAATTACTACACTCTCTTTCTTTCTCTCTCTCCCCCCCTCTCTCTCTCTCTCTCGCTCTCTCCCTCTTAGACTGGGTGCCCCAAAACAATTTTTAACCCTAATGGGTCCCGCCCTGTCTGCCTATTTCTAGCCTTTGTTGAATCGCAACATCGTTACACCCCTGTGTTTATTTTATAAGTACTTCCATGAAATGTCCCCGCGATGAACTTACTGCACCTGTACCTTCTCAACGAAAATACTCCCAACTCATCTAACAGCAAACTTCCACCCCTTCATTGTAGAGGTCCCTAGATGCAAGAAGGATTTTCTACTCTGATAGCTTTTATACCTCAGACTGCTTCTCTTTGGAATTCCCTTTCTGCTCCCTGTTTCTCCAACCGTCCTATCATGCAGAAATGTAAATTTAATGGTAACAAACATGAGAACAAACATCTCGTTGCCCAACTCCTTACGAAGTTTGCTCCTTATAAATATGGCCCCTAACACAATAGCTCCTTACATTTCAATGGCAATATGCCTTGCTTGGGGATAAACACAAGTAAAAAAAACAACATAAATTCATAACTAAAACATTTGCTTCCTGAAGACGTATAAGGTTGCTAGTGAAATAACATATTCTGAGAATTCGGTTTCACATACAAGATTGGCTTTCGTAGGTTGAGGCAAAACCAATTCAGCTTAAGAACATCTTTTAGAAAAATATAGACAAAAAAGTGTGCTGATAGGTTTATCAACACTTCTGTCCACAGCTTGGTAAGTTGTTCTCTGAGAGATCAATTTCATGGTTAGGTTTGGCGCTGCATGTAATGTTACTTAACGTATTTCTATATAATCATTTCTGTAAGCATACACTATTATATATTTTGTTTGCTTGTGGCATTAGATAAGGCGAAGTTATCGCCCTTGAACTAAATTTAACTACCTTAGTTGCATCTCATTTGTTTTTTTGTTTGTTAGTTTAGAATCTCCTCTTCAAAACTGATCGTGATTTGGTACTTCTTCTTGTTATTTTTCTTCGTCTTCCTCTTCTTCGATTAACATGTCTCTTTCCCATCACATGCGGGTTGCACATTGGCCATGGCAGCACGAAATTACTTTCTCCATGAAACTCTATAATTTACGTTGGTTTCGATGTGCCATTGCTAGAGGTCACCTTTGACTGAGTGATTCTAAATCTTATAAAGCTTGTCTTTTCCTCGCTTACCCTCAATTGAAATGTGTGTAAATCTGTTTATAACACCAGAGCTTTGTTCAGCATGTCCATACCACAGAATGCAGTTGTAATACAGAGTTGTATACGTCGATATACTAATCTTTACTGAGTTCTAAATGACAGAGAAACATTTGTTGTGCGATCAATATATCTGAGATCAATTATACAAAATTAAGGAAATTACTTTTTTACCTATTGGATGTGTAAGTAGATGAAGTTCAATCCTGTTAACCAGAGTTACATACCTTGGGCGAATATTTAATATTACAAAATATTAAAGAACTAGTGTAGACCCTCCGCAATAAATAATAGAAAATATGCTCTGTCAGTGTTAGCATTGATATATAAAATAATAGAATTATGTCAGTAATGCAATTTTTCATGTATACTTAATAATAATAATAATAACAAAACACTACTTATACTACTACTACAACTAATAATAATAATAATAATTATTATTATTATTATGATTACTATTATTTTTTCTGATAACCGAAAGAAAACAATCACTAATCATTGACTTTTTATTTCGAATGGAGAAATTCTTCCCGATTTCATTTCAGACAGCGAAGGTTGTTTGACTTGTTATTTGCTTTCTCGTGTCCCCTCAACACCTAAAAATGGTTTCATCCGGCACGTTTATTATTGGCTAACTTTTTCATGACAGAATCGAAGTACATATAGTTCTCTTTATATAAATATACAAATAAATTAACATTGGTTTAAATTGTACACTAGAAGATAATACTAAAATGAGCTTCATAGTGAAATAGCTTTACAAGCGAACACCTAGTCTGTAATTATGTGTTCGATTCGATAAAATTTATGTTTTCCAATCTGCTTTGCACGGTAAGCAACATCAAGTCTAGTTATACTTAGATGGGTGACCAGTTGGGTATACCTAGTGATGTAAGAAAACACTGCACCCAATTTAATAAATTGGTACCAGCGTTTCTGGGAATTAGAACTTCTTATTGTTTCGCTTAACCCTATAAGACCGAAAATAAGCATGTAGGGGGTGTTTACTTGCTTCCCACTGTATCATGGCTAGACATGAATTCAATTTAACGTGGGGGGGGGGGGAAATCCAGTTCTCCCGGGGAACTCTGGAAGGGTACAATACATCCAATAAGGAACCCGTCGGAATTTCTTAAGGACACACAAGGCGATGAGTATTAAACCAATACTCCCCCCACCCCCCGTAGGAGAAAATACGACCGAACCTAACTATCCTACATTCAGACAGCCGGACTTCTAGTTTCAGAATGTGTCAAGTATTACCCAGCCTTGTAGTATTAGTAGCACTATTACAACTACCACTACTACTACTAATTATAATAATCATAATAATAATCATGATAATAATAATAATCATGATAATAATAGTAATACTACTTCACTACGTTGCACTATCACGCTCTCGAATGTTTGATGGTGTGCGTATTTGCACACAATATAAAACAGTAATTCAAGGAAATAGTGCGTCAGCAAATGATATTGTATATAAAAAAGTTCTTAAACCCACAGTCTGCATACTTTTCTATGTCATTTCGATAACATTGCTACCTACGCACCACTATGATAGCCTTTCACTTGAACCTTTTTGTCAATAAAAACTATAAATCGGAAGCCTTGACATAGAGGTGATTTATGTGCATTGTTATCAAATATCTCCCCATGGTTTTGCCGCTAACAACATCTAGTATTTCATTAGACTATAAATATGTCGAATGCTTCGAAAATATGTTTATATTGGCTATTCATGATCATCCGTTAAAATAATGACTGTCTCGATGATAAGTTAATCATCTTTAAGAATCGATGATCAAACTATTTTTGCAACAATAGTTTTTTTCATGAGACATTTTCTCTGAATTATTCGAAGCAATCATTGCTACTCCGAAAAAGATTCTTCGATGAGATAGACACCAAAATAAGTTCTTTTTGCGACACACGTTGAAAGAAAACGAAATTTCCCCGGAGTTTCCATGGTCTGGGCCTTTATTCAACAGTCAACGTATCTCTCTAAGTCGAACATTGATTAGTGAACTGGTCGATGAATTTTTCAAATTCAATTCCGAGTTACTTTGAATAGGTGTGCGATTTTGACAGAATATGGATGGGATGTTATTTCCAGTACCGCGCTGATGCGGATAATTCCCCTTCAGTTACTGAAGGGCTGCTGTGGGTCGTTGTTATAAACTGACCGATGCTGTGCAAGAGTGAAAAATGGCATTGATTGAAAGAAGGTAAAAGATGGAATAAACATGATATTTTTTTCGGAAAAGACAGGAAGTAACCAGAACGTTTTTCTTATGTGATGAATTGCAATACTCGAGAAACATCGAGAAGTTTTTATGGGACTTATATATAAGTTTTGTTTTTAAATTCCCGAAACAGGTTTTCATGGTAAACAACTGATGATCCCTTAAATAATGTTAAGACTAGCGTAAATTCTTGGAAGCAAACTAATATAGTAACTGCTGAAAGTAAATTGACTTATAAAGGTGATTTTCCACCGAATGACTTGGGACTAAAATGTTTTGTTTTTTTTGTTTGTTTTGTTTCTTTTTTCTATATAGCTTTAAGTGTTAGAAACTTCCGAGAATATATATATATATATATATATATATATATATATATATATATATATATATATAGTAAGCTATGAAAATATATTTATGGCAATAATGCTACACAGAGGCTCCCGCGTTTCATCCCCGCGGGAATCTTCAGGCTAAATGTATATATTTTCATAGCTTACTACCTAGCTCTACTTACGTATCGAGCACTGTTGAAGTAAATACTGAAAATTGATACATAAAAAATTATATCTCCTTATAAAATTTTATGTGGATACATGCAATATATATATATATATATATATATATATATATATATATATATATATATATATATAGCGGCATCTTTTTCGGGTTTAGAAGAGTCATCGACTATACTGTCTAAAAGCCTATAGCCGCTGTGTACGCACGAAGGTACACAAGTCAAGAAAAAGGTTCAGTCTGAGGGTAGAAGTGAATAATAAATATACTCCCACATACGCATATAAGTGTTGTTTTTTTCTGCTGGTCTTAAAAGAATTACGACGTACAAAAATATAATGATATAATTTTACTGTCGGTGGCAGTAAACGAGTGTGGGTTAGTGGAGTAGGGTGCGCACACAAACTGAAGGAGTAGTTTTCTCGTATCTGATCGCCAGTAGACTTGAGATCTCAATTTCGGATTAGTTCGTATAATAAACTTTGACAACTACGCATCCACCTGTAAACGTCTATTTCGGGATTTCATTTTCGGTATCAACGTAGTCATGACCGTAGCTCGTTTATTTTGCGACGGGGTATTCTCTTCTACAGCTTACATTTGGATAAGGATAACCCTTGCAGATAGTCTTGAATTAATCAACGATTATCATATTCTCGACAATCAAACGTGTTTTGTTTCTTCCGGTCAGGTGCGTGTCTGTGTCAATTATGTTTTATTATTGCCAGGTGACATTTTTGGTACACCCGGCCTGGATGTTCACCATAAGTTACTGTTAAGCATAAAACATCCGGCCATGCTACTTAACAAACAACTTTAGTTTGTCATTGTTGTTGTTACGCATTTATCGCTTTTTGATGTAATCACAAATCACGGCTAAAAATAACAAATAAAAACGAAATAACATAACGCAATTCCTAAAATGAGGTATATTTAACATGTTTTCCGAGAATACATTAAAACAAATATGGACTTTATTATATTTAAAAAGGACGGGTCAGAAACTCGCTGTTACCTGGGAGCAATAACTTTAAAACTGAAAGCTCAGGTGAATGACTTACGTTACTATTAGTTGGGCGGCTAGTGGAAAAATCATGCATTTGATGATACAAGCACCAAAATTAGTAGGATGAGTCTATAAGGTATGCTAAACATATCTGTCCGACTAGCCAGCTCAAAATCCAAGATGGCGGTCATTTTTCAAGAATTGATATCTATTCAACCGATTGTAGTGATCTTAGTATCATATTGTATATTATAGGGCATGCTGAATTCATTTATGACACTCTAAAACATCTGAGCGCACCTTACATGACTTAATAAGATAAACCAAAACTTACAACATCAAAACACATTGTAATAACACCATATAACATACTACATTAATGGATGTAATGATTATTGAGTCTAACTGACTGACTTAGTTGAACATTGAATATGACATTAACGCTAAAAGAATAATACATAAATTATTCACAATTATCTGTCAAATGTTCGACAATTAAATTCTATTCACTACGACACTATTGATAACACACACAACTACACAGTTCGGTACAAGAAATTCCGGTGCGGAAACATTTGCACCTATTGGTGAAAAGGCTGTCCAATGTATTTTCCACGCTTCTTCACTTTAAATCAAACCCCAGTCAGCAGGGGTGCTGGTTTCTGGATTTGAGGCATTCGCCTGACTTCATACGACTCCACACTTTTTCTTGGCCTTTTGGCTAAGATCAAAGTGTAGTATCTGTTCCGATGGATACTGCACCCCATAGACTGGTATTGTCTTGTCCTTCGGGACTTGATTTACGCCGGTCTATGGGATTGTCCTGTGCAGTTCTAAGAGGTCCACCCTCCCAGGCTTTGCCTCCCCTCTTTGGGGAGGAGTAAGTTTATTGCTTACTGCCTGAGGCGCCCCTACCGGGGAATGCCGACGGGGCTGCCCAGGCAATTTTTGATGGTCAGAGTGCTCACCTCTCGGGCGCTGGCTTTTCAACCCCCACCTTCCGACCCGACCTTGGGTCACATCTTACTTGTGGGAGTAGGATAAAACTGGCCTTGTGCCTAACTCCTGGAGAGGAGTAAATAATACTCCACACTGGTAGGCCGCACGTTTACTGCCCTTCTTTTAAGGCAGCTCTGGTTGGCGGAATCGCATCTTAAGTCCTTTGCTTGCGGGCAAATATATCCAATTTCACTTCGTTGACACAGCTAGCTGCACGGGAGCGGTCGCACATTAAGACAACGAAGTTCTCCAGTTTCTGCACGTCATCATCTGAAACTTCTTGCGAACATTTGTTGAATTTCTTGAAAGTTTCGGTAAGATCCTCACATATATTCCATGCCCATCATGCAGATTATTTCCCTTTGCCACGGAAACCAGAGATCACATCACATCCTGTGAAAGCATGAAATAACAGGATACCGGCGACCTTCTTCCACAACTTTTCTAGCCCAAGCTCTATAACGACGACATAAGTGTCATTTGCTTTAATGGAAATAGACTTGCTACCTTGCGACGTTGTATCCCTGGCATGTACAAACACTCTGGTGTCAGCTTCATCATGGGAGCACGGGGCCACGGCATCCAGGGACATGACTTTGTTACTGATGGCATTTTCTTCCTCTGTCACAATGAAGGTGCTTGTTGTGTCAGCATCACACATTTTGTCTGCGAGGAAATTTAATAGTTCTGTCTTATTGGTATACTCTCCCAGAAAACTTCCCCAGTTCTGGGACATTTTGGTAGATTCTGTTACTCTCCGCCTGGTCCCTCGTCCTCTCTTGGTTCTGATTTCAGACTCCAGACTTAATTTCTTGTATACATCAAATACAATGTCAATTCTTCCGTAGTTGACGGCATAACATTTCACCTTTGGCATGATGTCATCTTTAGCAGTCGTCAAATAACTTTGGCCTCCGTGGATATGTGGCATTGATGAGAGCTGAGACATTTATGAGTATGGCATCTCCCTCTTTGTTCTATTCCTAGCAGAGTCAGTCCGGATTGGAGAATTACAGTCAGTTGTGAGTTTTGGCGTGTATGAAGCTTGCCGTTATTACTCATGCTTAAAGAAGTTTTCCAGGAGTTGAACAGTCTGGAAAAGAGCTGGTACTCCTCTTTCATGACCTTTTCCTGGCGACCTTGTCATGTTTGAAGAAGGCAACTCTGTTCTTCTTTATGGGGTGGTAGAATGCGCTTGTATTGTCACTCTCCCAGCCATACACAAATAACTTGAATTATTCTTTTCCTCCTTCTTGGCGTGCTCCAACTAGCCCGTTAGCGTTGGATCTGCAATGGTATTCGTGTCTGAAACTAGTATATGTGCTGTTTTCTCTTGGAAAGGATTGCCCATCACCTTCAGGACTCTTTGCAGCAACCCAATCGTCTTCACAAATGTCAACTGGGTACTTGCATTTTGGTTGCGATTTTTGCAGGTGGTGAATGCGTCCATCAGCAAATAGACGACTCACTCTAGTCCAGCTTCCATCCATCTTCTCAACGCCTCATGATCCTCTGTCAGTCCAACAGGTCCACCATCATCTTTGATGACTGCATTGTTTTGTTAATAAGCTTGATCTATCGCCAGGGCAAAAAATTCTCGTTTTGACTTGTTAAACCTCTTGGCGACATCTGGATGTTGTTGCTCCAGGGATATCAAATCCTGCCAATGAATTGTAAGCCATCTGGAATAGTTCATGTTTTTGCTTGCGAAAAATTTCTAAATCAGCTTTGCCAGGGCTTGTCGGAAGAGTTCGAAGTCCCTTTCCCAAAACGAACGGTTCAGGAGGAATATGATGAGCTCCATATCTAGAACCATATTCTAAAACTGGAACTGTCGACTGTCACCTCTTTGCCTCTGGTGCCAGTCCTCAAAGGACATAGGAGAGTTACCTGGCACCTCGCAATCAAACAATAGTCACAGTGAGCTTCCTTCATCAGTGTGTACAGGTTGCATGCTGTTATCTGATGGGCAAGTCTTGTCCTCGTGACACTTGACACAGTGAAGAATGACTCTGCTGTACCGGATAACGCCACCCCTGCTTCAGCGATAGCACTGGCCCAGCCACTGTCTCATAGGAGGGTTCCTGATGACCTCAATACTGCAATCTCTCTGTGTAGTCCCCCAAGCATGATGACAAACTTGTTCTCACTATACTCTTCTGGCCACTGCCATTGAATTGGCTTAGCAAGAGCCAAAGAAAAGCTGGTCAATAGCTATAACTGTGTCTCGAATCTTATCTAAGCAGTGCTTTATGATGGCAATTGAGTTGGACTGCTCGCGAATAAAAGGCATTGGCAAGGTAATGTCCACTTAAAATGGCTTGGCCTTGCTGTACTACATGATGGCCTGCCCACAACACATTTATCCCATCACCAATGGTTTCAGTTAGCGATATCTCCTCCAACCATATGTAATCCTTTTTTTTATATGTAACTTAATAGACTCGGGTGTTGGAAAAATATGGCTTCTAATTGTAAGAGGATTCGGATTTTTCTTAATATAAGCTGGTCGAACGCTTATGTAATTCTCAGAAAGATCTGGGACATTCTTCACTTTCATATCTGGATTGAGTTTCAGTGGTTTGCGTTGTTCACCAGAATATTCAGAGTTTAAGTGCTGAAAGGGGGAAATACTAGGAAGGACGAGTGAGCTGTATTACAGACAGATTGTGGTTAATGTTATTCACTGCTGAAGTTGTGAACACATGCTTCTTGATGGCTGATGGGCATACGCCTCCATCTTCAACATACTGTTCCACTACAGTCTCTTCCAGCTGTGCTGAAATTTAGAGAACCTTATCGTAGGGCACGCTTAAGCCATTTTCATGGAGTATCTTAACGAGTTTCCTCTTCTTTGTTTTGGCAAAGACGGACATGCCAACTTACACGGCAAATGGCGTCTCCCGGTCCTTGGAATGCCTGTGAAATTGTGTTCCTTTCTTAGTTCTCAAAAAACAGTTGTACTGCAAGAGCTGTGATATTGCAAGGTCAGATTTTGATATTCCCTGTTGGAGTTGCGACTTGATATCGGTCCCATATTCAATTATGCATACAAATTGAAGAAGTAGCCCAGGAACACAATCCTCGAGACATCAATTATGGAATGTACCATTGAATCGTCTCTTATGCTTTAGCATATCATTCTATATTATCCCAGCAGCCTTTGTCAGGTGGATTGCTACACTGTATTTGCTAGCTTATGTTAGAATTTTCCCCACGTCAGTCTTAAAGGCCAGAAGGACATCTCGACCTTGGCGATGAGTTTCTAGTTCGTGGATATGGAACAGTAGTTGCTCTTTCAGGTGGATAGCATGCGTGTTAGATTTGATGCCTAGCTCCTCCAGTATTTCATTGTACAGGCAACTCAAGTCTTCAAACCGGTGGATCTGACCTTCACTAGCATGTTTGTCTTAGTAATGTACGTCACCAGTTTCGAAAATGGCATCAGATAAATGTTTTTCCTTTCGAGAGTATCTTCGGCTTTTCTCTACTTTTGAGCATTTAGAAATGCCTTTTCTCTGTTGTACAGCACTACCAAGCACGTCGGGTGATATTTCAGTTCCTGTGTGATGACATCTCCGGGACTCAGTTTTGGCACACTCTTAAATTTTCTCGTTCACTTTTAATGTCATAGCTTATCTCAGAATGCCCCCTTTCGTTCTCACACAAGAAGCATTCTGTCGTCTTGGGATCTATTATGTGTTGGGGTACCTTCCTGTTTTTGCTGCTGTCACCAACTTCTACGACAACTGCTGACTCATTTTCAGCCAGCTGCTACTTTGTGTTGTTGAAAATAAGTCTGCACCTGGAATAGTATGTATTATTGTTTTTTCTCAAAGTATTCTTTATCCCATTGCTATCATCAAGTCTTGCGAGATCAAGATTTACCGGTAGTGCATCGAGGGAAATAAAACTAGGAATATTGCCGTGTTGAAGGATTTACAAGCGGTGATATGAGATCTTATTTCCTTTCTGTTTAGTAGAGGCGACGTTTGTCCCAGTCTGTGCGCAACCATCTTTCACTTGAAGCCATTATTTTGTTCTTAGGCTCAGAGTCGAGAGTTCCTGAAAAAAGGAGAAAAAGAACCGAATTAATTTAATGAATGGACATTTAATTAGTTTAATTAAAATACAATTCCTTAATATTGGGCAGATATGCACGGTAATTGTGCAAATGGTGATACAAGCACAAAAATCGGCGTGATTACCCCATAGGGTACATTAAACATTTATGACATTAATGTATTTAGTATGTGATATGTTGTTAATAAAATATGTTTTGATGTTGTAATATTAGGTTTATTTTTTTAAAGTAATGTAAATGGTGCTCAAATTCTTCCTAGAGCGTCATAAATGAATTCAGTATGATACAAAACATACAATTTGACACCAATATAACTACAATCGGTTGAATAAATATTAATTTATAGGGAATATCGTAATCGTGAGCTCCTGACAGCGGCCATCTTGAAAAATGGCGGCATCTTGGATTTTGAGGTGGCTAGAAATAGAAAATATATTTTCAAATAAAATCAAGCGGAAGTCTTAGGAAATCTTGAAGTTTGTTTGCAACTAAAAGTCAACGATTTTTATTTAT
>OY744515.1:56986147-56988647 GCA_963556195.1 Sepiola atlantica
ATAATACCATCGAATTACATCAATAATTTAATTTATTATATAAGAATTGTGATTATCAATTCTTATGACCGAAAGCAAAAACAAAAAAAATACCCCCGTTTACTTTTTATTTTAGAATAGAGTATTTCTTTCCAAATTTATTCCAGGGTGCGAGATGAGACCTAAGTGGATCTCTTATTGTTATTTACTTTTTCATACCCTCTCAATACTTGAAATGGTTTCGTCCGAAGGGGAGGGCGCGTGTAGAAAAAAGCACGTGTTTTACTTGAAAACTTTAGCGTGACGGAATAGAGGTACATATATTTATGTATACAAATAAATATACATTGATCTTTATTATAGAGTGGAGCATTAATTTAATCAGAATGGATAAAATCCGATAAAATGTAGAAGATAAAAAGGAAAAAAATTACGGATATACCAACATAATACAATCAAATAAACATATATTTAATGAGAAAGAAAGGATGAGAGTAATGCGAGGTAATGGGAAATGAAAAAGGAAAAACCAAGAGATATTTCTTATTATTCATCAACGTTTCGTCTTTATTGTAAGACTTCCTCAGGATAATAATTTTAAGAAAAATGTCATGCAAGTACATCGAAATATTGGGTTGACATGATGGTTTGATGAGAAAAATATGTCGATCTACTTGCACTTTTTCGTTTTTCATTTCCCATATATTTAATATTGTTATTCCAAATATTTCGCCAGTGAACAGTTGATGTTCTTTAAATATTTAGAATTTGCAAACATAGATATGAGGAAATAAAAGGGAGAAAACATACCAATCGAGTGAGAGAATGGATACAGGGTGGGGATAGTTATGGCTAACACTTTTGACCCGAACAACTTCGTCCCATTCATTTCTTTCGCCGGGGACTATTACTTTTTCTTTAACTCTGCTTAATATAGACAATTTCTAATTTAAAGTTTCAATTGTTTCACATTTAACCTTTTACCAGTTACAGTCACATCTGACGCTGGCTAGTGCTATTTGACAACCGTCTTCTAGTGACCAAAATAAGTTTCGGGATTGTCTGGACGCCAGTTATACAATGTAACTCTTATCGTTCACCATTATCCTTAGAATTTGTATAATATTAGGAAATATTAGTTTGTCTTTAAGCCAGCTACATGATGTAACACATCTTTTTATCTATTTAAAAAATATCATTTGGATATATTTTTTATTTTAATATTTACATGCATTCTCTGTGAATCTCTAAAAGATGCTTTCAGAATACGAAAATAATTGCCTGCTGACCATTAAATATTTCATAATTTACAAGAAATTTACTTATGAAAATTACTAACTTAATTAAATTATACTGTCTACCTCTTCTTTGGTTAAGCTCTCTGGTAAATGAAATCCCATATTCTATCAGTTTAAAATGCATTGTTCCGTTTGTAAACAAATAGATCTCTCAGGCGATTGACAATGTTTACATTTACATTGAGATTTCGCCTTTTCTTAGCGAGCGCTGAATGATAGCTAAAATGTTACGAGCGCCGGCTTGAGGCACTTACTTTTCTAGTAATACTGAACAGCGGTGATACAGCGAAACAGTATGTCTTTCAATGACTATATATATATTAACTAAAATCAATAACAAACAAAACAAAACATATAAAGATCTCTACCTTCCTCCCTCTACAGTGCAAGAAAGTCAATAAAAAGTTTATCATCGTCTCTTATCTTCTGCAGAAGTTCACGCTTGCGTGTGTGTGTGTGTGTGTACGGTTTTTTCTTTTCTGTTTAATATTACGTACATATATCTCTATATGTTTTTTCTTTTTACACTTTCAGATTTTTTTTTCGTGTGTGTGTGTGTCTTCATTGTTCTTTTTTCTTGTTTAAAAGTTCGCCCCAACATCAACCAAAACGAAAGTCTTACTTACAATTCTCTGGACCCATCTTTTGTTGTGTTCGAAGACTCTTTTTCTGTTTTCTTCCGTGGTAACTCAGGTTCTTTGAATATACGTCGGTGACGTAACACTTTGCACCAAATCGCCAATGTTACATTTACACGTTCCTGGCTACCTGTAACTCTTTGGTGGTCGTAGAACCTTCACTGTTGATCCAATGGGGCGATGTGCTGTTTACTACTAATCGCGTTCTCTGTCGCTGTTGTCGCCACTGTTCGTACTGCCTTTTGCTGTGCTTCGTTTCTCCATGCGTTGCGACTATTCACACTACTGCTTGTCGTCGTTTCATCGTGTCGTTGCTGTGTGTACGCTTGTCGTCTTTGTACGACTACTATTCGCCGCCGTCAACACTTTCGGGCTGCTATCTTCGCGAGCTGAAAATTAAGCCTTCACTTCAATAAACTCACAAAGTCTCTTGCCAGAGCCATCTTTATTTAAGTAACTATTTAATTAGCCAACAATCGAGGAGTTCGTTGGAAAGAGAGAGAGGTTACGCTAACTAAATTCACTAGTTATATCGTAATTAATTGTAGAGAGAGGAATATGAAAGATCCAATAAAGATTCACTAA